>JAAALK010000288.1:33056129-33619482 GCA_019279435.1 Zizania palustris
ATGTTTTACTGCAATACTCCGAAGTTGGATACTTAGCGGAGCCAATATAGCCATTAGCCTTTCCATCCGTTAAACTTCAGAGTCGTTAGAATCTAAAATAGAGCCATTACTTCTCGGGAAGCTAACGGTTGTTTCACCGGGTAGACGTAACGGGCACCCAAACGGCACACTACAACATATAGTACAAGAATACATACTATAAATAAGAAGGTAAAGGTAAAATTCAGATACTTTACCGACTGCTTTCACTTTCATCCTTCTTCTTCCCGAGCTCACCCATTCGAACTCTTTCTTTCTCCAATGGCGAAGACAAGCCACCAAGTTCCAGTTCCCGCTTCAGCATTGGCTCGGCAGCAAGTGATGGCGGTAGCAGTGATGGCTGGAACCTCAGACAATCCTCATCCAACTGGTCCTCACGACCTCCGCCTGGCGTCAACCAAGTATACGGACCAATCATATAGCTTGGGGGCATCTTCGTGCTCGAAGAAATCGATTACCGCTGCGACTGTCGGGAAGATGGGACCTAGAATCAAGAGTCACAAACCTAGGAGCGAAGTGATTCCGGCACCACGCGCCGAAGAAGTGGTGGTGTTCGAAGCATTTTTTGAAACCGGATTGGGACTTCCAGCCATAGATTTCCTCTTCGAGGTATTAAGGTTGTTCCATGTCATCTTGCTCGAGCTCTCTCCGAATGCTATTGCTCGTCTAGCCATCTTCGAATGGGCGATGCAGGCCGAAGGATGCGCCGGGAGAGTGGAGATCTTTGTGGCTCTTCATAAGGCTTTGTGCCAGCCGAAGACTTTTACTGGAGCTAGAGGAGAGAAGATGGTGGTCGCCTTTGGGAGCATCAACTTTCAGCTCCGAGAAGAATTCTAGGACCGATTTCCAGTGATGGCCATCAATGATAGATGGTATTCAGACTGGATCGTCCGTTGGTTCTGCGCCGAGGTGGGAACGGACTGTGCCTTGGCCGGACCCTTGGAGGACATCTTCTATCGGAGGGAAGTGGAGGTCCAAGCCGACCCAAGTCAACTTCAAGTTCATCTTAGGTTGCCGCACTTCGTAAGTTGTCGCATGAGTATGCGTGACTTAGTGGAGGAGTTCATCAGGATCCGGGCTACTTGGCCAATTAAATTTGAGGAAAACCTGGAGGGGGGACTTCGGGAGATACCTTCAAGCTATGCAGGTAAACTTTCTGTATGTCCTACAAAGTGTTTTGCATGCAGTATTGATTTTATAGAAATGATTTAATTGAAATGACATCTTATGTTTCAGCTTCGCGTGTGACCCTTGCTCCTAAACAAATCGTCCGGGCTGTGGAGAAAGTTCTCAAATCCCCTAAGCCCGTTGAAAAAGAGCGGAGGGTTAAGTTGGTCGGGAGTTGGGAGCGATACAACCGAGTGTGGAGTGTGCTCGGTGTTGAGCCCCCAACTCTCCCAGACTGGTCCACTTTGGATCAAGCTCGAAGAAAAGGAAGGACAAAGTAGGCCTTTAGGATCGGCGAAGACACTTGCCAAAAAGGTGGTCCGAAATCTGAAGGCCCTCACTCCTTCAAAATCTCCAGTCTTGTTGCCGAAACAATCTGAAGATGAAGATGATGCGGACATGGTGATGGCAGAGGAGTTTGAGGACATTCTTGCTGGGGATGAAGGCTCTCAAATGGGAGCTAAAGTCTCCACTAGAGATGACGTAGGGGTGACACCTACCATTGAAGGTGACACTAAGCAGGCGGAGACCACAAATATCCCGTGTAGCCAAGTGAATGATCCTGCTATCAAAGAAGGCGGAGTCAAGACTGTGGATACCCAAGTCTTTTCTCCGGACGAAGTGATAGCTACAGTAGTCAAAGATATCTCAGTAGCTATTCCTTTGGTTTGAAGTCCAAAGTCTGAAGAATACTTTGGGCAAATGTTTGAGCCCCCGAGTAGTCTAGTACTCATCCAGCAACAAGATGTCGGAGGTAAGCCACAGCAGGATACCTTTTGTTCACTTTTTATCTACACAATTTAAACAACGTTATTTACCTTTGGTCCTTATAGGATTGGATCCAGTGGAGGTTTCTCCCGCTACAGAGGTCGCGCTGGAGCCTGCTGCAGCTTCGATGTCAACTCCGGTTGTAGAACAAGTGGCTCCAACTTTGGAGGTAGCTCCGAAGGAGGTGACAGGCCCTGGAACAAGTAAAGGTAAAGGTTGGCCTTTGCCTGCTCCTATTCCAGGGTGGACTCCGTCGGAATCTACGGACGGAGGCCGATCTATGGAGGCCTCCGAAGGTGCTTCGTTGCGCTCCGGTCCTTCTCCTAGTGAAGACGATCGGAGTGCCTTGTCAAGGCTCCCTCTATTGGCTCCCTTCCTTCAATGGAGGATAGGACTTCGGACTTTGCTAGAACCTTTGGCTCGAGCTAGACATGAAGTTGGGGAGAATGACTTGGTCTCCATCCTTGGAGAGGCTGAAGGGTTAGAGCTTGATGCTGGTATTGAACGGGCGGCTTACTAGGTACGAAGCATCTGCAAAAATAAGTTTAGTTTGAACACATGTGCATAATTTACTTGCATTGTTCTTCTTTCTTTACAGCAAGTGGTTCTGGCTCGAGCTACAGCTGTGTTGAACAAGCGAGAGTGCAACTAGCTCAAAGAGAAGGTGACGACCCTTCAAGGGAGTCTTATCGACTCTGAGACCCAGGCTTCGAGCTTGGAAGAGATGGTGTCGGCAGAGCGGAGCGCTAGGACCAGGCTAGAGACCATGAAGGAGGAACTTGAGGCTGAGCGGGTTGTACTCCGGGCTCAGGTGGAAAAACTTTGGGAGGAGCAGGCGGCTGCAGGAGCTGAACTGGTCAAGCTCCAAGAAGAGCTGCTAAGTTTGACGGAGGAGGCAAAGAAGTTGCTCGGACAAAAAAATGTTTTAATGACGGAGACAACCAAGCTCTCCTGTTTGATGTGCGAGCTAACTTTGTCAAATAAGGCATTGGTTCTAGAAACGATAAAGTATGACAGTGCAGCTTTCGAGACCATGGATGCCCTTCGGGGTGTTCTGGAATACTTTGGCACTTCTTGCGCCTCCTCGTCAACCGTCAACGACTCCCTACTATGAAAGATGAAGATGATCCAAGCAGTAGCGAAGACAATGAAGACTGCGAGTACTCGATATGGAGAGATCTCTGACCAGGTAATCACTCTCGGAGTGCTTCATTACTACGAGGACATTGGATTATCTGTTTCACCAGAACCCAGAGTAGCCCCCGCTAACTTTGGCAGTGACCGACTGCTGACCCCTTCGCCTGACGTGGTCACAGCTTGGGAGGCTTTTTAGCCATCCTAGAGAGCTGAAGGTCGATCAACAGTGAAGGTGTGGATCTATGAAGGTCTCTGCTAAAAGCAAGCGCGGTCACAACCTTCGAGTAGCAAACTTCCTTCGGACCCTAAGGTTTAGTTCTCCTTAGGGCTCCGCTTATGTGAAAAACTTATGTTTTGATTCTCTTTTGAATGAAAAGACTTATTTGGAAATGTTTTTAGGCTTCTCAACCTTTTTTGGATGAGCTCGAAGTGTTAGAGGTTAACGAAGAACTCCGCCTACAATGGGCTAACTTCGAAGCTTTAAGGCCTCACAGGCATCCCCAATTTTTAATTCCCCGGGGAAGCTATGGAGAGGTTATACCTGATATATGTAAAGAAGTGTTAACTTATATTAAAGAGAATGAAAAAGAAGAAGTCATTAATATAACCTCTTGATCATTGGAGTACATTGATTGGTCCGAAGAAGAGTGTATTGGAGAGGAGCAAGCAGAGAGAAGCCTCGAATGACTTCAAACTTCGGCCGAGCTTCAACAAGAGCAAAAGGATTTCCGGGCTTCAAAGGAGGGGAAAAGAGTTAAACGTAATGTTTTGAAGACTCCAGGTTCTGGGACAAACCGTCTTTACAGCCGAGCCAACTCTGAAACCAGCATTGGGGATCGAAGGGGTCTCCGCTTCCTCTTTGGCTTAGATACAAATTTTTCTTAATGTAATATAATCTGTTGATTAACATAAACTAGAATACTTCGAAATTGTCTCGTTATCTCCCAGCCCCTCTTTGGGGGTAAGCACCTTCAAATTTCGATCGAAGGTGGTTACACACAATGATCATGACGCTAGTTAAGAGTACAATTTCACTAATTTTATTTTTGGCGGCTCGGAGCCCCTAATACGCTAATGAGGAACTAAGGACTCGTAGTCCAAAATTCGAATAGATGGTCACTAGGGACCCTGAAAATGACTTTGACCTTATTGGTCCGGAGTCCAAAAAGGTAGCTTAGTACGCTTTTTTAAATACTACTTTGGACTCCTTTTTCGGATATATTAGAATCTAATTATAATAGTCACTTTGGACTCTTTTTACAGACCCTTTCAAGCTAATTGCTCGAAGTCCGTATCATTTGGTTTCTTTTGACTCTTTTTACGGATGCTATCAAGTTGGTGGCTTGGAATCCGCTTTTTGTGGTCTCCTACTCTTTTTACCGATGCTTTCAAGCTAATTGCTTGGAATCCATAGCATTTGTTCTCTTTGGACTCTTTTTATGGATGCTTTCAAGCCGGTGGCTTGGGATCCGTTTATATGTAACTTTCCCACCTTGACGGATGCTTCGAGTCAGTGGCTCGAAGCCCGTAGAACTAGTTTGAATGAATAATACTTACCTCCACAATTAGCTCTGTCCTCCTAATGTGTCCACTAGGAGTAGGAATCATTTGAGAAGCACGCATTATTCGAACCATGAGATTTATTCATTTAGAAAGTGGTTACAAATGATTACAAGGAGCCCAATGTGAAGTATCGCTTAAGGTGCTTCGCATGCCATGCATGTTTTAACTCTTCACCATATAAATTATCTAACTTAAAAGATCCGGGCATCCTGAACGAAGGATGATATATGGTCCTTCCCATTTATTTCCTAATTTCCCCGCGGCAATAAGGCTTTGTAGTACTAAATGACCCAGTTTATGTTCATTAAGTTTAATTTTCAGATCATATCAATTCTTTGTTTGATGTTGATACTTCATCAGGTTAGCAACAACTCGAAGTCTTGTTTCTTCAATTAGGTCCAGTGAAGCCTGTCTTTCATTTTCTGCTTCAGGTTTGATGGTGCGAAGGGATCCTCCCTTAAGCTCCGTCGGCGTCATGGCTTCATCTCTGAATAGTAACCTGAAGCGGTGAAGCCTGTGGACCTTGCTTGAGTGGTCTGAATGGACCATAAAATCGTCGGAATTTGTTCGGCCCATAGCCCCTTTGCCAATCCTACTATTCTTTGATTCAAGCCTGATAAAATATTACCATTAGCTCGCTCGACGGCTTCGTTAGATTAAGGATGACGGACAACTACAAAACACAGTTCAATACCAAGACCTTCGGAGAACTCTCTAAAGGGTTCGACATCAAATTGAGTGCTATTGTCGATTGTCAGCTGTCGAGGTACTCCGAACCAGTAGATAATGTTTTGCCAGAAACATTTCTGTACATTCTTCGAAGTAATAGCTGTGTGGGGTTCTGCTTCGACCCACTTAGAAAAAAATTCAATTGCTACCACTGCGAATTTTAAACTTCCTTTTGCCATTGGGAAGGGGCCAATGAGATCCATACCTCACCAGGCCATTGGCCATACCGGAGCAATAACTTGGAGAGGTGTTGGTGGACGATGACTCTGTATTCCCATCCATTGACAACCTTGGCAAGTGCGGACCAATGTATTCGCATCATTTACTATTGTAGGCCAATAAAGCCCCTGACGAAGTGTTTTTCCTGCTAAGGCTCGAGGGGCAAGATGGCTACCACAAAGGCCTTCTTGAATTTCTCGGAGTATATCTTGGCCTTCAGCTTGGGAAATACATCAGAGTAGGGAGAACATACTCTGGCCTTGTATAGAATACCATTGATAATATGATAATTCCGGATTCTTAACTGAAATCTTGATAGCTTCGAGCCTTCAGGCAAATTAATCTCATCTTTCAATAATTCCATAATTGAACTCCGCCAGTCGGTGTTCAATATGCAAAGGACCTCTGCTGGAGGGAGTTGGGGCACCGAAGGGGAGGCAAGCTCTTCGTAAAAGCCCCTTCCGGAATATCTATGGCTCTGGCTGCAGCTTTTGCCAACATATCGGCTTGTGCATTGTCGGCTCTTGGGATGCTTCGAACAGAAATGCCTTTAAATGCTGCTTCAATCTTTCAGATTTCTTCTAGATATTTAGCAAGTTGCGGATGCCGAACTTGGAAACTTTTATCAACGTGCCCTGCTACAATTTGGGAATTTGTTTTTATAACAAATCTTGTAGCATAAAGGGCACATGCCTTTCGAAGGCCTAGCATAATTCCTTCATAGTCCGTAATATTAATTGTAGACTTAAAGTTGAGCCTTGCGGAGTACATTGCTTTCTGTCCTGAAGGTGAAATTATCACCGCTTCAACGCCTGCTCTGGATGCTTGAAAAGCTCCATCGGAGTATATGGTCCATATTCCTTCACTTGATTCTTCCAGAGCCCATACTGCAGACGGAGTCCATTCCGCTACAAAATCATCCACCACCTGTGACTTGATTGCTGTTCTTGCTACGAAAGAGATGCCAAAGGGGGCTAGCTCAATGGCCCATTTTCCAATTCTCCCTATAGAATCTTTGCTTTAGAGCATATCTCCCAAAGGATAAGAAGTTGATACAATTACATTATGCACTAGAAAATAATGCCATAATTTCCTCAAAGCCATTACTAGAGCATAAGTGAATTTTTCCAACTCAGAGTATCTTGTTTTTGCTCCGGATAAGGCATCTGATACAAAATATACTGGATTTTGTACCAACTTCCCATTGAAATCCATTTCTCGAACAAGGACTGCACTAATAGCAGAGCCTATAGTTGCAAGATATAGGAGAAGAGTTTCATCCGCAATGGGCACAGTGAGTGTTGCAAGGTTGCTAAGATAATTTTTAATATCATCAAAATCTCTTCTAGCACTCCGGTGTCCATGCAAAATCTTCGGACCCTTTTAAGGCTTTGAATATTGGGAGACTCCGTTCAGCGGATCTTGCTAGAAACTTGCTAAGGGCTGCAAGGCGTCCGACAAGCTTCTAAACATGCTTCAAATTTTTCGGCAGAGCCATTCTCTATAGTGCACTTATTTGAGTTGGGCTAGCTTCGATGCCCCTGCTCGAAACTAAATATCCTAATAATCTCCTAATCTCCCAGCTTGAGCCCCAAAGATACATTTTTTGGGGTTGAGGCGAACTCCACATGCTTGGAGGCTCTTGAAAGTTTCTGCTGAGTCTAGACTATGGGTCCCTTTGGTTTGGCTTCCGGAAGCAGCTTTTGCTTCCTGGAAGCCAAAAGCTAAACCAAAGGGTATATTTCTACCCAGCGGCTTTTAGTAAAAGCAGCTTTTGGTGCAGTGTAGATGTGAAAGCTCCTCCAGACCTGCTTTCTACGGCTTTTGGCTTTTGGCTTCGCAACCATACAAAATTTCATAAATTGACATTTCAAATTTCATACAACCATAAAAAATTCTATAAATTGACATTTCAAATTTCATAAAACCATAAAAAATTTCATAAATTGACAATTCAAATTTCATACAACCATACAAAATTTCATAAATTGACATTTCAAATTTCATACAACCATACAAAATTTTATAAATTGACATTTCAAATTTCATACCATACAAAATTTCATAAATTAACATTTAAAATTTGATACAACCATATAAAATTTCATAAATTGACATTTCAAATTTCATACAACCATACAAATTTTATAAATTGACATTTCAAATTTCATACACCCATACATAATTTCATAAATTAAATTTTTTACACAGCTCACAGCTCAAAGTAGCTTGTTCACAGCCGTTTCAGCCAAACGACTTTGAGCTTTCTCACAGCTGACTTCCCACGACAGCTTTTCCACAGCCCACAGCCCACAACATCTTTTTCGCACAGCCACAGCTCAACCAAACACACCCTATGTTGGTGCTTTAAAGCACTCTTTATTACAATGTCATTCATATAGGCTTTGACATTACGGCCTATTTGGTGACTGTTGGGGGAAATTGCTTCACTTTCAGGACTTAGAGATTAATAACTCAAAGACTTACTAAGCTTCAGAGCTGATGGGCTCTTACTCGAAGGTGGAGGCATTCAGCCGAAGGGTGCCTCGATCTAAAGTCTGAAGAAGCCCTCCTCAAGATACAAGGCTCTGAAGCTGAGCGACAGGATTGATAAGATGTTTGGCTTATCCGTTTGCCCCGGATAGCTTTACCCTTTTAACCCTACTCAGGGTACCGGATAGTTTCCACTATGTTGGTTGTAATCTAGGGGTAAATCGGTCTTTTCCTTAGACATTTTTGCCTATAAATACCCCCCTCTCTACCCTGTAACGTGGAGGAAAAACTCAATTACTCGAATACACACATTCGAACTACTCAAGCTGTTATCCTTTCGGAGGCTTGAGCTAGTCCTTAAACACGAGATTTTAGTTTGTTTGTTCTTGATCTTAGAGAACCTGTTAGCGTAATCTTTTATGCCAACAGTTGGCGCCGTCCGTGGGGAACCAAGTTCTAGAAGCTTGTTCTCTACTGCTGTCTGCACTTCGAAGAGCACTTACAGAGGGAGCCTCGAGATCCCAAGATTCCACGCACCCTTCGGTAAGGGGCTTCTTAGTGCGGTTCGAAGGCCCTCGCTCGCCTTACCAGACCAATCGAAGTTCCTAGTCTTCGGACCTCTCCATGATTAGCTATGCCTCCGAAGCGAAGCCAAGCCTCGGGTCCCCTCCGAAGGTCCCCTCGAACCACTGGAGCCGGACCCTCAACCGCTCCGACGATTCGCGAGGATGCCACTGGGCATCAAGTGCCCAGGGGTCCCTGAGCTCCTCCTACGGTGCTTCGGACTGATTATGTCAGCTCCCAAGACCCGGAGCTGCCCTCCGATGAAGACGAAGACCTTCCTGGAACCGAAGCTACTCAGTTAGCAAGGCTTCAGGAGGAGGTGGCTAGGTGGAGACAAGAGGCCGCCGATCGCCTCCACACTCAAGCCTCCACCGAGACTCCAGAAGGGCCCCAAGATGGTGGTGCTCGAAATCTTCTCGAAGCTATCCAAGTCCTAGAGGAGGCTGAGAACGCATCTTTCGATGATGAGTCTCTGCTACATTCGGACTTGCAAAGAGTGCCCTTCGATCCCAGATTCAAGGCCTCGAAGTTGCACAAGTAATCCGGTGGGTCAGACCCAGGAGAGTCCGCTCCCTCATATGCCCTGACAATATAAGCAAGCGGAGGGGTGCGCAACACTATTGCGAAGTGTTTCCCCCTAGCTCTCGAAGGCGTGGCGCTCCGATGGTTCTGGTCCTTGAAGCCAAGATCGATCAGGTCCTGGGAGCAATTGAAGAAGAAGTTTGTGAGCAACTTCCAGGGTACCTTTGTGGCCCCGATATCGATAGGGAGTTTGTTCCAGGTGAAGCAGTGGGCGGGAGAAACACTCCGGGAGTACTTCACGCGCTTCGCCCACACCAAGTCACAGATTAAGGGCCTGTCTACCTCTTCGGTAGTCGACGCCGCCCGCGAAGGGGTGCTAAACCCCGACCTCCTCAGCAAGCTCCATCGGAAGCCGGTGACATCTGTGGCGCAGCTGATGGCATACTTCGAACAGTATGCCAAGGCGTAGGAAGGCTATCTTCGGTGAGCCGGAGCACCCGCACCTACCCTCCAAGAAGTTAAGATGGAGCCAGAAGCCTCAGCTCCTCTACAACCCCCTCAAGAAAGCCGCTTCAACGAGCACAGGTGAGGGAAGAAACATTTCTGTTCGGAGGTGCTAAGCATTGCACCCTCCGTTCCGAAGGCACCTTCCAGTTATCAGTAGGCTCAAAGCTTCAAGGCTGGAGCGCCGAAGCCTCAAGAGAGAGCACCTGGCAAGCGCCAGAAGTTTTTCTACTGCGTGCATGGAGACAATATAAGCCATGACACGAAGGATTGCAAGGAAGTGTTGGCCCTTCGGGGCGACTACCTAGGGCGAAGTACCGGGCAGGGTACTTCGGATCGAGCCCCACCAGCGGCACGGTCGGAGCCTGTGCAAATCATGGCTCGAGCCGGTGTCCCCGAAGCCCCCATGCGACTTCCGGTGGCCAATATTATGCCACCACCGAAGCAGGAAGACCCACAAGACCACGGCAAACGAGTGGTCCTGCCCATCTATGGAGGGGGGACCCTCGGGAACATGTCCAAAAGGAAGTGGCATGAATACATCTGTGAAGTTGGGCACATTGGACATCGAGCTCCGCATAGGGGATGCTAGAGTGGTCTCATGTGCCCATCTCGTTTACTGCCAGCGAAGCCGCGGGGGTAAAGTTTCCCCATGCTGATGTAGGACCGAAAGTAGCGACCAGAGGGGGGGGTGAATGGGCGCCTTAAAAATTCTTTAGAACCAATGGCCTGCTCCCAACACCCGACACTCCTCAAAAAATCTAAGCAGTAAAACGTGAACAGATCACCAAAGCCTAAGAATATATAGCCTATAAATAACCGGTGTCCTAGACAAAGAAACACCAACACAGTGCTAATAGGCAAAATAACAAAGCATTTAAAACATGGCTAATCAAGTTTCACAGAAGTAGATCATCACCGACATTTAATCATGAGTGCACGTGAAACGAGGAGTCTTACAGTTCACAGTTGTCTCCAGTTAGATACTTGACGAAACCTACTTCGAAGAATGTATTGTCGAAGCCTATAGTGCCGAAGTCTGCTTCGAAGTTGATGAGTGTAGCAAACTGCAAAGCCTGCTTCGGTACGAAGTAACTTCGAAAACAGAACAGACGAAATATTCGAACAACAAGGAGAGACTGAAGGCTGACAGTGAAGAACCTTCGAAAGAAAAAAAACAACTACGGAGCCTATACTCCGAAATGAGAGCTTCGAAGTTCAGAACACTGGGACACGGACAAAACGATGTGGGACCCACGAAATTTCTCCAAACAGTAAAACCTCCGTCAAAAAGTAATACTTCGAAAATGTCCGAAGCTAACGTGCGAGCTTTTAAAACAGCAGCGAAGCCATTCAAAGTAACAACAGGGCTTCGCAAGGACTTCGCGGGACCTTCAGTGGAAAACGTGCGAAGCACCTTCGCCCAACTGACTTCACAGCTTCAAAGATTAATTCTACGAAGCCTAGACTCCAAATGATGGACTTCAAAGTCCTGTCCATAGCTCCGAAACCAGTACCTGAAGAGCTACACAAGGTGGGGCCCACATACTCAAGCTTTAGATAGATAAACTACCGCTTAAACAATTCTTGCCAAGGGAAAAAACGGAGATGACAAGACGTAGGCTGCAGAACTCTGAAGCTAGCGTTAATAGGACCTTTAGGCCATCATGGCGCACAAAGCTTCATGTGGGACCCACATAAATGAAGCAGCAAAGACCAAAGTTTCCATGCACTTTAACTTCCTGTATGTGCCTAAGCAGACATAGGCTAAAGCCTATGGACAGCTTGACTGATGCACAGGAAACTGTGTAGCACAAAATAATCAAAAAACAAAGCTTGAATCTAGAACTCAGTTTCAGATAGCACAGTGCATAGACATGGAATAGAATTGCAGTTCTACAACAATAGGTCCTAGAGGCTATCACGTCTGATCCAATGGAAATAGTACAACAGTACTAATACAGCAAAAAGGTTGTTTCTGGCCTGAATCAAGCTTTCATAAACACAGTGATTAACTTTGCAGAATAGTAGAATAACTCGGTAACTCAGTAATAAAAATGATAATACCCGCAAGGAGAGAAAAAAAATATCTGTGATGAACTCAGGAAACTGAAGCAAAACTGAGAGACAGTGCACAGAGTTGGTTTACTCACAACGAGCAGAAATGTCATGTGCAAGAACCGATGAACAAGACGGCGGCGGAGCACTTGCGAGAAGAAACAGGAGACAGCCAAAAAGTGACCCAAACTTTAGTGCTGGATTAAAGTGTATTACAGAATGGGTAACCCGAACCCTAGGGATTGGGGCCTATTTATAGGCAGCCCAATAAATGGGAAAATGCAGAAATACCCCAAGGGTTTTTACAGATGCTGAAATAAATGGAAAAAGATCAAACTGCCCTTAGGATATTTTTACAGACTCGACTGACTGACTGTGGGCCTAAGGACAAAATAGTAAACTCCTATTTACAGAAGACTTATCCGGAAGCTAAGCTTTCGTAGCAACTACGGCTTCTATTCTGGACAGTCCGATGTGAGATCAGCGGTCGTCAGTTTTTCGCCGAAACTGACAAAGCCTCCACCGACTTTGCACCAGGTACCCGGATTGGGCCGACCCGACTCCGCAGTTCTCTCAGCCCGGCAATCGCTCACCGCCCGTGTACCTGAGTCAATCCTGGTAAACAGCCTAGTGGGTCTTCTGCTGCTCCTAGCACATGTACCCGGATTGGGCTAGCCCGACTTTCGCGGCCCCTCTGCCCGACAGTCGCTCGCGGCCCGTGTACCTGAGTCACACGCGGCCCAGACGCAGCAGATCTTCTCTCTCTTTTCAGTCCTCTTTGACTATCGTTGACAATGACTCATCACATCTGGAGCCATGAGGCCCACGCTATTCAGCATGGCTCCTCAGCTGACCCCTTGGTCATTTCTGCAGACATAGCACGGTTGGAAGTCCGAAGGATCCTGGTGGACGGCGGGAGCTCCGCAGACATACTTTTCATCCAGGCCTTCGATCAAATGTGCATATCCCGAAAGCATCTACTTCCAGCGGCCTGGCTATTTCAAGGGTTCTCAGGACCGCCTCTTGATGCCCTCGGCCAGATAGGCCTCGAGGTTGCTTTCGGAGAGGGGCCTTTGGTCAGGATAGAAGAGGTGATCTTCGACATTATCGACGCCCCCTATGCTTACAATGCAATCTTCGGGCGAGGGATGCTGAACCAGTTCGGGGCTATAGCGCACCACAATTATCTTTGTCTCAAAATGCCCACGCAAGGTGGAGTGCTTACTATTTCAGGAGACCAAGCTATAGCCCGGAGAACGGAGTATGGGCACGGACAACCGTTGGATCCCCGGCAAGTGCACAACGTGGTGGAGGGCACGGAAGAGGTGTCGGAGGCTTCGAACTCTTCAAAGGGGCTCTCTCTCAAGCCAAGCCCAGAAGGTGATGTCGAGACGAAGATAATTTCAAATGATGGCAAAGAATATCCACTGCAGTTCGCAAAGGGCTATCCCCGGAGATAGCTGCCTCGTTGGAAGAAGTCGTCAAGCAAAATCTGGACGTCTTTGCCTGGACCGACGAAGACATCACCGGGGTTGATCGGAGCATCATCGAGCATAGCCTGCTTGTCAACCCGAAGGCCAGGCCAATGCGCCAGGGGCTCCGCAAGCTGTCTGCAGAAAGAGCAAGCCTCGCCAAAGCCGAAGTAGAAAAATTGTTAAGGGCTGGCATCATCAGGGAGGTAGCCCATACCGAGTGGTTGGCTAACCCTATTTTTGTAAGGAAGAAGGACTCAAACAAATAGCGCATGTGTATTGACTTTACTTCATTAAATAAAGCATGCCCGCGAGACCCCTACCCGATGCCCTGAATAAACCAACTGGTGGACTCCACAGCCGGCTCCGAATTGCTAAGCTTCCTCGATGCTTACTCCGGGTATCATCAAGTCTGGCTGAAGCGCGAAGACGAAGCCAAGACAAGCTTCATAACTCCTTTCGGGGTATTTTGTTATGTAAGAATGCCTTTTGGCTTGCGAAATGCCGGAGCCACTTTTTCACGTTTAATAGCTAAGGCTCTAGGTCATCAAATAGGACGAAATGTCGAAGCCTATATGGATGACATTGTAATAAAAAGTGCTCAAAAGCACCAGCATAGCCTAGACCTAGCTGAAACGTTTGAGAGCCTCCGAGCATGTGGAGTACGCCTCAACCCTGAAAAATGTATATTCAGAGCACAAGAAGAAAAACTGCTAGGGTACTTAGTTTCGAGCAGGGGAATCGAAGATAGCCCAACGCAGATAAGTGCACTGCAAAGAATGGCTCCACTAGGGAATTTGAAGCAGGTCCAGAAGCTAGCAGGAAGGCTCGCAACCCTTAGCAGATTCCTAGCCAAGTCAGCAGAGTGAAGCCTCCCAATTTTCAAAGCCCTAAAGGGGTCCAAAAGCTTTAGTTGGACACCGGAGTGCCAAAAGAGCTTTGATGATATAAAAGCATACCTCGGAAGCCTATCAACGCTTACTATGCCCCTCCCAGAAGAAACACTCCTCCTTTATCTTGCAGCAACAGGCTCCGCAGTAAGTGCAGTACTAGTCCGGGAAGTTGAGCTTAAGGGAAAGCTGGTGCAGAACCCAGCTTATTTTGTTTCAGAAGCTTTGTCCGGAGCTAAGATAAGATACTCCGAGCTCGAGAAATTTGCTTATGCCCTGGTAATGGCCTCGCGAAAGCTAAGGCATTACTTTTTGGCGCATAACCTAATCGTTCCTACCTCGTACCCTCTTGGTGATATGCTTCGAAGCAAAGACTCTACGGGTAGGATTGGAAAATGGGCTGTCGAGCTAGCCCCCTTCGGAATCTCCTTCACGGTAAGAACAACTATCAAATCCCAAATCATAGCTGACTTCGTAGCAGAGTGGACTCCATCTGCAGTTTGGGCTCCGGAGGAGCACTCCAAAGGTTTATGGACAATATTTTTTGACGGAGCTTATCAGGCGTCTGGTGCCGGAGCTGGTGCAGTCATCATATCACCATCAGGGAAAAATGCTATGTATTCCGCGAGGTTCAACTTTAAGACCACCAATAATATCGCAGAATACGAAGGGGTCCTGCTTGGCCTCTGACAGGCAAAGGCACTTGGAGCAGCAAGGACAATAATTAAAACAGATTCCCAAGTCGTCGCAGGGCATGTCGATAAGAGCTTTCAAGCAAAGAACCCGCATCTAGCACAATACCTTGAAGAAATCCGCAAGGCTGAAGCAGCATTCAAAGGATTCTCTGTTCGGAACATCCCTCGGGCAGATAATCAACTCGCAGATGTTCTGGCAAAAGCTGCAGCCGGAGCGGTGGACCTCCCGGAGGGTGCTTTCTACGAAGAACTAATGAAGCCTGCAGCTAATTAATTACCCTCCACAGAAGTACTGTGCATTCCAGCTACAGATTGGCGGGCTCCGATTATGAATATATTGCAAGATGGCATAGATTCTTCAGAAGGTCCGGATGACCGAAGATTGCAAGCAAGGGCTCGAAACTACAAGCTTGTCAACGGAATATTGTACAAAGCTGGCGTGTGTTCCCCTCTACTTCGATGCATCTCCCAACCCGAAGGCCAAGACATACTTCGGGAGATTCACGAAGGTTTGTGCGGAAGTCACCTAGCCCCTCGCGCTCTAGCAAGCAAGACACTTTGGCAGGGGCTTTACTGGCCAACAATTGTGAGAGATGCAGAGGAGTTGGTTAGAACATGCCAAGGATGCCAATGGATGGGAAGATGAAGCCACCGTCCGCCAGTTCCACTTCAAGTTATTGCCCCGGTATGGCTAATGGCTCGGTGGGGCATGGACCTCATAGGCCCTTTTCTAATGGCAAAAGGCAGCTTGAAGTTTGCGGTAGTAGCAATCGAATATTTTTCAAAGTGGGTTGAAGCAGAACCATTGACTGCTATCACTTCGAGGAATGTGCAAAAAATTTTCTAGCAAAACATTATATGCAGGTTCGGAGTGCGAAGGGAGTTGAAAGTGGATAATGGAACCCAGTTCGAAGCTGACACATTCAAAGAATTTTGTGAAGAACTGGGCATTAAGTTGTGCTTCGCTGTAGTGCGCCATCCACAGTCCAACGGAGCTGTTGAGCGAGCCAACGGGAACATCCTCTCCGGTCTGAATCGATGAATTGTTGGGTTGGCCAAGGGGCTGTGGGTCGAAGAGCTTCCCAAGATCTTGTGGTCCATTCGAACCACTCAAGCCAGGTCCACAGGCTTTACCCCATTTAGACTGCTATTCGGAGATGAGGCCATGACTCCTACGGAGCTCAGAGGTGGATCCCTTCGTGTAGTGCAGCCCGGAGATGAAGATGAAAGAAAAATTTTGCTAGACTTGTCAGAAGAAACAAGGCTTCGAGCTATCGCCAATCTGACCAAGTACCAAGGCCAAACAAAAACATGGTATGACCTGAAGATAAAGTTGAACGAGCTTAGACCTGGTCATCTAGTTTTGCGAAGTGTAATAGCTTCGGGGAAGCTAGGAAATAAATGAGAAGGACCATATGTTATCCTACGCTCACGACGCCCCGGATCGTTTAAATTAGCTAATTTAGAAGGGGAAGAATTGAAACATGCATGGCATGCGGAGCACCTTAAGCGTTATTATGCTTAGGGGCTCCTTGTAATCACTTGTAAAGCTTTCCTTTTCTAAATAAAGTGGAGGGTCGAATTTTGTTTGCTCTTCGAATATCCCTTCCTCCTGATGGACGCATCGGGAGGATGGAGATGCTTGTGGAGTCAAGCATCTTCCCCAAGACCCGGGCAACAGCCTACGAACCATCGGCTCAAGGGCTTCGCTGCGATCCTATGGATTCCACGCTCTGGCTTGTTAGGATCCGTAGAAGTGTCTAAGGACTTTAAAAAACAGATTTCTAGCCTCCGGGTACGAAGTATCTGTAAAAGAGTCGAAGGTGGCCATCCTACGGATTCCAAGCTCCGTCTTGTTAGTATCCGTAGAAGAGTCTAAGGACTTTAAAAAACAAATTTCCGGCCTCCGGGTATGAAGTATCTGTAAAAGAGCCGAAGGTGGCCATCCTACGGATTCCAGGCTCCGGCTTGTTAGGATCCGTAGAAGAGTCTAAGTACTTTAAAGAACAGATTTCGGGCCTTCGGGTACGAAGTATTTGTAAAAGATCCGAAAGTGGCCATCCTACGGATTCCAGGCTCCGGCTTGTTAGGATCCGTAGAAGAGTCTAAGGACTTTAAAGAACAGATTTCCGGCCTCCGGGTACGAAGTATCTGTTAAAGAGCTGAAGGTGGCCATCCTACAGATTCCAGGCTCCGGTTTGTTAGGATCCGTAGAAGAGTCTAAGGACTTTAAAGAACAGATTTCCGGCCTCTGGGTATGAAGTATCTGTAATAGAGCCGAAGGTGGCCATCCTACGGATTCTAGGCTCCGGCTTGTTAGGATCCATAGAAGAGTCTAAGGACTTTAAAAAGAACAGATTTCCGGCCTCCAGGTATGAAGTATCTGTAAAAGTGCCGAAGGTGGCCACCCTATGGATTCCAGGCTCCGGCTTGTTAGGATCCGTAGAAGAGTCCAAGGACTTTAAAGATAAATAGATCTCCGTCCTACGGGTTCAAACAATCTATAAAAGAGTCGAAGGTTACCAAGTAATAAGGTTTCGAGGCCCCGGCCAACGAGACACTTTAAAAAATAATCAAAAGTCCTAAGCGACAAGTATAAAACCCTATAGAGGTAGATCCAACTTCAAAACCTACGAGATAATAATACGGAAGTATGTTCGAAGAACCCTCTGAAAAGGTAAAGTACGGATATTAAGTGTGATACGAAGCATCAGTTTGTTCGGCGCATCATTGTGTCCGGCGAACCTATTTGCACTACAAAAGATCCACCACCCACAAGGAGGGGTAGGAGGTTAAAGAGCAAACAAGATACTTTCGGTGCAATTCACATTAATTCATCGTACTGGTACATCAGGAGAAGTTTTGGTTCAAGCCTAGGAAGAATCGAAGACCCTGTCGGCCTCTAGAGCTACCTCTCCGGCTACTCTGTCCTTCGGAGCTCGGAGCCACCGATTTTGTCATTTTTGTTCGAGTGCTTCTCTTCTTCTTCGAGGCTCGCAGTTTCTTTTGCTCCTCTTGAAGCTCGGCCCAAGTCAGAAGTCATTTAGAGTTAACCTCCGCAGGGTCTTCGGCCTGGTACTCCGAGTCAGACCAATCCATGTGTTCGGAGGACGAGGATGCCTTCTCTTTCTCCTCTTCCTTGATATAAGTTAAGACCTATTGAAAAACTTCGAGGGTTATCTCCCCTTTGTCTCCACGAGCAACATAGAAGCAAGAGCAGTGGTAGGGCCTTAAGCTCTCGAGGCTTGCCCACTCCTTTCGGAGCCCTTCGGTAAAATCCAGTATTTCGAGGTCAGGATTCGAAGGGCATGACAAAACCTAAAAGAACAAAACACCCAAACAAGCTCTTCGTTTATAAATTTTCATTAAATGCAAGGGGCTTTATAAGATTTTGTATACATGATTGCCCTAAGAGCTAGACCTACCAGTCGGTTGGTGGAGGAGGAGGTGCCGGAGCTAGCCAGGCTGGAAGCGGTGGCCTTGTCTGTGCTTGCTTCTGTCGATGGGCCTCGTCGATCCAAGCTTTGGCCGCAGCCTTGTGGTCCGTCTTCCAGGTCGACCGAAAGGCTTCCTAGGCCAAGGCTACATCCGAAGATGGGTGCAGCAGGTCTTCGAAGGCAAAGCTTCCGGGGGTCAAACCCTCGACTGCAGCGAGGGGGATCTGAAGGGCTTCGAGGTGGCGAAGAACTCCAATGCCGGCACACTGACAAGAGATCACTCCGTACTGGACACCAGAGTTCATCATCAACAACGCTGCCACTTGGATCCTCTTCAGTTTCCGATCGAGGGATTCGTTGGCCGCCGCAGAAGATGAAGGGCACATAGTGCCAAAATATTCCAAGGTACCCTGAAGGGCATCCAAGGTACGTTCTACTGCACTGGTGTTCTTCTTCTCTCCTGTCTCTAGCCCCGCAGCAGTAGCAGACACTTCGGCCACTTGGAGCAGCAAGAAGCTCTTCTGGGCCATCGCTTGATTAAGGGCTCCTTGGAGCTCCACCTGCTGGGCACTCGAAGTGGCCGCCGCTTGCCGGAGCCTTTCAACCACCGCTCGGAGTACTACGCACTCGGCTTCAGCCTCTTGGGCCGAAGTTCGGAGCGCGTCATTGTCTTGCCTCGCTATTCGGAGGGCTTCGTCGGCCTTGTCCCTTAGCCCTCTGTTCTTTGAGGACTTCTTCCTCCAACCGAAGGGATCTTTCGTCGGAGCCCTTGAGCGTGGTTTGGAGGGTGGTAACCTTCCTTTTGAGTCGATTGGTTTCGACTTCATTGGAAGTCGCTGCCGCTCTAGCAAGGACAAATTGTTGCAAAGAAAAAGAACAAGTAAGTACCAAGAATTTACAATTACTAATTAGAAGTGGTTGTGGTGCTTTTCATACCTGAAGGGTAGCCCTTTCGAGGGCCATGTTGAGCACCGGAGCCCTGGCTTCGCTCAGAGCAAAGACCAGGTCCAAATTGGCAATGTCCTAGCTCTTCTCCGCCAAAGGCTCCAGGAGCGCTCGGAGGCCTGTCCAGTGCTCTAGAAACGGAGCTAGCAAAGGAAGCCAGGACGAAGCTTGGCGATCATCTGCCGTGGCCTCCTCTTCCGAGTTACTAGTCGAGGTCGTCGTTGGGCCCGGGGGGGAGCCCGAGGCTGGACATACTTTTGCCCCTCCCTGGCACGAAGGCAGGCGGCTCGGCTAAGGTGGAGGTAGCTCTTTTTTTCAGCGGCTACCCCTTCGGCTGGAGCCGCATCAACAGGGGCGACCTCGATCACCGGAGCCGCATCGGCAGGCATGACCCCCGCCGTGGGGGCTGGAGCATCTAAGGGAGTCGAGGTGTCGATTGGAACCACGACTCCCGAAGAAGTTGGGACTTCATGTGCAGCCAGGGCTTCGTCTCCTTTCGAGGTACCTGCACTATCAAGATGTTTGGTGAGCATTTACGAGTAAAGATTGTTGCAGGTATCAGCCAAGGTAAAAGCTTCGAAGTATACCTTCGGAGGCATCGTGAGGCAAAATCGCCGGATCCTCCAGAACTTTGTACATCCGGAGGATATCGTCGATGTCGTCTCCCGATGTCCTCTCCGACGTGTGTTCTCCACTGGGACCTCGACCTCCGTCGTGATCACCCCGGCTACAGGCGAGTTTGGGGTGACAGGGTTCGGCTCCAAGTTTACAACAGTGGGCACAGGTGTGCATGCCAGATCTTCCTCTGCAACCTCCCGAGCAGAAGTTTCGGCTGGGACCCCCGTCGCATCTTCGTCGCCCTCCAAGAGATAATTCTCAAAGGTCTTCGCCAGCTGGGCATTGGAGTCCTCGGACTCCTCCATCGCTGAGCTCCAAACGTCCAAGGACGAAGTAGACGACGCAGGAGCCAGCTGCGGAGGGATCTTCGCCACTTTCTTCTTCTTAGGCGGAGTCTTGCTAGCTTTCTTCGGGGGCTCGGCGACGGCCTTCCGTTTCCGAGGGGCTGCTCCGGCCGAGGTAAAATCTGGTAGAGGAGGGGGCATCATCCCGAGAGCTCCCCACACTCTGTTGGAACGCTCCCAGCTCCCCACCAGCTCCAGCCTCTTCTGTCTTTCAGCCACCGTAGGGGCTCCGAGGACCCGTTCGGTGGCCCGAGCTATATCCTCCGGGGCTAGCGCCAGTGGAGCCACTGGAAAAAAGGGTAACATTATAAGTATGTTATTTTCATCATCTAACATATTACTACAGGAGTTGAAGTCTTACCTAAGGTTCGGAGATCACCCTCTGAAGCCTGTTGAAACACTATCGGCCAGTTGGCCCCGAGAGGTGGAATCCGAAGAGCAATAAACTCTTCGGCGAGGTCACGCATGCTCATACGGCGAGCCACCGAGGTCAACAGCCCTAGCCACGTTGAGAACAGGCTAGGGTTCGGAGCAATCTCCGCCTTCTTCCGGAACCAGATCTCCTGGAGAGGCCCTGCGAGGGGGGAGTCCTCTCCGACTTCGGCGTAGAACTACCGAAGGATCCAGTTGGTGTACCATCGATCGTTGATGGCCTTCGCGGGAGAGTGTTGGGCGTGCTCCCTCCGCAACTGAAAATTAATGCTGCCGAAGGCTGTTATCACCTTGGAGTCCCCCGGCCCATCTTGCGGCTTTGGCTGGCAGATGGCTTCGTGGGTGGCGGTGAAGACCTCCGATCGTCCCTCGCACCCTTCGGCCCAAAGCACCCACTCGAAGACAGCCAGGTGGGTGATGGCATTCGGAGATAATTGAGGTAATGTGATGTGGAACAGGTCCAGTACCTCCGCTAGGAAATCAATGGCCGGAAGTCCCAAGCCTGCCTCGAAGAAGCCCTCGAAAACTACGACTTCCCCGCTTCATGGCCTCGGGGTTGATTCCGACCCGAGGACTCGAGTCCTCAGTCCGGTCCCCAGCTTTCCTTCCACGGCCTCTTCAATGGACTCGACTGTGCTCATGGACTGGCCGATGAGGAAGCTCTAAGGAATCTTCTTCTTGGATGGCGGGCGGAGCTCCCGAGGGTTCTTGGGCCAGGCGTCGCCCGGAGCCCCCGCCATTGCTGCCGCAGCCGAGGTGGCCCATGATTGCCTCTGCGCCAGAGTGCTCGCAGACGCTGGGTATGGTAAAAAGTCTTGGGTAACTTCTAATCCCCTTTTTATAACCGTCCGCTGGTTGCTATGCTTCGATCGCATTCACACTGCAGGTTCGACTTTCGCCACTGGCAGGTGGGTCCAGAAAGTGGAACGGTGAGAGACTGCCGTAAATTTCGACCGTTACCTTTTACAGGGCGTAACGGCTACTTGCGCCGTAACGGCTATAATCAAACGGTTCCTCACGACGTTTGGGCTTCAGAGCGGTTCTCCTTCTCACGGAGTGTTCACACAGCATTGAGAGCTCGGAGTCGGGGTCCGAATGCTTTGGATCCGAGATCCTCCGAAAGACCGTAATGTGTTCAAATTTTCTCTAAGTCTCAAAATATGAAAATATTCCTTGCGTATACTGCCTCCCTTCTGTACAGGTTAAATTCGGAGAGGCGTATTCGAGGGGCTACTGTTGGGGGAAATTGCTTCACTTTCAGGACATAGAGATTAATAACTCAAAGACTCACTAAGCTTCGGAGCTGATGGGCTCTTACTCGAAGGTGTAGGCATTAAGCCGAAGGGTGCCTCGATCTGAAGTCCGAAGAAGCCCTCCACAAGATACGAGGCTCCGAAGCTAAGCGACAGGATTGGTAAGATGTTTCGCTTATCCGTTTACCCCGGATAGCTTTACCCTTTTAACCCTACTCAGGGTACCGGATAGTTTCCACTATGCCGGTTGTAATCTAGGGGTAAATAGGTCTTTTCCTTAGACATTTTTGCCTATAAATACCCCCCTCTCTACCCTGTAATGGGGAGGAAAAAACTCAATTACTCGAATGCACACATTCGAAATAGTCAAGTTGTTATCCTTTCGGAGGCTTGAGCTAGTCCTTAAACATGAGCTTTTAGTTTGTTTGTTCTTGATCTTAGAGAACCTGTTAGCGTAATCTTTTACGCCAACAGTGACCTAGAGCTTTAGCAATTAATATTGAAAAAGTTGCCCTGACATTTCTTAAGACGAAGGGCATTCTTACATAGCAAAAGACTCCCGAAGGAGTTACAAAGCTTGTCTTTGCTTTGTCTTCGCGTTTTAATCATATTTGATAATATCTAGAGTACGCGGAAGCTCAAAAGCTCGGAGCCAGTAGTGGAGTCGACTAATTGATCGATGCGGGGCATGGGGTAGGGGTCTCGTGGGTATGCTTTATTCAGGGATGTGAAGTCAATACACATGCGCCACTTCCTAGAGGCATTTTTCTTAACGAAGACCGGGTTGGCTAACCACTCCACATGAGCCACTTCTCTAATGATCCCGGTCTTCAACATTTTTCCACTTTTATGCTTTAGCAAGGCTTTCCCTCTCTGTTGATAATTTGCGGAGCCCCTGGCGAACAGGTCAAACCCTTGGGTTGACGAGTAGGCTATGCTCAATGATACTTCGGTCAACTCCAGGAATGTCTTCATTAGACTAGGCAAAGACATTCAAATTTTCTCTAACTACTTCTTCTAGCGAAGTAGCGATTTCTGGAGGCAATTCTTTGCCAAACTGGATAGGATAATTTTTGCCGTATTTTACAATGATTTTCGTCAGAATTTCTCCTTTAGGGCTTGGCCTAGGGGAGGACATCTTTGAGAATTCACTTGACATAGGAATATCCTCCGAATGGTCTTGCACATTATTTATCTGTCGAGGGTCAAGAGATGGATCATGGCCGTATTCTGCCCTTCGCGCTGCAGCTTGGTCACCGACGACCATAAGAACTCCTCCTTGCGTGGGCATCTTGAGGCATAGATAATTATGATGTGACACGGCTCTGAATTGATTTAACATGCCCCTTCCAAAGATGACATTATAGGCATAGAGGGCATTGACTATATCGAAAATTACTTCTTCTGTTCTAGCCAAGAGCCCCTCTCTGAAGGCAACCTCGAGGCCTATTTGGCCGAGGGCATCAAGAGGAGGACCTACGAAGCCTTGAAGCGGACGAGCTACTAGAAGGAGATGCTTCCACAGGATACATAGATGGTCGAAGGCCTAAACGAAGATGATATCCGCAGAGACCTCACCATCAACCAGCACTCTCTGGACTTCCGTTCTTGCAATATCAGTAGTGACAACAAGAGGGTCCGCATGAGGAAATTTTATACCCACTGCATCGGCTGAGGAGAAAGATATAGACACATGGGACCACTTAGGCATTTCAGTAGCCAACGAAGAGGTTCTGATGTGCCCTACTTCGCGAACATACTCCTTCCTTTGCCTTTTTGACATGCTACCCAGGGTTCCTCCTCTAGAGATAGGAAGAACCACTCTTTTGCCACGGTCTTGTGTATCTTCTTGCTTTGGGGGTGGCATAACACTGGCCACCGAAGGCTGTCTTGGGGCTTCAAAGCTATACACGTCCGATAGTTTGTACCAGCTCTGGACGTGCCTCAGGAGGGGCTCGGTCAGTAGTGCCTTGACTAGAGCTCCTTTCGAGGTACTCGCTCCTTAGAGCTAATATAGAATTACATGCATCAGTAGCATGGCTTCAATTCTCGCCGTGGACACAGAAGAAGATGGCTTGGCCTTTGCCATCAAGCTTCCCTTCTGGCCTCCAGCCGCTGACCTTGCTTCCCGAAGCTTGTGGATTCTTAGGGGGAAATTCCAACGAAGAGGGAGCAATGTTCAAAACTTCGGAGCGAGGATGCTTTTGCCCTCTTCATCTGTCATGTTGATTGTCGAAGTGGTACCCTTGTGAAGGAGTTGAAGTCTTCACTTCAAGTTTAACTTCTTGGATGGTTGGTGGAGATGAAGCCATCCTTTGGAGCTATCCTTCCTCCGACCTAGCATACTCCTCAAAGTAGGCCATTAACGGCTCTACTAAGGAAATATGCTTCCGGTGAAGCTTGTCGAGGAGGCCTGCATTTTTGACTCCTTCTCGATCAGCATCAACCACAGATGATGCGGACAACCATCTTATCTGTGACTTCGTATGAGCGAAGCGCTTGAAAAACTACCACAAAGATTCTCCAGATTGTTGTTTTACCTGAAAACAACTTCTGGTAGACATAGGGGCACAAATATACCTTGGAAGTTGCTTATGAACTTCTTCCTTAATTGTTCCAAAGACTTAATTGATCCTGGTTTCAAAGACCAGAACCAACGCAGAGCGACTCCTTCGAGCACAAGGGGAAACACTTCGCCATTGTGTCTCAGACCCCTCCGCTAGCCTCAATTGCTAAAGCATATGAGCGGGAAAATTCCCCTGGATCATGTTCTCTAGAATACTTACAAAGCTTTGAAGTTCTAAACTAAGGGTCAAATCGCACCTTCTGCAAGTCTAGGTGTAACAGAGATTCATCATCAAAAGAAGCATTCTCGGTGCTTCTTAGAACCTCAGAAGCTTCGGGATAGAAGGCAAGATCTTCATCTTGAGGCACCTCCAGAATAGCGGGGCTAACTTGAGGATGAAGCCTGTTCACAGCTTGTTGTCTCCACCTTGCCAATTCGGCCTGAAGATGGGCCATCTGGGTTGCCATGTCATCAAGACTATCTTCATTTCTTCTAGAGGGGACATCCGGGTCTTGGGAACTGAACAAGTCAGTTCGAAGCAAAGTCGGAGCAGCAGGAGAGGCTCCATCGGTTTGAAGCATGGACAGAGTCCCAAGAGTGGCTTCGTATGTTTGAGGAAGAGTGTTTGTTTCTAGAGTCTGAGGTGGGGGGATTACGTAGGGTCCTCCGACCTCAACAGTGTTCGAAGATTTCAACCCAGAGGTCCGAGAAGACCTCTAGAGGGGACTAGTGCCTAGGCTCCGCTTAGGAGGCATGACTCTAGGAAAGGATTAGTAGAGAACAAAGTTTTTGTACTAGGTTCCCCACGGACAGCACCAACTTTTGGCGTAAAAGATTACGCTAACAGGTTTAGAAAACTAAGTATTTGACAATCGAAGTGGTTGTTTGAGTAAACTACTCCAAGCCTCTGAGATGGATAATAGCTTGAGATAATTCGAAGTGTATATTCAATATCTGAGTATCCGATGCCCTTTACAGAGTGAAGAAGGGTATTTATAGACCGAATACATGGGAAAATACTTCTTTACCCTCTAATTACAACCGACTAAGAAGGTATTGTTTAGTATTCTTCATAGGGGTAAAAGAGTAAAAAGCTAATCTAATTAGAGAAAAGATAAATCTTTTGTCCTTGTTGGCAACTCCCCTTCGAGTGAAGAGGCTTTGTGGGAGGCCTTGTTATACCGAAGCTTTGATGGAGGTCTCTGCTGTTTAAGGCTCTGAACCGACGGAGCCTCATTGCCTGTAAGGTCTTCAGAGAATATAGTCCCTGACTTCGTTTCTTCTCCTTGTGTTAACTTGAAAGTCCTTGGACTATCAAAGATGAAATATTTTCCCCCAACAGTTATGTTATTAATGGCTCTACAGTCGACACACGTACATCATGATCCGTCTTCCTTAGGTACCAAAATAACCGTAACAACATAAGTACCAAGGCTTTCATGGACGTACCCTTTTTCAAACAGGTCTTGCACTTGACGTTGAATCTCCTTAGTCTCTTTAGGGTTGGTCCTATACAGTGCATAGTTTGCTAAAGAAGCTCCCGGGTTCAAACAAATTTGATGTTCAATTCCTCTCAGCATTGGTAGCCAAGGGATATTTAACTTAGAAACACATTAGTAAACTTGTTTAAAATATTACCAATAATAGGAGGCAAAGAGGTCGACAAATCATCAAGTGTAAAGAAACCATCTTTGGAAATCAAAGTATAACAAACAAATTCATGGTGTTAGTGTCATTTTTGGTCATACTCATGGCCTCAGATGTCTGCTTAACTCCTGTGCAGGTCCTACAATCTTAGAAGGTTTGAGGCACGCCGATCAGTTTGACCCTGCAACTGATAACAGACTGGAGAAAGCATTAGTAGAAACACTGATCGACTATCGAGCCGATGACCCTGATGATGAGAAATTGTCATGAATACTGGCGCTTATCGGCTACTGAGCTGATTAAAAAAGCCAAACCATCGAGATCAGCTATGCCATCGGCCCATGTATATAACACGCCATCGGACCGATGGATGTGCGAATAGCATGTTGTGCACAAGTGCCGATGAATAATCCCCGACGTCGATGAGATATAATATGGAATTAATGATAACCTATCGGCTTGTACTTCGATAGAAACTAAATCTAACATACCAGAGAATGCATCCATACTATTAAATCACTGTAATAGCAAGATTGGACTTAACAAAGATAGTCGCTAAATCATGAACAATTAATAGTACTTTAACACATCGAGCATGCTTTATTCAGATGAATGGTGTACAACATAAATCAGATACAATAGATCAAGATGTCAAACTCAACCGATGAAGCCTTGAACCACGATTCCCAAGTCACATCACTCCAAGAGATCAAAATGATGCAACCTCGAATGACACCGATCTGTCCGATACGATTGTCAGGGTGGTGGGACACATGTCTTCACCAGAGATCGAAGAGATGCAACCCAACTCGGAGTGCCAAGTCCTGCTAGTATTAAACCTTAGAAGCCAAGGGTAGTGATGCATCGAAAGTAGTTTGTTGTTGTGTTTGTAGATTCATCTTTAACCTAGCTAATAGATACATATTTATAGTCCGAAGACTTGTCATAACCGATCATGTATTTATCTCCGTCTTCTTCATATCTATCGGCTCCTCCATATCCGGCCACGTATAACAATACAGATGGGTTTATTTGACTGGACTCCTTTGACCTTCGTAGACCATGCTACTCAGCTTGGGCCTGACCAATTTTTGCTATCAACACATGCCCCCGGTTTTGGAGCATAAGGGTAACTAATTCTTTGAAATTATTACTCATTAAAGCCCTCTACACCACGTATTTTCAAAAGTCTCTTCAAATTCTCCACTAGTAATTGAAACCTTTCATCTTCCAGTGCCTTTTGATCTTGCAGTATTTTTTAGAGCACCGCCTTCATATTGTATCAACTCTTCTTCTTCTTCCTCCCCTTTTGTTCTTCGGCCATGGAACATTGTGTTGAATATTGCCTGGTTCAACGTATTCACTTCTTTCGCCATGATTATGTCGGACCAGGCTTCATTCCACATAGTCTAGCAATGACCCCATTAAATAGAATCACCTAAGATTTTGCCTCATCCAATCTCGTACCTATGAACAATTCATTGTACCTTTTGCCAATTGTTGTAGATGGTCCCACTAAATCCAATGAGATCGGCTTGACCCGACTGTCGAGGCGTTTCACCAATTCTATAAGTACCTGTTGGCTTCTCCTTTCTTCTTCTATGCTTTCTGCATACGCATAACACTCTCTGCCCTTCTTAGTCCCCGAGCTCGTCGCTGGCATCTCCCGTATTGCCTTCGATGACCGCATACCCCCGTCTTCGTTCTTTCACTAGTCTAGACCCCAACATTCCAATGGCAACCAATACCTCCGTCCCTAAGATAAGTTTTTAACTTTCCCCCTTTTCCATTGCTGTTCTTCAATCTTCTTTGTTCTTGTCTTTTATCTTATTACTGCTTTTCCTTTTCTTTCCTCTTTTCTCTATAGTATCTAAAGAACCAAATCCTCATCCCCATCATGAACTACTCGTATTGCTACTTCTTAGGCTCGATCGGCAATCATGAACATCTTGATATTATTAATGCTATAACGCATCAAATTCCCTTTAAAAATTCCAAAATGCTCACATCCGATTGCAATATGAGTTTTAGAGCTTTTGCTTCTCCGCTCCCCGACTAGCGCAATTGGTACCTTAGGGTATCGGTTGTCAACCATACCTTCTGGAATGAAATCAACATTAGGCACTGTATCGGCCTTTCCCTTGCTGGACCCTACAAGAACGATCCGATGTTGGCCACCGCTTGTTATTTCTAGTCAGACACCTTGAATGCTTTCTTATTTGGCCATGGGCTAATGAGCCCAACCTTGCTTTATGTATTTGTTATGCCTTTTCTTGATATTGACTCTTCAAGCAACCCCGTCTCTTTTCTATCCAAGCCAATTCATCATCTTGATGTCAAATCCACCGGTGGTTGGAGCAAATATATTTCAAAACATAATAAGAGAATTGGGCATGTAGATACCTGTGAACATGTAGTTTTCCTCAACCTCTAGTTGGAACGATTTGTCTTTTGCGGATCAACCCGGGGTCCAACTTCCCATCTACAATTCTTGGTCGAGCAGCTTGCTGCAAACAAAATGATCCCTATCAGTCGATACATTCTTTGGACCACCTACCACCTTCTTTACCAGGTATTGGCCAAGTTATCTATTGGTGAACCCGTCAGCCACTTTGGTAATCCTTGGTTGTTCCTGTAGCTTTGGCTTAATGTCTATACTACCAAAGTTGTCAATGATCCCCCCTTGCTTTGATGGAGTTCCCTTCCGAGTACCCTGAATCGGTCGATCCAATTTATCATAGATGTTTATCTTTAGGCGAGGCAGCCACTTGCCACATCAGTTTTTAGATGTCTTATGGTTCTTTGAACCTTTGCTTCAAAGGTTTCTATTCTGGCTTTCCTACTGAGAAGACCATCTCGTATCCCTACGGATTCCCATCGGAATATGAATAACCCCATCAGTTACTCCTGACCGATGTGTGCTGAGACGAGGATTCCATTAAAATTTTCAAAGCATTGTTCACCCCTTGCGTTTTACCCATCAATTTCATCATCAGCCATCTTCGTAAAGCCTCTTACGAATTCTATCGCCCGATGGTTTGTTCAAAACAATTGGGATTTGGCCAGCTCCCTCCCCATCTATTCTTCATCGACTGAATCCAAGTTCGTAGAGAGGTTAAGAATGATTTGGAGTATTGACGTCTTCTCCATATGGTAGATCAGATCCCTTATGGTGGTCTTGCTTAGTAGTCGGCATGCTGCGGGGCCTCCACGATTTTGCTCAATTGTGGGGCGAATGGAAGAGACATCTTTTCAATTGTCCTTCTGTTGACACGAGAACGTGCCCTCGCACTTGGGTCAGTTCAACGATCCAAAAGTGTGTGATACTTAGGAATGAGCCTAAGCGTAACACAACACTAACTACCCTTAACAGTGGCAAGGGGTGGAGTCACCAGGTAATTAGATCACATAGCAAAAAATCCATTTAGTTGAAATATATAGATAAAATAATCCAATCAACCGAATAGAGCCTAATTGGTACAGAGTATACCATGCGAAGGGGTCACCGACGGGGTCCTTTGGCATCTGGTGCGAACGGTGCACCGAAGGTAGCCTTTTGCGTTCGGATCGATCTGGTCGAAGACAGGCTCCGAACATATCTCTGATGCGAAATCACCTCTGAACGACAAGGTTTGGTGCGAAGTCTCTCACACGACAGAAAATCCAACGCAGCACGCTGGCGCGACTACGTCCGGTGTGGAGTGTTAGCGTGACAAAGTCCAATGCAGAATATCGGTACAATGAAGCCTTGGCACGACAAAGCCTGGTACGAAGCAGCTTGGTACGAAGCAGCTCCGGCACATGGGACTTGACCAGACCAACAACAGCGTGATGGATCCGGCATGGATGAACGAAGCAGGGTTCCGCCGAAGGGTGCTCTGACAACCTTCAAAACCAGTTTTCTAGCTCTCCAAAACCTTTGGCGAAGGGGCTCCGACCGTGAAACCTGCAGCATAATAGAGATCAAGTGCCAATTCGGCCTGGAGACCAAATTTACTAATTGTTGTAGTAGGGAAACGAAGGAAGCAATCTGTTACGTAGATTAATAGATGGTTCGCAGGTGAGCCAACAAGGTGATAGCAATCTATTATGTATATTAACGAGTGTTTCATAGGCGAAACAAAAAGGCTTACCACTATTACAGCGTGGCCGACGGAGGGCTTCCAGGCAAAACAATGAAGGTTGTACGGAAAAGTAAAGAAAATAAAAGGTACGGTTCAAACTAGGGTTTGAAGTTGGCTTGTGTTGTGTGGAGTCTGATGAACTGGCCTCACCCCTGTATTTATAGGGGCTACTCTTCTTATCTCTAATACTAATATGATAAGATTCGGCCTAATCAAGTTTAGGGATAAAACAACCGGAGTCAGTATCAAACTCTATCTCCGAAGTTGGCCCAAAGTGGGCCTTCGGTAGGCCTGCTGAAGCTTGCTCCTCGGGCCAAAGCTTCGGTGAGGCAGGCTGATATGACCACGCCGACCACTCCAACCTCTACACTGACCACTTCGACCACAGCGACTCCAATACATGTTTTTGATGGACCAATTACACGCAGTCGAGCTAAGAAGCTTCAACAAGAGGTGCACGCGCTACTTTATGAAATTCATTTTACTATTAATGAGAGTTATATACTACCTAAGTCGTGTACATTGTTAATGCTCAGGTTTACCAAGAAGGATGACAAGAACTCACAAGGAAATGGACACATAAAAGAATCATGCTCGAACCAAGCCAGTCCTCTAGAATCATCTCAAATAAATAATCATAACTTTTGATTTACAAAAGCTATGAAGTCAAATGAGCACTTTTTGGAAAACTCTTGAAGTCTAGTTTCCAATGAATCTAACCCCGACCAATTTGAAGTTTGCATGAAGGCGTCCGACCAGTTTTAGTGCTTGCTGGTCCGAAGGTCAATAGTCTGCATGAAGTCAATGTTCTCGTATTAAAACTGCATCATTCTACCGAGTTACGTGGTGCATATTATACATGGTGTGAAAGCTTATAAAGTCACCTTTCCAAGAGATCCAACCGTTCGTGAATTGAAGCTTCCAAGGAGGAGTTATTGCTGAAATACCGAAGACCGCTCAGAAGACCAACAGCCACGCGGAAACTCTCCAGAAGCTGATTCGTTTTCACATAGTTCGCCTAGTATTTTCGTTTCGTGTTTGCACCTATCTTCAAGGTCTACTCCTTGTATAAATACCCCCTAGCACCATTGTAATCGGCACCTTTGATGATTGAATACAGAACCCCTTGTTTAGCTGCGTGCTAACAAACTCAGAGAGAGATCTCTACCTTCCTTGCTCTTGTGATTTCCTTCGCGGGATTACAGAAGCGGCGGCTTCATCCGCTCCCAATTGGTGCTCCTACTCCCTTCAAGGTCCTCCTTGATTGATTGTAGGCTGTGTTGGTTGGTTCTTTGAGAGTGTGGTTGGGCGAATCCTCGATTCAGGTTGCCGGTTAAAGACGGTGGTTGGCTTCGAGTTTTATTTGCCAGGTTGCACTAGTTATCGCTGCTTGCAGCAAGTTATCCGGCTATTCTATAACTAGTTATCTGAAGATCGATCCTACGTCGTGAAGATTGGGAGCCCGTGACGCATCATCTGGTATCAGAGCTGATTGGTTTCCACGGTAGGATTCTTTACCCTTAGCTACATATATTTTGTTACGTCCTATCCACCAAAAGCCAAAAAAAATATATACATATATATTGTTTAGCCCTTTGTTTTAATCTGTTATTTTAGTGAGTTCAGTTAATTTTCAATCCATTAGAGTCTTTGTTTTAGTTGCTGATCATTTTCCGTCGTGTGTCCTTTGAGCCTCTTATATATCTGGTCATTGTGTTCAGCTCTATAAAAAAAGGTAAAAGAAAGAAAAGTTCAAAAAAAAAAGAAAAGTTGAAAAAAAATTGTGAAAGAAAAGTTTAAAGATCAGTTCATTTGAGAGCACAATTGCTGAAAGTTTGTGTTTCAAGTTGTGCAACCAGATCGCTATCTTTTGTTGGTACAAAATTTTGGTTGGGTTTGATTGCAACACTTGCATCCCAATCATACTCCTTGTTTGCATCAATCTGAGATTTTCTTTGCATGTGTGTGTGATCCATTTACATCTTTAGCATTTTGAGATCAGCACTAAGCAGGGAACCTCTAGTTTGGATTGTTACTTAACTTTACAACAACTACAATCCAGATTGCATTCCTTGTTTATAATCCCCACCAAGCTCCACATAAAAGCCATCGTAATCGGTACTCTCTGGTCTTGTATTCGCTTAACCATCGCTCTCGGTACCACCACACATTTGTTTCTCTGTAACCCGCAGGAACTTCACTGAGCCTCGGTTGGTAAGAGAAGTGAGATTGAGAGATCCCACATATATTTTTATTCCACATATACTCTTGTTCCTTTGTTGTCACTAATTTTACAGAAAGATGGGTGACGACGTTGAGATCAATGAATGTGTCACCATGGCACAATTTAATGAATTCCAGCAAAGTCTAGAAGAGAGACAAGATCAGTTGGCCCAAGATTTTCAAACCATACTAAATGAAATTAGGGGACGTCGTCCACCTAATGATGGAGCAAGCACCCATGGTGAAGAAGGTGATGATAGTGATGGAAGAGGAGGAAGAAGAGGACGGAGGAACCGAAGTGCTGCACATGGAAGAGGGAGGGGCTGGAATCGAAGAAATCAAGACACTGAAGAATCCGAATCTGAAAATGATGATAATCATTCCCATCATGATCGCCAACATCGTAGAGGCCATCGTGAAGAGAGGCTTGGTAAACTGAAATTTACCATGCCAAAATTTGATGGAGGATCTGATCCTGAAGCTTATTTCACTTGGGAGTTGAAGATCGACAAGATCTTTCGTTTGCATAATTATACAGAAGAGAAGAAGTTGGCTATGGCATCTCTAGAATTTGAAGGATATGCTTTGATTTGGTGGGAGCAACTTCTCCAAGATCGTGAAGAAGATGGAGAACATCCTATTGCCACATGGGCAGAGATGAAACGTGAAATGAGAAGACATTTCGTGCCGAAGCATTATCGGCGTGATCTTTTTGATAAACTGCAGAATTTGAAACAAGGAAGTTATTCTGTTGAAGAGTATTATAAAGAGATGGAGAAGGCTATGATTAGAGCCTACGTATATGAAGATGAAGAACAAACTATGGCACGATTCATGGCTGGGTTGCATCGAAATATTCAACGCATTGTTGAGTTTCAGTCATACCATCGTCTTATTGATTTGGTACATCAAGCCACCAAAGCTGAACGCCAACTGCAGCAAGATACCAAGAGCAGTAAGTCTTTGCCTTTTGGTACGAGGACTATGTCTGGAGGAAGCAAGTTAAATTCCAAGTTTACTGCTGCACCATCAGCTGCAAAAGGTCCATTTGGAGGCTCACGTTCTAATGCTCAAAGTAATTTTAGTGGGAAGAACTTTGCTGCCCCGAGCACGAGATCCAAAGCAGCAGCTTCCACCTCCACTTCAGTGGGTTCTACATCCAAGAGCAGTGGGATTCAGTGTTTCAAGTGTGGAGGTCGTGGACATGTTGCTAGAGAGTGTCCAAATAATAGAGTGATCATTGTACATGATAATGGAGAGTACAAATCAGCCAGTGAAGAGGAAGATATAGAAGAAGAAGCCCATGAAGAAGAGGAACATACCGGCTGTGATTTTGAGAAAGGTGCTGCTCTTGTGGTGGCACCAATATTGAGTGTTCGGATGAAGGAAGCTGAGAACGGCCAGCGGCATAATTTATTTCAGACAAGAGCCAAAGTGCAAGATAAGGTAGTGAAGATGATCATTGATGGAGGAAGCTGTCATAATCTTGCTAGTCGTGAGATGGTTGACAAGCTTGATCTGAAACTTTTGCGACATCCTCATCCATATCATGTCCAATGGCTGAATGATTCCACTGACATCAAGATTGGATACAAAGTAAAAGTTCCCTTCAAGATTGGTGAATATGTTGACACGGTAGAGTGTGATGTGGTACCTATGTCTGTATGTCACATACTACTCGGGAGGCCATGGCAATATGATCGATATACTCAGCATTGCGGGAGAACAAATCAGTACACTCTAGATTTGAAGGGGAGGAAGTTTGTACTCAAACCTATGACACCACAGCAAATTCTTGCTGAGCATTTGCAAAAGAGCTCTAGTGTGAGAGATGAGAACGGAAAGGAAGAGAAAAAGAATTCGAGTGCCTTCCACAAATCAGAGAGTGAGAGCCACCAGCCCAATATGAAAAAAAAATTGAGAGATCAAAAGAAAGAAGAAGAAAAAAATTTAGTCATGTTAGCCACAAAATCTGAGATGAGAGAAGTAAGGAACAACCCAGATCAAGTACTCTTTGTACTTGTGTGCAAAGACATTTTAGTGTCAGCTAACGATAACACCTCTTTTCCTAGTATGGTGTCTCATCTTTTGCAGGAATATGAGGACGTTTTTCCAAAGGAAACCCCGAATGGATTACCTCCTGTACGTGGGATTGAACATCAGATCGATCTTATTCCGGGGGATGCTCTTCCAAATCGACCACCATACCGCACCAATCCTGAAGAAACAAAGGAGATACAAAGGCAAGTACAAGAACTTCTCGATAAAGGTTATGTTCGTGAAAGCTTAAGTCCTTGTGCTGTTCCTGTTATTTTAGTACCAAAAAAAGATGGTTCTTGGAGGATGTGCGTTGATTGTAGAGCCATAAATAACATCACTATTCGCTATCGCCATCCTATTCCTCGATTAGAAGACATGCTTGATGAATTAAGTGGTTCCATAATATTCACTAAAATTGATTTGAAAAGTGGGTACCATCAAATAAGAATGAAAGCTGGAGATGAATGGAAAACTGCTTTTAAAACAAAATTTGGGTTGTACGAATGGCTAGTTATGCCTTTTGGTTTGACTAATGCTCCAAGTACTTTTATGAGATTGATGAACCATGTTTTGAGAGCCTTCATTGGAAAATTTGTGGTTGTTTATTTTGATGATATCTTAATTTACAGCAAGTCTTTTGAAACGCACATGAATCATATTCGACAAGTCCTAGATGAGCTCTGAAAGGAGAAATTATTTGCTAACCTTGAGAAGTGCAGTTTTTGCACAGACCATGTTGTGTTCCTTGGCTTTGTTGTTTCAGGAAAAGGAATTGAAGTGGATGAAACCAAGGTGAAAGCCATCAAGGATTGGCCAACTCCAACGAATGTAAGTCAAATAAGAAGCTTTCATGGTCTAGCTGGATTTTATAGGAGATTTTGTTAAAGATTTTAGTACCATTGCTACTCCCTTAAATGAATTAACAAAGAAAGGTGTTGAATTTAAATGGGGAAGTTCACAAGAAAATGCTTTTCAAGAATTAAAGAAACGCTTAACTGAAGCACCATTGCTTGTTCTTCCTGATTTCACTAAAACTTTTGAAGTAGAATGTGATGCCAGTGGAATTGGCATAGGAGGGGTTTTAATGCAGCAAGGCAAACCTGTAGCATATTTTAGTGAAAAGTTGGGAGGTGCTCAATTGAATTATTCTGTATATGATAAAGAATTGTATGCTTTGGTGCGTGTACTTGAAACATGGCAGCATTATTTATGGCCAAAAGAGTTTGTTATCCATTCCGATCATGAAGCTTTAAAGTATTTGAAAGGCCAAGCAAAACTAAACCGACGCCATGCCAAATGGGTTGAGTTCATCGAGACATTTCCATATATTGTGAAGTATAAGAAAGGTAAGGACAATGTGGTTGCTGATGCTTTGTCTAGAAAAATCGTGTTGCTAAACCAACTTGAGGTGAAGGTTATAGGTCTTGAGAGTTTGAAAGACATGTATAATGATGACCCTGAATTTTCAGAACCATATACTCATTGTAAAGATGGAAAAGGTTGGGAAAAGTATCATATACATGATGGATTTTTGTTTAGGGCTAACAAGCTTTGTGTTCCAAATTCTTCGGTTAGATTGCTTTTATTGCAGGAGTCCCATGGAGGAGGATTGACAGGTCATTTTGGACAAAAGAAAACCTATGAGCTGCTAGGTGATCACTTCTATTGGCCCAAGATGAGGAGAGACGTCATCCGGTTCCTGGAGCATTGCATCACTTGTCACAAAGCTAAGTCTAAACTGAACCCTCATGGTTTATACACTCCTCTACCTGCTCCTAAAATTCCTTGGGAAGACATAAGTATGGATTTTGTTGTGGGATTGCCTAGAACTCAGAGAGGAAAAGATTCTGTTTTTGTTGTGGTTGATAGATTTTCAAAGATGGCTCATTTTATCCCTTGTAACAAGAGCGACGATGCTTCACATGTTGCTAATTTATTTTTCAGGGAAATTGTGAGGTTGCATGGGGTGCCTAAGACCATTGTATCTGATCGTGATGTCAAGTTTGTGAGCTACTTCTGGAAAACATTGTGGTCCAAGCTGGGGACCAAGCTTCTATTCTCGACCACTTGTCATCCTCAAACCGACGGACAAACTGAAGTGGTGAATCGAACCCTGTCAATGTTGCTGGGAACCATGGTGAAAAAGAACCTGAAAGATTGGGAGGACTGCTTGCCTCATGTGGAGTTTGCTTATAACAGGGCAGTACATTCTACCACTAACTTGTGTCCTTTTGAAATTGTTTATGGGTTCAAACCCATTGCTCCGATAGATTTGTTGCCTTTGCCATTACAGGAGAGAACCAATATGGAAGCCTCCAAGCGTGCTGCATATGTCAAGAAGATACATGAGAAAACAAAAGAAGCAATTGAGCTAAAGGCGACACGTAAGGCTGCAAGTATGAACAAGCATAGAAAGAAGGTGTCGTTTGAACCAGGCGATTTGGTGTGGATTCACTTGCGTAAAGATCGCTTTCCTGATAAGCGCAAGTCCAAGCTGATGCCACGAGGGGATGGTCCATTTCGTGTTCTTGCCAAGATCAACGATAATGCATACAAGATTGACCTTCCACCAAGCTATGGCGTAAGCAACTCCTTCAATGTTGCTGACCTATCAGCATTCACAAGTGAAGACATTTTAGAGTCGAGGACGACTCCTTTTCAAGAGGGGGAGGATGATATGACCACGGCGACCACTCCAACCTCTACACCGACCACTTCGACCACAGCGACTCCAATACATGTTTTTGATGGACCAATTACACGCAGTCGAGCTAAGAAGCTTCAACAAGAGGTGCACGCGCTACTTTGTGAAATTCATTTTACTATTAATGAGAGTTATATACTACCTAAGTCATGTACATTGCTAATGCTCAGGTTTACCAAGAAGGATGACAAGAACTCACAAGGAAATGGACACATAGAAGAATCATGCTCGAACCAAGCTAGTCCTGCAGAATCATCTCAAATAAATAATCATAACTTTTGATTTACAAAAGCTATGAAGGCAAATGAGCACTTTTTGGAAAACTCTTGAAGTCTATTTTCCAATGAATCTAACCCCGACCAATTTGAAGTTTGCATGAAGGCGTCCGACCAGTTTTAGTGCTTGCTGGTCCGAAGGTCAACAGTCTGCATGAAGTCAATGTTCTCGTATTAAAACTGCATCATTCTACCGAGTTACATGGTGCATATTATACATGGTGTGAAAGCTTATAAAGTCACCTTTCCAAGGGATCCAACCGTTCGTGAATTGAAGCATCCAAGGAGGAGTTATTGCTGAAATACCGAAGACCGCTCAGAAGACCAACAGCCACGCGGAAACTCTCCAGAAGCTGATTCGTTTTCACATAGTTCGCCTAGTATTTTTGTTTCGTGTTCGCACCTATCTTCAAGGTCTACTCCTTGTATAAATACCCCCTAGCACCATTGTAATCGACACCTTTGATGATTGAATACAGAACCCCTTGTTTAGCTGCCTGCTAACAAACTCAGAGAGAGATCTCTACCTTCCTTGCTCTTGTGATTTCCTTCGTGGGATTACAGAAGCGACGGATTCATCCGCTCCCAATTGGTGCTCCTACTCCCTTCAAGGTCCTCCTTGATTGATTGTAGGCTGTGTTGGTTGGTTCTTTGAGAGTGTGGTTGGGCGAATCCTCGATTCAGGTTGCCGGATAAAGACGGTGGTTGGCTTCGAGTTTTATTTGCCAGGTTGCACTAGTTATCGCTGCTTGCAGCAAGTTATCCGGCTATTCTATAACTAGTTATCTGAAGATCGATCCTACGTCGTGAAGATCGGGACCCCGTGACGCATCACAGGCCTCCGAAGGGCCTTCAGGCCGAAGCTAGCAGGCCACTAAAAGTCCTCCGAGGCCTCGTGTCTAATGGGTCTTCGACACTATAAGGCTTCAGCCTGTCCCAGGACTTGTGTATTTTTAGCCCAAATTACCAAAATTGATATTTATACAATCTTGACCATTAATGCCATTTTTGCTATCAACACATGCCCCCTTGCCTTTTACTGAACTAAGTGAACTAAAAGTATAAGAGCTAAGGATGATACCTTCCATACCGACCTTTAGACACTGTCAAGCGCTTTGCCACACACTTGGGAAGTATTTCTTCAAATACCTGCCATTTAAAGATCTTTGAAATCGCTTTCCTTGTAGAGATTCTAACAAGTATGCATTACTTGGAGCAATTTCGGCTACTCTAAAAGGACCCTCTCAACTAGGCGACCATTTACCAACTTTGGGGCTCTTAGTGCCTAAGGGCAAAATCGTCTTCCAAACCAGGTCACCAACATGAAACGATTTTGGCTTGACTCTCTTATTGTAGGCTCTGGATACTCTTATTTTGTATTTCTCTATAGCTTCTAAATCCCTCAACCTCTTATCGGTCACTTCCTCCAAATTATCTTTTAAAAGAGTTTCATATTCATCGACCGATAAGCCATCTTGTTTAAGAAATCTTAAAGAGCCAAGATCCACCTGTACTGGTAGAACGACTTCTTACCCATATACTAACTCATATGGACTAACTTTGGTAGCACCATGCTTTGCAACTCTACAAGCGCAGAATGCTTCTGAAAGCACTTCATGCCACCTTTTAGGGAACTCTTCTATTTTCTTATTAATGAGCTTAGTTATGGTTTTATTACAAGACTCGGCCTGACCATTGGCCTAAGCATAATATGGTAAAGAGTTAATTAATTTAATACCATAATATTCGGTAAAGTCTCTCACTTCTTTAGCAATAAATGAAGTACCCTGATCTATAGTGAGAGTTTGGGGGATACTGAATCTATGTATAATGTGCTTCAAGACAAAATCAGTTAGCTCATTGTGAGTCATGTTCTTGAGAGGCACGGCTTCGGTCCATTTGGTGAAGTAGTTCATCGCCATCAGCACGAACCGATGCCCTTTTGAAGAGGGAGGATGAATTTGGCCAATGAAGTCTAAACCCCAACCTCGGAACGACCATGACTTGATAATAGGATTAACTAGCGATGTTGGAGCTAACTGAATATTACCAAATTTTTGACATGCTTCACACCCTCTATAATATTTAAAACAATCCTCAGTCATAATTGGCCAGTATAAACCCACTCTTTTGAGCATCCAACTCATTTTCTGGGCCGACTGATGAGTGTCACAAAGCCCTTTGCGGACCTCTCTTGTAGCTACCTTGGACTGATCGACATCTAAACACTTTAAAAGTACTCTATCAATAGTTTGGCGGTACAATACATCATCTAGCAGCACAAATTTAAATGCTTGTCGTCGAACTTTTCGATCAATCTTTCGATTGGGATCTCTTAAAAACTAGACGATTGGAATTCTCCAATCATCCTTATGGGCATCCGGAGGGTTTACTAACTCCTTTCCCAGAGTAACGTCTAAATTTCTAACTTCAGAGTGCCTCGGGTCTTTCCTGTTTCTGCCAAAGGCTGATCAGATCGGTCGTGCGGAGCCGATCAGACCAAGGTCCTCCGATGGAGGGGTTCGACGTGCGAAGACCTCTGTTGCCCAGAAGGCTTCAGCGTAAGGACTACAGCATGCCGGATCCTTCGGTGGATGAAGGGATCCGGCACGAGGGCTTCGACATGCAACACCCTTCTGAGGTTGGAGAGGTCCGATCTGGAGGGTCCGAATGACCTCGCATCCGCCTAAAGTCTCTGGCTTCGGCAGTGAGGCCATGCATTGGCTTTTCCTGTACGGAAAATTTTCCTCTCCTGACTTGATAGCCAGATGCTTTCTGAGCCAAATCATTTGCAATTGAATTAGCTTCTCTTGACACGTGAGAAATTTGGAAATCGTTGAAAGTAGCAACCATGTCTAAACATTTATCCAAGTAACTGTTTAGGAAGCCATTAAAAAATTGAGCACTTTTGGCTACTTGTTGTACTACTAACAAAGAGTCACCATGTTCATGCACATTTTTAATACCCATGGAATCTAGGAGCTCGAGTCCAAGCAATAAAGATTCATATTCAGCTTGGTTATTAGTAGAAGGAAATTCTAAACGGCCCGAGATTTTAAAGCGCATGCCACTAGGTGACATGAGAACTACCCCGATACCTTGGCCATTCTTGCAAGCCAAACCATCAAAATAAAGTTTCCATGGCACTACTTCAGTTAGAATGATATCATTAACCCAATTGACATCTACATGGTGATCAACTACAAAATTAGTGACAATTTAGCCTTTCATAGCTCTCAGATGTTCATAAGCCAAATCGTACTCAATTAAAGCATAAGCCCACTTTTCGATTCTACCACTTAGAATCGTTTTTTGCAACATGTACTTTACGACATCAGTTTGACAAGCAACAATACATGTTATAGGGAGAAGATAGTGACATAATTTGGTACATGCATAATAAAATGATAAACACAAATGCTCTACAAACACGTACCTGGTTTCGGCGTCCAGCAGGCGGTGCCTCAAGAAGGTGATGACGTATTCTTTCCCCTCCACCTCCTGACTTAGCACGACTCCTATCACGCTATCTTTTATAGCAATGTACAGCCGAAACGGGATTCCGGCTTTTGGCGCTCTTACCACGGGCGGTGATGACAAGAATTCCTTAATCTTCTCAAAGGTGCTTTGCTGACTCGCCCCCTTCCCAAGTGCACTCAGCTTCATTCTTTAGCCGGAGTATAGGGACAAAAGCATCGATCTTGCCAAACAAGTTAGATATAAAGCGACCAAATAATTCATCTTGCCTAGCAACCTTTGCACATCCCTTTTGCATGTCGGTGCTTCAAAGTTTCTAATCTTTTCAAGCCTCCTAGGATCAATCTCAATACCCCTTTCATGAATCATAAACCCTAAGAACTTTCCTGCCGACATGCCAAAAGCACATTTGAGCGGGTTCATTTTTAAACCATATTGGCACATCCTATCGAAAGCAACTCTTAAATCGGCTAAGTGATTTCCCATAGTGTCCTATTTGACTACAACATCATCTATGTAGACTTCTAACATAACTCCAAGAAAGTCATGAAAGATCAAATTCATAGCACGTTTATATGTAGCGCCAACATTCTTTAATCCAAACGTCATAACGACCCACTCAAACAAGTCGACAAAACCAGGGCATGGAAAGGTTGTTTTGTAAACGTCATCTTGGTCCATGAAAATTTGATTATAACCAGCATTGCCATCAAGAAAACTTAGTACCTTGTGTCCTGAAGCATCATTGATCAACATGTCAGATATTGGCATGGGATACTCGTCCTTCATAGTGGCCTTGTTCGGATCCCTGAAATCAATACAAACTCATATTTTGCTGCTCCCTTTCTTCTCTATAGGCACAATGTTAGCAACCATTCAGCATACCTACATGGCCTAATAAACTCAACATTGAGTAATCGTTCTATCTCCTCTTTAACTCGGTCATACATGGCCGAATTAAAGCAACGAGGGGTTGCTTATAAGGCCTAAACCTAGGTTTGATAGTTAGTCGATGCTCCACGAGCTCACGGCTTAGTCCGGGCATCTCGCTATACTCCTATGTGAAACAATCAACGTATAACCAAAGAAATTTTATTACTTCAGCCTTTTCATTGTGATGGACTGGAAACGGCGACCAGAGGGGGGGTGAATGGGAGCTTTTAAAATTTCAGGCTAAAAATAGCCTTCTGTTTTAGTTCTGTCTTCTGCAGAATAGGCTCCGAACACACCCTTCGAAGTTCTGGTTCGGAGGTATTTCACAGCTCCGAAACCAGGCTTCGCAAGGAGAAAAAGTTCGAAGTCAAGAAGACTTCGCTCCTCCCACAACACCAAAAACTCAACTATGCTAAGTTAGTGCAGGCTCCGCACACTAGGTGCCTTCGAGCAGACTTCGCACTTCACCCTTCGCAAGAGATGACGTCCTTCTGAGGACTTCGATCAGATACTCTGCACTAGCAACTAGTACTAGGCTTCATATTTCAGAGGTCGGAACGCACACTGAACACACTGCGCTGATGACTCCGATTGGGAAGAAAACATGCTTTGAGTTAAGCCATGAACAGTGCTTCGCTAGTAATCAGTGAGGACTAGCCTCTAGTTTACACAGAGCTAACGAACACTGAAAAACACACTACACACACACTGATCTCTAGCACACTTCTCCAAAAACACTTCAGTCAATAATCCCAAACTAGGAAGAAGTGGAGCACAACAAAATCAAAACAATCAGTGCAGAAAAGACATACAAGTTCAAGCAGAAAATGAACACAGAATCAAAGTTTCATTTCTTGAACAGGGAACACAAAATGAACTCACAGATCAGAATACATGTGTGTGGCGGCTAGCACAAGAGTTCTAAAAATGGCTGCTCAAAGTGTTGCTCTTCCCTAGCTAACCTTCACTATTTATAGGCATTATTCAGTCCTGTGAATAGACTACTTTACCCCTAGGGTTTACATTGATTTTGTCTCATCAGAACAGGGGGTACAGACGATAGTCTACTTTATTTGTAGGCTTCTTTTGTCTGCTTTGCAGAGGAGACAACATCAGCTTTTGCAGAGCAGACACGATCAGCCTTGCAGTTTTGGATTATTCTGAAGCCTCCTTCGCCATGAGGGGTGCGGTAGCTTTGGCGAGAAGCCTTGAGCCTGACAGCCTTCGCTTCACCCAAGTCAGCCTTCGATACAGTGACGGTTTTGAGCCAAAGCCATCAAATCTCTTGAGCCTTAGCGCCATCACCTCCGGAGTGGACCAACATGGCTTCACAGCTACTCCCAGCTCGAACTCCGTCAGTCCTTGTACCGAAGCCATGCATGGCCAAAGTACCTCAAGTCAGCCACACTCCAAAGCCCCACCTTCGGAGTACCACCCTTCGAAGTCCCTCCTTCGTGCAAGGCCTTCGCATGAAGCATTCCATGAGCACTTCATCGCAGTGTCTCTCCCCGAGCACACTCCTCGATAAACCTCACCGAGACCATGCCTTTGATGCACCTTGACTTCTGAGACCTTCGTCGGGTAAACCTTTGAGTGCCTCCCTCCGGAGCACACTTCGAACGCCTTGCCTCATTGCTGAGGACTTTGTCCACCATACTTCGAAGTCACTCCGTCTAGAGCACCCTTCGAAGTGCCTCGTCTTCGAGGACTTTACCTCAGGGTACCTTCAGCCGGAGCACACTTTCTGCCTTCGCCTGGGACACCATGGCCCAAGCACCGACCTCGACTCCATGTAGCCTTTGTGACCGAGCTCCTCGCTCGCCTCGCATCAGGCCTCCCACTTGACAAAGGTTCAATTGTTGCGAACCATCTGTCACCTTCGAAGCCACCTGCGCACCACCAACAAACAGACAAGTGTTTCCAGTACCTCGGATACCTCTCTGGTAAACAACCTTCTGTACACACTCCGTGACTGAGCTCCCCACTCGCCTAGCATAAAACCTCCCTCTTGACCCAGGTTCACCTGATGTGAACCGTCCGTCGCCTCCAAAGTCACCTGCGCACCACAGACAAACAAACAAGTGTTTCTAGTACCCCAGAGACCTCTCCAAGTAAACAATCTCCGGTACACACTCAGTGTACCGCCCAAAGTACCGAAACCTTCGGTACGACCAAGTCATCATGTACTGTCGAACCCCTCCGACAGTCACACTCCACTGCAACAGCTGCAGCAACCGAACCCTTTGGTGAAACAACCTCTGAATCCCTTCGGAGGTACCCTTCGAATCCAGAGGATAAAATCTGTCAATCACTCATCACAGACTCCGAAACCAACCCTTGGTTTCTCAATCTCCCCCTTGATGAGTGCATTGACAACCAAATTCAAGTTTAAGAAAATTTGAAAAATTTCAGCACACAAGTGACCATAAAAACCCAGAAAAGAGCTAAATCATGTCACTTGACAAAAGAATTTCTCTCCCCTTTTTTCAAAAGAGTAAAAGCCCCTTCAGCAAATCTTTCCCTTTGCAGGATAAAAACTCCCCCTGAGTTATTTTCCCTTTCTGCAGAGAACTCAAAAATATGTCACTTGACAAAAGAATTTCTCTCCCCCTTTTTCAAAAGAGTAAAAGCCCCTTCGGCAAATCTTTCCCTTTACAGGATAAAAACTCCCCCTGAGTTATTTTCCCTTTCTGTAGAGAACTCAAAAATTTCTCCCCCTTTGGCAATGCAAGTATCAAGGAGCAGTTAAAAGATGCAAAGCTTCTAAATGGGTAGAAGTGCAAAGACATATAAAGCAAAAATATGCCAACCGTAATACCAATTTTCATATGCTAAGCTCAATTTAACATGATCTAAAAGCATAATGATAGCATGTGATTTCATTATTTTGAAATAAAAGCATCACCACTCAATCAAGGGAACTAGACAAGTAAATGCAGGGACTGCGCAATGCTAGTCAATTTCTATGCTAGACAGACACGTCCAGTTCAAGTGGAGTATTGAAAGCAAACTTGATTGACAAAGAATTTATATTTGCTATTCTTTGCATAATGTCAGGGGTTATTTGTTCATCTACCTTATACGTTCCAATCAAGCCAAGCCTAGGCAAGAAAGCCATCAGAAGCTTAAGGCAGTGATTTTGGCATACACTAAATTATCCCAGTTCAGACCATAGTGCAATGGTAAGCAGTCTAGAATAAAGTAGTGTGACAAACAAACCCACCTGGATCTTTTCACTTTTAGTATTCAAATCATGGATTTTTGATAAGAACACCTTGTTTATCACTTGAAGAATATCCATGAGTAAGCAATATGATTTGTCAAGTTGTAGTTGTTGCATCCAGAGAAAAGGTTTTTTGCTATCAAGCAGATAAAAGATAGTTAAAGCAGTTCTGCCTCAACATGCTAGATTCAAGACTAAGTAGTGAGCACGATTTGATGTTGGGAAGGAAAATCATGCACAAAATGTATCAGACATATTAAATGGAGTGGAGCTGACATGATTACATGAATTAGAATAAGGCATATAAGTGCAAAACATGTAAATGCAATTTTATACAAAACAAGCATATGCAAGAAAATCTAAATCTGCTCCACCTCACAAAATGTCGTAAGGGTGACAAATAACAAGTTCCCCACACAAGTAGGCGAAACGTGAAGCATCGAGGGGTTTTGTGAAAATATCGGCGAGCTAGTGTTCGGTATCAACATGCTGAAGTTCAATATCACCCTTCTCATTGTGATCTCTGAGAAAATGATACCGAACATCAATATGTTTGGTTCTGAAATGCTGAACTGGGTTGTTTGCAATACAAATAGCACTAGTGTTATCATAGAATAGTGAAACACTCTTATGAGATAACCCAAAGTCCCGCAAATTGGAAACCATCCACAAAATCTGAGAGCAATAGCTAGCTGCAGCAACAAATTCGGCCATAGCCGTTGATTGTGCAACACTAGACTGTTTGCGGGAAGACCACCAAACCAGTGAAGTACCCAGAAAATAACAAGTACCAGAGGTACTTTTCCTATCAATCCTACACCCAGCAAAATCCGCATCGGAATAACCTCGAAGACATAAAGAGGAATACGCAGAATACCAAATGCCAAATTCGAGGGTATGTTTGAGATACCTGATAATGCACTTTACCGCTTTACTACGAAGTGTATGTCCGGCCTCGTATCAGTCAAGTAGAGGAGGGAGTCCATCATGCTTCGGAACTCCTTCTGGTCCACGGCTTCTCCATCCTTGTCAGGATCCAATGCTACAGATGTAGCCATTGGAGTAGCGAGGAGCTTCATATCGGACATATCGAACTTCTTGAGTAGGTCTTTGGTGTACTTTGTCTGGTGGATGAATGTACCTTTGTTTGCTTTGCTTGATTTGCAAACCAAGGAAAAATGTGAGTTCGCCCATCATGGACATTTCGAACTCACTGCTCATGGTATCTGCAAACTCGGCAACGAAAGCATGAGAAGAGCCACCAAAGATTATATCATCCACATAAATCTAGACTAGGATGAATTCTTTGCCATGCTTGAGAGTGAATAGGGTTTTATCAACAGATCCCATCAAATACCCCCGCTCAAGCAAAAAATACTTAAGTCTATCATACCAAGCCCGAGGAGCCTGCTTGAGTCCATAAAGAGCCTTATGAAGTTTAAGGACTTTATGTGGGTATTTGGGGTTTTCAAATTCAGGGGGTTGTTTTACATAAACATCTTCGCCTATGAAGACATTAAGAAATGCACTTTTGACATCCATTTGATAGAGTTTGAATCCCCGGGATGTCACAAAGGCAAGCAAAATCCTAATGGCCTCTAGACGCGCAATAGGTGCAAAAGTCTCAGTAAAATCAATCTCTTCTAGTTGTGAATAACCCTGAGCTACAAGTCTAGCCTTGTTTCTAAGTACAATCCCATCATCCCCTTGTTTGTTTTTGAAAATCCATTTTGTTCTAATGAAATTAACATTTGGTGGAGGATCAACAAAAGTCTAGACTTGGTTTCTCTCAAAATTTTCAAGTTCTTCATGCATGGCATTGATCCAACTAGAATCAAAAAGTGCATGACTAACATCTAAGGGCTCGAAAGAAGCAACAAAGGCGGAGTCAATGAAATGAGCATGAAAACGTGTTACCCTTTGATCAAGCTCACCAATGATCTGCTCGGGAGGATGCATCCTTTGAATATGATGTGGAGCCTCACGGCGGGATGCGGTCTCCTCCTCAACTTGTGCGTTGGAGTGGTCCAAGATGACCGATGTCGAGGTAGTTGTTTCGGGGACTTGCACCAAAGTGGTCGAAGTGGGGTCGGCTTCGGGGGTCGATGTCGAGGGTAGTAGGGGTTCATCCTCGAAATCTTCGGGATCTTCATCTTTGAAGATGGTCTGTTCCATGTCGTGTTCATTTGCATGTTCAAAAGTAGAACTAACAGAGGGGGTTGATTCATCAAAAGTCACATCACATGACTCGATGACAGTGTTAGTTTCCAAATTGTAAACACGATAAGAATGACCATGTGTAGTGTAACCCAAAAAGATCTCGTTAAAAGAGCGTGACTCAAATTTATCCAAATTTCCACGTTTTAGGATAAAGCATCGACAACCAAAGACTCGAAGATGAGTAACTTTGGGTTGTCTCCCAAAACGCAGCTCATAAGGTGTCAAGTTCAAAATTGAATGCAAGAAGATTCGGTTTGAGATGTAACATGCAGTGTTCATGGCCTCAGCCCAGAATTTCCTAGGAGTCCTGTGCTCATCGAGCATCGTCCTAGCCATCTCAACCAAAGTGCGGTTTTTCCTCTCAACAACACTGTTTTGTTGAGGAACCCGCGGAGCAGAGAATTGATGTTCTATGCCATGCTCCATGCGAAAATCAACATAGAGACTATTTTTGAACTCAGTGTCATTATCACTTCGAATCAATTTCAATGCACCGGGGAGTTCAATGAAAAGTCTCAAATCCAAGCTCCGAAAGTGTGAAAACACTTCATCCTTGCTCGCAAGAAAGAAGACCCAACAGTAGTGAGAGAAATCGTCGACAATGACTAGCACATACCACTTGCCGCCTAAAGAACTAACCCGAGAAGGACCTACAGTGTCCATGTGGAGAAGTTCTCTGGGTTGTTCAGTCATCACCATGGTGACTGGTGAGTGCGAAGTGGCAATCATTTTTCCATGTCGACAAGGAGCGCAAACTAAATTCTTCTCAAACTTGAGCTTAGGCAATACTCGGATCAGACCTACGGCACTCAGACGAGCAAGCAACTCAAAGATCATATGCCCTAGTCTCCTATGACACTTCCAAAGCTCAGAAGTCGAATTTGAAACAAGACAATGAGAAGAACCAGATGACTCAGAAAAATCAGCTCCAAAAACTCTCCCAACTCTAAAGATCTTATAGACCACAATGCCATCAGAATTGAGTACTTGCGAAGTATCACGATGGAATCGCACTTAGAAGCCCTCATCAAGCAATTGAGATACAGAAAGCAAATTGTATCCCAAATTTTCAACCAAAACAACATCTTTGACAGTGAAATTTGAGTTGATTCTTACCATACCTTTACCTTTCACTCTACTCCTTCTATTGTTGTCGAAGGTGATATGTTCCTTTTGCTTGGTTGTGGTGAGGCTGGAGAACCATGATGCATCTCTGGTCATGTGGCACGAACAACCGGAGTACATGATCCACGTGCCCTCCATGCCTTGGTCTGGCACCTATACATGATAAGAGAATCTCGATCGCTTAGTGTTGGGGTGAGTGAAAACATGACGAGGCATTCAACACTGAGTGATACGAGTAGTAGGCACAGTAAAAATAGACTGTCTATTCACAGGATAATCAGAATGATGCAAAGTGTGAGGTCTACCTAGATGATGTGACCCAAATGTATGATGAGGTCTCCTAACCTGTCGAGGCACAAAGCTAATCACACGAGGTCTACCACCATATGGAACATGGTGGACACCTCGAGGAGAAAAACCTCTCTGGGAAGTATGAGGAGCCTCGAAAACAGGACGTGAGTAAACCTCAGACTCATGCATACCTAGAGATGGGTAATGCATGTTCTGGAAACTCAACGCCTGAGAGCGTCGCTCATCCTTGATGCGACGAAAACAAAACCCAACCAAATGACCTGCCCGTTGATAATAGGAACAATGAAACACTCTCCTAGTGGCACTCACATGGGTCATAGGAGCAATCCTCATAGGCTCTTTGGGCTTCTGCTGAGTTGTTTTCTTGGGAGGAATTTTCTTGGCAGGAGGAGTGGTTTTATTTTGAGTTCGGGTAGGCTTCTTGGCTGATGGAATTTCTAACCGGGCTCTTTCTTTCTCTAAGGTAGTGGGTGAGGTAAAAATAGTTTTGTTCTCACTATCTGAAGGAATCCTCTCAAAACCCAATCCCAGAGCTAACCCTGCCCTGTCAGCACACATCTTGGTCTTGGCCAAGAGCAAGTCTGTCCTACCCTTTCCCTAAGTGCATTTGTTAACCACAGAAAGAAGATATTCATTTTCAGTCATGAGGTTTTCAGCTCGCTCTCTAACAGTGCCTAGCTAGTCCTTAAGGGTTATGCAAGTTTCACACACAGGTTGCACATCCTTAGAACTACCGGCCCTCTCCAATCTAGCCTATAAATCCTGAACATGCTTATCACGTAAATCAATGCTCTCACGTAATAAGGGGCAGTTCATGCATTCATTTATATCATGAGGACTATAATCATCCATCAAAAGCTGCTTCTGTGCTGTCTCAAGCTTAGAAAGAGTTTGAGCATGCATAGAACGCAACTGAGAAAGCTCACCCATGATAACAGTGCAAGATTCATATTCAACATCATTAACCCTAGACTTTGGCATGGCATAATCAGTAGAAACAGATTCTAGCCTAAGTCTAAGGTCTTTTCAATCTCTAGCGGCTTGCACAAGTAACCTATCCTGACCAAGAACTACTTCATCCGGTTCATCTAATTTAATTAAAAGCTGGTCATAGGATTGTGGTACCTCAGATGAGTCAAGCTCATCGCCGCTGTGATCACTGTCGGCCATGAAATAGAGGCCAGTGAAATCTCGTCCCTTCTAGTCCTTCTTCTCCTCTTTCCTTGGGGACTCCTCCTCCTCATCAGAGATCAACTCCTTAGTTGAGGAAGTGTCGATGTCACTGAGAGCAGCAACAAAAGCTCTAGAAGCAGCTTTGGCTACCCTCTTAGCCACCTTGTCGTGCTTAACCTTCACAAAGGTTTTTCTCTCCTTTTGTGGTATTTGGGGCGCTCACTCTCATCTCTCTTCTTGAGTTTAGGACAGTTGGCCTTGATGTGAGAAGTGTCGCCACACTCAAAACAACCACTGAAACCACTTCTCCTCTGATCCTGTCTCTCATGGTGAAAACAGGTGAACCTTCTCGCAATGAGAGCAAGCTCTTCATCATCCAGAGTATCCACCTGCTCCTTAGTGACGGAGACCAGGGAGGACAAGGAAAAACCTCTAGCTAGAACAAAAGTGCCAGATGTGCTTGGTTCTGCTGGAGTGCTACCGCTAGTGCTAGAAACTAATGCTAATGGTTGTGGCAAGGAGTTTCTGTGCACTACAAGAGATGCCTTGGTAATCTCTGTGGACTTCAGCTTGCTGAAGAGCTCATCACACGTTAATGTGTCATAACCTGCGGACTCCTCAATGCTGGATATCTTCACTTCCCATATGCTACGATCAAGAGCATAGAGAAGCTTGATAGCCCTGTCATGATCATTGTAAGCAAGTGTCCCGTTGGACCACAAGTTACTCACTATTGCACCAAAGCGAGAAAACGTGGCATCTATAGATTCACTAGGCGCCTGCACAAATAGCTGATACTCTTGATTGTACGTGCTTTGGCGCCTAGCCTTAATCTATGTAGAGCCCTCATGAAAATAGTTAGTGTAGTCCAAATCTCCCTAACTATCCTTAGGTGTTGAACCCTATCAAACTCACTCCGACTCAAACCAATGAAAAGTATATTTCTAGCCTTGGAGTTGTCATTATACGGATCCTTTTCTGTTTGAGAGGTGCGAGTTTCAGGGATGGAGTATTCTGAGTCCACAATCTCTCTAATTGCATTTCCTTGGCTTAGCAAGTAAGCCTCCATGCGCACCTTCTAGTATACAAAATCAGTCCCATCGAACAGAGGTATTTTACTAACTTTGTCCATGTCGCCAACAATCACAAAACTGGTTAAGGTAAACTGGTGATCTTAACCCGCTCTGATACCAATTGTTGGACCAAAAACGGCGACCAGAGGGGGGGTGAGTGGGAACTTTTAAAATTTCAGGCTAAAAATAGCCTTTTGTTTTAGCTCTGTATTCTAGGGAACAGGCTCTGAACACACCCTTCGAACATCTGGTTCGGAGGTATTTCATAGCTCCGAAACCAGGCTTCACAAGGAGGAAAAGTTCAAAGTCAAGAAGACTTCGCTCCGCCCACAACACCAAAAACTCAACTCTGCTAAGTCAGTGCAGGCTCCGCACACTAGGTGCCTTCGAGCAGACTTCGCACTTCACCCTTCGCAAGAGATGACTTCCCTCTGAGGACTTCGATCATATACTCTACACTAGCAACTGGTACTTGGCTTCATAATTCAGAGGTCAGAACGCACACTGAACACTGCGCTGAGGACTCCAATAGGGAAGAAAACACGCTTTGAGTTAAGCCATGAACAGTGCTTCGCTAGTAATCATTGAGAACTAGCCTCCAGTTTACACAGAGCGAACGAACACTGAAAAACACACTACACACGCACTGATCTCTAGCACACTTCTCCAAAAACACCTCAGTCAACAATCCCAAACCAGGAAGAAGTGGAGCACATCAAAATCAAAACAATCAGTGCAGAAAAGACATACAAGTCTGAGAAACCAAGGGTTGGTTTTGGAGTCTGTGATGAGCGATTGATAGTTTTTATCCTCTGATTCGAAGGGGTCCCTCTGAAGGGTTCAGAGGTTGTTTCACCGAAGGGTTCAGTGGGCTCTATTTGCTGCAGCTGTTACAGCGGAGTATGCCTGTCGGAGGGGTCCGACAGTACACAATGACTTGGTCGTACCGAAGGTCACGGTACTTTGGGTGGTACACCGGAGTGTGTATTAGAGGTTGCTTACCCGAAGAGGTCTTCGAGGTACTGGATACACTTGTCTGTTTGTCTGTGGTGCGTAGGTGACTTCGGAGGAGATGGACGGTTCGCAGCAGGTGAACTTGGGTCAAGCAGGAGGCTTGATGCCAGGTGAGCGGGGAGCTCGGTCACAAAGGCTGCGAAGGGGTCGAGGTCGGACCTCGGGTCGTGGTGCGCCAGGAGAAGGCAGTAAGTGCGGAGCATGGCTCCGGGTGAAGGTACCCCGAGACGAAGTCCTTGGAGGCGAGGCACTTCGAAGGGTACTCCGAATGGAGTGACTTCGGAGTATGGTGGACAAAGTCCTCAGCAATGAGGCAAGGCATTCGAAGTGTGCTCCAGAGGAATGCACTCGAAGGTATACCCGACGAAGGTCTCAGAAGTCGAGGTGCATCGAAGGCATGGTCCGAGTGAGGATCGTCGAGGAGTGTGCTCGGGGAGAGACTCTACGACGAAGTGCTCATGGAATGCTTCATGCGGAGGCCTTGGACGAAGGAGGGACTTCGAAGGGTGGTACTCCCAAGGTGGGGCTTCGGAGTGAGGCTGGCTTCAGAGTGAAGATGGCTCCGGAGTGAAGCTGACTTCGGAGTGAGGCCGGCTTTGGAGTGAAGCTGACTTCGGAGTGAAGCTGACTCCGGAGTGAGCCTGACTCCGGAGGGAGGCTGACTCCGGAGTGAGGCTGACTTGAGGTACTTCGGCCATGCATGGCTTCGGTACACGGATTGATGGAGTTCGAGCTGGGAGAAGCTGCGAAGCCATGGTGGTCCACTCCGAAGGTGTTGGTGCGAAGGCCCAAGGGCTTTGACGGCTTCGGCTCAAAACCGTCTCTATATCGAAGGCTGACTTCGGTGAAGTGATGGCCGTCAGGCTCAAGGCTTCTCAGCGAAGCTACCGCACCCCTCCCGTGTGAAGGGGGGCTTTAGAAGGGTCCAAAACAACAAAGGTTGACCGTGTCTGCTCTGCAAAAGCTGCTGATGTCCCCTATGCGAAGCTGACAAAAGAAGCCTCCAAATGAAGAAGACTACCAGCTATACCCCTCTGTTTTGATGAGACAAAACCGGTGTAAACCCTAGGGGTAAAGTAGTCTATTCACAGGGCTGAATAGTGCCTATAAATAGTGGAGGCTAGCTAGGTCACATCAACACTTTGAGCAGTCATTTTTGAGCTCATGTGCTAGCCGCAACACACGTTGTATTCGGTCTGTGAGTTCATTTTGTGTTCCCTGTTCAAGCAATGAAGTCTTGATTCTGTTTTCATTTACTGCTTGAACTTGTATGCGTACTTCACTGCATGCTTTGATCTCTCTGTGTCTCACTTCTTTTGAGTTTAGTTTGTGGCCTGAATCTTTTTTGGAGAAGTGTGTGAGAAGCCTGTTCGAGTGAAGTGTGAGTTTTTTAGTGTCTGTTCGCTCTGTGTAAACTAGAGGCTTGACCTCTCTGATTACTAGCGAAGCACTGTTGTTGGCTTAGATCGAAGTCCGTTTTCTTCTTTTGTCGAAGTCCTTGGCGAAGTCTGTTCAGTGTGCGTTTAGACCTTCGAAGTACGAAGCCCAACACCAGTTGCTGAGTATTTGGTCGAAGTCTGCAGAGGGAAGTCTGCTCTTGCGAAGGGTGAAGTGCGAAGCCTTCTCGAAGGCACCTAGTGCGCTGAGCCTGCACTAACTTAGCAGAGCTGATCGAAGTCCTCAGAGGGAAGTCCGCTCTTGCGAAGGGTGAAGTGCGAAGCCTGCTCGAAGGCACCTTGTATGCGGAGCCTGCACTGACTTAGCAGAGCTGAATTTTCCGGGTTGTGGGTGGAGCGAAGTCTTCTTGGCTTCGAACTTTTGCTCCTTGGGAAGCCTATTTTCGGAGCTGTAAAATACCTCCGAACCAGAACTTCGAACGGTGTGTTCGAAGCCTGTTCCGCAGAAGACAGAATTAAAACAGAAGGTTATTTTTAGTCTGAAATTTTAAAAGCTCCCATTCAACCCCCCTCTAGTCGCCGTTTCCGGTCCAACAAAGTCCAAGCAAAAAATGAACACAGAATCAAAGTTTCATTTCTTGAATAGGGAAAACAAAATAAAATCACAGATCAGAATACATGTGTGTGGCGACTAGCACAAGAGTTCTAAAAATAGCTGCTCAAAGTGTTGCTATTGCCTAGCTAGCCTTCACTATTTATAGGCACTATTCAGTCCTGTGAATAGACTACTTTACCCCTAGGGTTTACACTGATTTTGTCTCATCAGAACAGGGGGGTACAGACGGTAGTCTAATTTATTTGGAGGCTTCTTTTGTCAGCTTCACAGAGGAGACAACATCAGCTTTTGTAGAGCAGACACGATCAGCCTTTGCAGTTTTGGATCTTTCTAAAGCCCCCCTTCGCACGTGAGGGTTGCGGTAGCTTCGACGAGAAGCCTTGAGCTTGACGGCCTTCGATTCACTGAAGTTAGCCTTCGATACAGTGACGGTTTTGAGCCGAAGCCGTCAAAGCCCTTGAGCCTTCACGCCATCACCTCCGAAGTGGACCACCACGGCTTCGCAGCTACTCCCAGCTCGAACTCCGTCAGTCCGTGTACCGAAGCCATGCATGGCCGAAGTACCTCAAGTCAGCCACACTCCGAAGGCCCACCTTTGGAGTACCACCCTTCGAAGTCCCTCCTTCATCCAAGGCCTTCGCATGAAGCATTCCATGAGCACTTCGTCGTAGTGTCTCTCCCCGAGCACACTCCTCGATGCACCTCACCCAGACCATGCCTTCGATGCACCTTGACTTCAGAGACCTTCGTCGGGTAAACCTTGAAGTGCCTCCCTCCAGAGCACACTTCGAACGCTTTGCCTCATTGCTAAGGACTTTGTCCACCATACTCCGAAGTCACTCCATTCGGAGTACCCATTAAAGTGCCTCACCTCCAAGGACTTTGTCTCGGGTTACCTTCAGCCGGAGCCACGCTCCGCACTCTCTGCCTTCGCCTAGCGCACCTTCACCCGAGGACCAACCTCAACTCCTCGCAACCTCCGTGACCAAGCTCCCCGCTCGCCTAGCATCAAACCTCCCGCTTGACCCAGGTTCACCTGCTGCGAACCGTCCGTATCATCCGAAGTCACCTGCGCACCACAGATAGATAAGTGTATCCAGTACCCCAGAGACCTCTCCAGGTAAACAATCTCTGGTACACACTCCAGTGTACCGCCCAAAGTACTGAAACCTTCAGTACGAACAAGTCATCGTGTACTATCGGACCCCTCCAACAGTCACACTCCGCTGCAATAGCCGCAGCAACCGAACCCTTCGGTGAAACAACCTCCGAACCCCTTTCGAGATACCCCTTCGAATCTAGAGGATAAAATCTGTCAATTACTCATCACAGACTCCGAAACCAACCCTTGGTTTCTCACATTGGCTTGTAAATTTTGGTTTACAAAAGTCGGCCTTGGAATGCTACCGTCTCCTATATCGACTTCTTCTAAAGGATCGGCCGACGCAAAACCTTGTCCTAACTTTTGTACTTCGCTAAAGACTTTAATGACTCCGGCAATAGTGTCTTTAGAATACCGATATTGCTCTATGTGAGACTTCAGTCAATCAAGATTACTTTTTCTAGACATGACTACTAATTTATAAATAGTCGTGCTACTCCAGACGGCTTCACGTACACGGGTACAAAACGTCCCCAGATACGCTAACGAAGTCATAATCCGAGAGGTCTCTACCTGATAGACACTCTACTTTGTCATGGACGACATCGATGGATACATCGGCCAATGCTACCTAGGATGAAGTATACGTTGGTACGACCTCTACTTCATCGCCGCCCCATTGTATTAGGCATTGGTTCAAAGTAGAAAGAATACAATAATTCGTGTGAATCCAGTCATGCCCAAGTAGCACACTGTAGTTACCTTGCACGTCAACGACGAAGAATGATGTTGGCAACGTCTTGTTACCTACTGTCAATTCTAGGGAGAGTACATCTTTTGCTTCGGAGCTCTCACCGTTGAAGCCATTGAGCATTAGGTTGGTTTTCATAGGGTCTTCCTCGCCCCTGCCAAGTTTCTTCAAAAGACAGTAAGTCATAAAGTTGATAGTGGCACCACCGTTGACAAACATTCTGGAGATTGGCTTCCTGTCAATGTGCCCCCTGACGTAGAGAGGCTTTAGGTGGCAAGTCGTATCCTCTGGTTTCTCAAAAATAGGATCTCACAGGCCGAGGTTCAACTAAGCGACCTTGGCCTCGTCTCGTGGTAGAGCGAACTCGGCGGGAAGCATGGCAACGTTGATGTCCATCTCCTGAGCTGCGGGCCCCTCAAAGACGGGCATGTAGTAATCGTTGAGCATGTCGTCGTCGTCACTGCTCGAAACGGGAGCCAGGTTCTTTGTCTCCATCGGCTTGGGCTTCTATACTTGTTTCACAATTGGCCGAGGGCGGATTTCCTAAAAGATGGCATATTGCTCGTCCTTGGCTTTCTTTTCGCGCATCTCCTGTGATCACAGATGTTGTAGGCACCTTTTCTGTGATTTAGACATGCCCGAAGGTGCCCAAGATGGTTGTGGCTTGGTACCAGGCAGCACCACCTTGCTTCTGTGACTCTTGGCCGAAGGGGTATTACCCGAGTCGGCCTTGTATATTTTATGTTCAATAGACACCTCTTCGCGGACCCTGTCGGTCAGACCGGCTTCGTTGGGCCAATCAGACCGGGCTTCGGCACTAGCCTCGGCTAGTCTAGAGGACTTACCTCCGTCAGGCTTCGGCGAGGGGGCCTTCGGGATTGGGACTTCCTGAGACCCTACCTTGACTGTGATGGCTTCGGACTCCCTCTCCTTCGCATCTTCGTGCCTGTCTCCGTTGGCTCCGTCTTGTGCGAGTCGATTCAGAGGTAACACGGACAGCCTGTGGAAGATGTCTCCCTTCGCCATGCCTCCTTTCCCTGCCAATCACAATACTCTGAAGGAAAATAGGGGGCAATGCTATACTGCGAAGGGTACTCCAGGGGTGAGGTGTAGTTCAGAGCCCACGGGGATTCTAGCCAATTGTATGGCGGAGGCATTGGTGGCTCCAGTGGCTTCACCCACTGCGAGCTGAACCTATTGCACATAGGGGGGTTTAGCCATGTCGAAGGTATTTCAGACCATATTAGCAAAGGGTCCTGCTAGGCCGGATGTATGTTTGGCCATTGTGGGCCAAAGCCTCCCACCTGAGGGTTGGCTCAGAGCGGAGCTGAGTTCGGCCATTGGGGTCCGAGCTCGTTGTGTGAAGGGTTCGGCCATTGGGGGGCGAACTCGTTATGCGGAGGTTTCGTCCACTAGGGTCCGAGCTCGTTGTGCGAAGGGTTCGGCCATTGGGGGTCGAACTCGTTATGCAGAGGTTTTAGCGACTTGGGTCCGAACTCACTGTGCGGAGGTTTCGACAACTTGGGTCCGAAGCCACCCTCCGACTTCCTTGGCCCTTCGGTTGTCTTAGCTTTTTTGGGCGGAGGCCTCTTTCCTTGGCTTTCTTCTAGTGTTTGTTAAACAGCATCTGGTATGTCACCTTTGGTTTCTTATGAGCCCTAACCGAAGGAGACGTGTTGACATTCTTTTTCCACACTCCTACTTAGGGTCCTTCGGAACGAGTGTGTGTGTGCGTGATTCTCCAATAATGACTGCTTCCCCTTAGCCGACTCGGCCCATTTTGGCCGAATCAGTACTCTCTTCTCGTCGAGGTCGACGGTGTTAATGGGAAAGGGGTCTTTGTCCAGCTTCATCTTTGGACTGGAGTCTATTTTCAATCATCCTTCTTCTATGGCCGATTTATCCAGATGACGAAAAACATTGCAATCGTTAGTGTAATGAGAATGTGAATCATGTCACTTACAATAGGGGCATTTCTTTAGCTCATCGGCGGTTGGAATGACTTGGCCCTTAGGCAACCTGAGAAGCTAGCTCTTCAAGAGGAAATCAAATACTTTATCACACTTCGTTATATCAAACGAGTATTTGACTTCGCTGGACCGACTCTTAGTGGGAGACGGTCGTAGCTCAAAAAAAGTGATGGTGTTTCTCTTAGCATTCCAAACCTATTCGGCCGCATACATGTCAGCTGAATCTTCCTCTTCTTCTGACTCTTCAACGTCGGAATGTTCAATGATGTGGACTTCACCCCTAGGCTTGTTGAATGTTTTAATAAACTTTTTATCTTTGGCTTGGCCTTCTTGGACTAGAGCCTACTGTAAGACTTAGCTGCCTTCTAAAAAGTTCTGATTTTCTACCCTCTCTTTAATCTCAGAACGCAACCCGTTGAAAGCTAGATCGGCCAAATCCCTCTCTAAAATATTGAGACTAAAACATCAGTTTCTAGTATCTCTAAAGCGCTTGACGTACTTGGAGACACTCTCGCTAGATGTCTGTTTGACCGATGTCAAGTGCAAAAGCCTAAGTTCTGTCTCACCCATATAAAAATAGTAATGGAACCTTTGTTCTAATTGGGCCCATGTTTTGATGGAGTTCGGCGGGAGTTCTGAAAACCAAGTGAAAGCGGTGCCGGATAGTGAAAGAGAAAATAGTCTGTGGGATCGGATTGGCGACTAGAGGGGGGTGAATAGGCGCCTCGACAAATTCTTGCAAATATTGATGGCCTTATCTAAACACCCCCAGAGCCTCTCCAACTTTCTAGAATCAATTTTGTGACTTACTAAACAAACCAGAATAGAATTCAACATGAAACAAAATATTTCGTCTTAAATCGGAGTTTGATCGGTCACTTTAAACTGTCGGCAACTGAAACTCCGAAATTCAGAGTATATTTCGGCAACTCAATGGTCGACAGAGATACGTCGACAGTTAAAACACCTACAATGTTCAAAGAATAGTAATAACTCTTTAACAGATGAATTTGTCAATTTGAATCACTACTTGTCATGAATAATTGATTAAACCAACCTTAACAGTACAAGATCTTGAATTGTTTGTGTCAATTGCTATTGAAATGGAACTCTAAATGAGAATTCAGAACTGAGCACAAACATTCAAGAAACAAGATTGTATCAGTAAAACATGTGGGAATCCTATTCACTTTGCAAAAGAAAGATCTTCACTTAACAACATATATTGAGTCTTTTTCTCAAGATCAGAGTACCTCAAGAGCAAGAATTTAGTTCAACAAACTTTTAGCAACCCTTAAGTATTCTGTACTAACTGAACCAGAACAGTACCACAAGGTGTGATATTTCAGTGCAATCAAAATATTCAATCCAAAAGCAGATCAAGGTAAATCTTCAAGAAGTCAATTCAGATCACAACAATATTGTATCAAGAATTGATACAACTTCATTCAGGAATAGATGTGTAGAGCAATCAAGAGAGTAAATTCAGTGTTGTACTGTATACTTTCAGTAATGAGGAGTATCAAGCAGAATCAGATTTCAAAAGATGCAAGTGATTAGATTTTGTCCATTTAGATTGGAAATTTAACAGACAATCAATCCAGAAAATACCACAATAGATGACACTACTTTAGACAACAGTTTAAATGTGACATCATCACTTTGAGTGGTTAGCAGACATGCTGTTCACAAACAGACAAAAAGTATAGAGCAGTTAGACAAGTCGACAGCTCCTGAGAAAAAAGTAATATTTGTCTGTCTGATCTCTATGGCAAACAATGTCTGTCAGCAACAAAAATTACAGAACTTCAAGAACAGAGAACTAACTCTGAAGATCAGATCAAGAGATCAAGAAAATAACATTAACATCTAGTGATTTCAGATGTTATGCAACTAGAACTGTGACCATGAACTTCAGCTGCTCAGAACAGACAGGATTTTTAGAGAACCTTGTGGGCAGTGCTTTAGATGATCATCAACGGAATCATATAGATCACTTTGATATACCACAAAACTGAAAACAACTTGTACTGTTAAAAATCAGAGAGGAATCATGTTCCAGTTTTGATCTGACGCTATAAACAGTTCTTAGCCTTGATATCTGATCAAAACTTGTGATAAACATTACAAGACAAATAGTAACTGCAAATCATCAGAAGATTTGTTGAAACACTTTCTTGAGAAGCTGTAGCAATTCAGGCGATGAAACCAAGGTTCAGGATGAAAAGCACCTTCATCCGACAATAAAAACAGTGCTCAAGAAATAGTTGCAACCTCTGATGGGGGAGTGGTCCCGATCTTCCGCTAGGTAAAGGATAGCTTGGGTTGGTGGAGAATCTCGACGTTGGCGATCCAGGGCTCCGGTCCGGCGGATCAAAACCTTGCAATCGTTACACCACTGTCTCCGATGGTTATCAACAACGCAGAACGCGATTGACCTCGCCACGAAGGCTAATTCCTGCAAGCGAACCCAAGAACACAAGCAAGAACAGGAAGGATACAAATCGAATGCCAAATCACAGACAAACGAAGATAAGGTGAGGTTTCACAAACGCCAATGCAGCAGCCAATCGGTCCGGTGCAAGAGGCGGGATCTAAACACAACAGTGTAGATGCAACAAAGCAAAACCTAACCCTAGAGGCGGCTGGCATCAGAATATATAGGGCGGCAACCTGTGGAAGGCGAACAGACACGGGCTGTGGGCTAGAAGACGTACAGACTCAGACTATGGGCCAACACGGCCCAGTTCTGTCACGCAGGACTGTTTTAATCACACGGATCGACTAGAGACTCCAAATGAGATGAAACTAACGGCAAACGATCCGTCTTCTCCTCAGCTTTCCAAAAAGTCAAAGAACGCGCCAATCGGACTTCGTATGAGGAAGTTATGCCTATTTTGGTGCAGGGTGGTTGATGTAGTCCGAACTAGCGAAATCTTGACTTCAAAACATCCGTGCGACTCCGTCTTCAGCTCCAACTCTTCTATTCCATCTCCCATGTTCCTAAGCAACAAAATATCACTAGTATTCAGTAGCATTCCGTCCAAACAAATATTGACATAGTTGCTAAGGAAAGAATTAACCTCATGGTTCAAGCGACGGGCACGGGCGCGTGTGATTCGTCCTAGTAACTGAATTGTAGGTGGAGGCTCCATGTTTGTATCATGTGAAGTGATGTCCTCATCATCCTCCCCCTCTTGAATTGGAGTCGTCCTCGACTCAAGCTCATCGTCATCTCCCAATTAGGGTTTAAATCATCAGCACGGGGCATCAATTTAAACTTTCTCAAATCAGGAAAACGATCCTTGCGCAAGTGCAACCAAACAAAATCTCCTGGTTTGAAAAACATCTTCTTTCTTCCTTTATTTGTCTTTTGAGCAAAATAGCGTGCCTTCTTGTCTATAACTTCCTTGGTCTTCAGATGCATAGCTTTCACAAACTCTGCACGCTTAGTTCCCTCCATGTTTGCTCTCTCTTGAAAAGGAAGTGGCAGCAAATCAAGTGGTGTGATTGGCTTAAAACCATACTGATGAGGACATCACTTCACATGATACACACATGGAGCCTCCACCTACAATTCAGTTACTAGGACGAATCACAGACAAACGAAGATAAGGTGAGGTTTCACAAACGCCAATGCAGCAGCCAATCGGTCCGGTGCAAGAGGCGGGATCTAAACACAACAGTGTAGATGCAACAAAGCAAAACCTAACCCTAGAGTTGGCTGGCGTGAGAATATATAGGGCGGCGGCCTGTGGAAGGGGAACAGACTTGGGCTGTGGGCTAGAAGACGTATAGACTCAGATTATGGCCAACATGGCCCAGTTCTACCACGCAGTACTGTTTTAAATACACAGGACGACTCGAGACTCCAAATGAGGTGAAACCAACGGCAAACGATCCGTCTTCGCCTCAGCTTTCCAAAAAGTCAAAGAACGCGCCAATCGGACTTCGTATGAAGAAGTTATTCCCATTTTGGTGAAAGGTGGTCGATGTAGTCCGAACCAGCGAATTCTTGACTTCAAACATCCGTGCGGCTCCGTCTTGAACTCCAATTCTTCTATTCCATTTCCCATGTTCCTAAGCAACAAAATATCACTAGTATTCAGTAGCATCCCATCCAAACAAATATTGACATAGTTGCTAAGGAAAGAATTAACCTCATGGTTCAAGCGACGGGCACGAGCGCATGTGATTCGTCCTAGTAACTGAATTGTAGGTGGAGGCTCCATGTGTGTATCATGTGAAGTGATGTCCTCATCATCCTCCCCCTCTTGAATTGGAGTCGTCCTCGACTCAAGCTCATCGTCAGCTCCCAAATAGGGTTTTAAATCATCAGCACGGGGCATTAATTTAAGCTTTCTCAAATCAGGAAAACGATCCTTGCGCAAGTACAACCAAACAAGATCTCCTGGTTTGAAAAACATCTTCTTTCTTCCTTTATTTGTCTTTTGAGCAAAATAGCGTGCCTTCTTTTCTATAACTCTCTTGGTCTTCAGATGCATAGCTTTCACAAACTCTGCACGCTTAGTTGCCTCCATGTTTGCTCTCTCTTGAAAAGGAAGTGGCAGCAAATCAAGTAGTGTGATTGGCTTAAAACCATACACCACTTCAGACGGGCACAATTGTGTTGTTGAGTGAACAGCTCTATTGTATGCAAATTCAACATGTGGAAGACAGTCCTCCCATTCTTTCAAGTTCTTCTTAATCATTGTTCGCAGCATCATGGAGAGTGTACGGTTTACCACCTTTGTTTGACCTTCAGTTTGCGGGTGACAAGTTGTTGAAAATAGCAATTTTGTGCCAAGCTTGTCCCTCATTGTCTTCAAAAAGTAACTCATAAACTTCACATCATGATCTGAAATGATGGTTCTAGGCATCCCGTGCAATCTCACAATTTCCCTGAAAAATAAATCAGCAATATGTGAAGCATCGTTGGTCTTGTGACAGAGAATAAAGTGTGCCATTTTAGAAAAGCTATCCACTCTTACAAATATGGAGTCTCTCCCCCTCTTTGTCCTAGGCAATCCCACAATAAAGTGCATGCTAATATCTTCCCAAGGTGCACTAGAAACAGGAAGCGGAGTATACAAACCATATATATGGATTAAGTTTGGACTTAGCTTTATGGTATGTGGCACAACGCTGCACAAATCGTTCAACATCTCTCCGCATCTTTAGCCAATAAAAATTATTGGACAGCAGGGCCAAAGTCTTTTCTCTCCCAAAATGTTCCATTAATCCACCGCCATGTGATTCCTGCAACAACAGCAAATGTACGGACGAATCTGGAACACATAGCTTGTTAGCATGGGACAAGAAACCGTCATAAACATGAAATGTTTTCCAGTGTTTCCCCTCATTACATTTAGTGTATGGTTCAGCATATTCTTTATCTACAACATACAAATCTTTCAAACTTTTCAAATCTGGAACGTTAATATCAAGTTGAGATAAAAGAACAACCATGCGAGACAATGCATCAGCAACCACATTTTCTTTGCCATTCTTGTATTTCACAATGTATGGGAAAGATTCAATAAATTCAACCCATTTAACATGTCTACGGTTCAGTTTAGCTTGCCCTCTCAAATATTTGAATGCGTCATGATCAGAATGTATAATAAACTCCTCATGCAAAAGGTAATGTCGCCAAGTCTTAAGCACACGCACTAAGGCATATAATTCACACTCATAGGTAAAATAATTCAATTGTGGACCATGCAATTTCTCACTAGAAAAGGTCACGGGTTTACCTTCTTGTAGCAGCACATCTCCTATGCCAAAATCACTAGTATCACATTCTAACTCAAAAGGCTTACTAAAATCGGGTAGCTGAAGTAGAGGTGCATGTGTAATGCGATCCTTGAGTGTGGCAAGAGCTTGCTCTTGTGCTGACTCCCAAGTAGAAGTAACTCCCTTCTTGGTCAACTCAGGTAAAGGACCGGTTATTGTGCTGAAATCTCTCACAAAATGCCGGTTGAAACCTGCAAGACCAAGAGAGCTACGTAGTGCAAGGTTAGTTTTAGTTGCATGCATGACACATCCTTTCAGATTAATAACTTGTGATGAGGAAGGAGAAACAACTTTTTCTTTTTGTTGCCTCGAAAGTGTTTTAGCTACTTGCTGATTTTCAGAAAGTTGTTTGCTCTTTTGTGCGTCCCTGGCACGTTTTTCTTGTTCAAATTTCACAATTTCAGCAGGAGTCATAGGAAGCAATGTAACTTTCTTTCCTTTATACATAAATGTGTACTTATTGCTCCTACCATGGTGTGTAGCATCAGTATCATATACCCAAGGTCTACCAAGTAATAGAGAACATGCTTGCATTGGTACTACATCAAAATCAGCACTTCCAAAGTATGTACCAATGGAAAATTCGATGTGAACAGTTTGTGTTACCTTGACCTTACCGCTGTCGTTGAGCCATTGCACATGGTAAGGGTGTGGATGTGCACGTGTGGGAAGTTGAAGCTTAGTTACCACGTCGAGGCTCACCAAATTGTTGCAACTACCGCTGTCGATGATGACACGCGCACGACGGTTATTGACGAGGAAGACGGTCTGAAATATATTGTTCCGTTGTGCCTGGTCGTCCTGGTCCATGTGAGTGCTCAAGTCACGTTGTACAATAAGTGCTGCCATGTTAGTGAAAAGGCAAAACAACAAAGAATAATCCTTATGTAAACAGCTAGGTGGGGTGGTGGGTGTGGGGTGGAAGCAATTCGTCAAGCACCTTACCCACGCTTGCAAGTGTTCTTACCACGCCGCAGGGAGGTCACCGGCCTACAGGTGATGAACCAAGTGGAGGGTGGTGTACAATTGCAAGAAATGATCCTGTCCTGACTAAGAGAAAGGTGTAGCTTGGAAGGCAAAGTGAGTAGCAAGGATTAGCGATAATAATAACAGTTAAACCAAGTTCAATAAGTATTCCCTAGTACTCGTCAAAGTTGCTGACCGTAGTGCTCCCAAAGTGAAAGTTCAAGTAATAGAGGGAAACTATGTGCCCAAAAAATCAAAAAGGAAGCAAAAACAGGTCAAAATCAGCTCTCTATAGATCGGACAAGGGATCGGACAAGAGATCGGACAAGTGATCGGACAAGGGTATGTGCAATTTTTTTTTGCTGCTGTTCGGATCGGACAAGAGTTCGGACAAAGGTTCAGACAAGAGATCGGACAAGCAACAAACAGCCAAAGACTGCCTCAGATTGGACAAGAGTTCGGACAGGAGTTCGGACAAGAGATCGGACAAGCACCAAACAGCCAATGCCTGCCTCAGATCGGACAAGTGTTCGGACAGGAGTTCGGACAAGAGTTCGGACAAGCAACAAACAGAACTGCTTCTCTCTTTTTTTTATATATTTTTTTTTCTTTTTTTTCACTCTATTTTTTTTGAAACAAGGATGACAAGAGATACAACCACAAAAATTGGCACCTGCAACTGAGGTGGGATGTGGCTCACAAAAATTCAAACAAGTTCGCTGTCCGGCGAGCAAAAACTTTGTCCAATTTGTTTCTTTATCTTCCTGATTTTTTTTGGCGAGTTTGGTGAGGGCTAACCGGCGTAGCCGGTTAGGGTACCCACCCAAATCGGGTCAGGAACACGCTCAAAAAATTTCAGATTTTTCTGCCAAACGAGCGAAAAGTTATGCCTGTTTTACTGAAGGGGGGTCACAAAGAGTCGATGTGGAAAACAAAGTAGGGTTGCGGAAGGGGGGTTTTCGGTGGGGAATTTTTTTCTGAGACACAAGAACAACTACTACTCAAACGACACAGAGGGATTACTAAACCAGCAACAAGACTCGACCAAGAACACAAACTCAACAAGGTTAAAACTGAAATTAAAATCGCAAGGCACAAAGGGGTTCTTGGTGGGGAATTTTTTTTTGGTGCGGTTTTCTGGACTCTGGGTAAAACAAAAGCAGATCGAGATTACCTAACGGGAAATCTGAGCTCTGATACCAACTGATGGGGGAGTGGTCCCGATCTTCCGATAGGTAAAGGATAAACTTGGGTTGGTGGAGAATCTCGACGTTGGCGATCCAAGGCTCCGGTCCGGCGGATCAAAACCTTGCAATCGTTACACCACTGTCTCCGTTGGTTATCAACCACGCAGAACGCGATTGACCTCGCCACGAAGGCTAATTCCTGCAAGCGAACCCAAGAACACAAGCAAGAACAGGAAGGATACAAATCGAATGCCAAATCACAGACAAACGAAGATAAGGTGAGGTTTCACAAACGCCAATGCAGCAGCCAATCGGTCCGGTGCAAGAGGCGGGATCTAAACACAACAGTGTAGATGCAACAAAGCAAAACCTAACCCTAGAGTTGGCTGGCGTGAGAATATATAGGGCGGCGGCCTGTGGAAGGGGAACAGACTTGGGCTGTGGGCTAGAAGACGTACAGACTCAGACTATGGGCCAACACGGCCCAGTTCTGTCACGTAGGACTGTTTTAATCACACAGATCGACTAGAGACTCCAAATGAGATGAAACCAACGGCAAACGATCCGTCTTCTCCTCAGCTTTCCAAAAAGTCAAAGAACGCGCCAATCGGACTTCGTATGAGGAAGTTATGCCCATTTTGGTGAAAGGTGGTCGATGTAGTCCGAACCAGCGAATTCTAGACTTCAAACATCCGTGCGGCTCCGTCTTGAACTCCAATTCTTCTATTCCATTTCCCATGTTCCTAAGCAACAAAATATCACTAGTATTCAGTAGCATCCCATCCAAACAAATATTGACATAGTTGCTAAGGAAAGAATTAACCTCATGGTTCAAGCGACGGGCACGGGCGCATGTGATTCGTCCTAGTAACTGAATTGTAGGTGGAGGCTCCATGTGTGTATCATGTGAAGTGATGTCCTCATCACATACACCACTTTAGACGGGCACAATTGTGTTGTTGAGTGGACAACTCTATTGTATGCAAATTCAACATGTAGGAGACAGTCCTCCCATTCTTTCAAGTTCTTCTTAATCATTGTTCACAACAACATGGAGAGTGTACGGTTTACCACCTCTGTTTGACCATCAGTTTGCGGGTGACAAGTTGTTGAAAACAGCAATTTTGTGCCAAGCTTGGCCCACATTGTCTTCCAAAAGTAACTCATAAACTTCACATCATGATCTGAAATAATGGTTCTAGGCATCCCGTGCAATCTCACAATTTCCCTGAAAACTAAATCAGCAATATGTGAAGCATCGTTGGTCTTGTGACAGGGAATAAAGTGTGCCATTTTAGAAAACCTATCCACTCTTACAATTATGGAGTCTCTCCCCCTCTTTGTCCTAGGCAATTCCACAATAAAGTCCATGCTAATATCTTCCCAAGGTGCACTAGAAACAGGAAGTGGAGTGTACAAACGTACGGACGAATCTGGAACACATAGCTTGTTAGCATGGAACAAGAACCCGTCATAAACATGAAATTTTTTCCAGCCTTTCCCATCATTATATTTAGCGTATGGTTCTGCAAATTCTTTATCTACAACATACAAATCTTTCAAACTTTCCAAATCTGGAACGTTAATATCAAGTTGAGATAAAAGAACAATCCTACGAGACAATGCGTCAGCAACCACATTTTCTTTGCCATTCTTGTATTTCACAATGTATGGGAAAGATTCAATAAATTCAACCCATTTAACATGTCTATGGTTCAGTTTATCTTGCCCTCTCAAATATTTGAGTGCGTCATGATCAGAATGTATAATAAACTCCTTAGGCAAAAGGTAATGTTGCCAAGTTTCAAGCACACGCACTAAGGCATATAATTCCTTATCATAGGTGGAATAATTCAACTGTGGACCATGCAATTTCTCACTAAAATAGGTCACGGGTTTACCTTCTTATAGCAACACACCTCCTATTCCAACACCACTAGCATCACATTCTAACTCAACAGGCTTACTGAAGTCGGGTAGCTAAAGTAGAGGTGCACGTGTAAGGCGATCCTTGAGTGTGGCAAGAGCTTGCTCTTGTGCTGACTCCCAAGTAGAAGTAACTCCCTTCTTGGTCAACTCAGGTAAAGGACCGGCTATGGTGCTGAAATCTTTCACAAAATGCCGGTAGAAACCTGTAAGACCAAGAAAACTACGTACTGCAAGGTTAGTTTTAGTTGCATGCATGACACATCCTTTCAGATTAATAACTTGTGATGAGGAAGGAGAAACAACTTTTTCTTTTTGTTGCCTCGAAAGTGTTTTAGCTACTTGCTGATTTTCAGAAAGTTGTTTGCTCTTTTGTGCGTCCCTAGCATGTTTTTCTTGTTCAAATTTCACAATTTCAGCAGGAGTCATAGGAAGCAATGTAACTTTCTTTCCTTTATACATAAATGTGTACTTATTGCTCCTACCATGGTGTGTAGCATCAGTATCATATACCCAAGGTCTACCAAGTAATAGAGAACATGATTGCATTGGTACTACATCAAAATCAACAACTCCGAAGTATGTACCAATGGAAAATTCGATGTGAGCAGTTTGTGTTACCTTGACCTTACCGCTATCGTTGAACCATTGCACATGGTAAGGGTGTGGATGTGCACGTGTGGGAAGTTGAAGCTTAGTTACCACGTCGAGGCTCACCAAATTGTTGCAACTACCGCTATCGATGATGACACGCGCACGACGGTTATTGACGAGGAAGACGGTCTGAAATATATTGTTCCGTTGTGCCTAGTCGTCCTGGTCCATGTGAGTGCTCAAGTCACGTTGTACAATAAGTGCTGCCATGTTAGTGAAAAGGCAAAACAACAAAGAATAATCCTTATGTAAACAGCTAGGTGGGGTGGTGGATGTGTGGTGGAAGCAATCCGTCAAGCACCTTACCCACGCTTACAAGTGTTCTTACCACGCCGCAGTGAGGTCACCGGCCTGCAGGTGATGAACCAAGTGGAGGGTGGTGGCAATTGCAAGGAATGAACCTGTCCTGACTAAGAGAAAGGTGTAGCTTGGAAGGCAAAGTGAGTAGCAAGGATTAGCGATAATAATAACAGTTAAGCCAAGTTCAATAAGTATTCCCTAGTACTCGTCAAAGTTGCTGGCCTTAGTTCTCCCAAGGTGAAAATTCAAGCAATAGAGGGAAACTATGTGCCCAAAACTCAAATGGAAGCAACACAGGCCAAATTCAGCTCTCTGCAGATCGGACAAGAGATCGGACAAGAGATCGGACAAGGGATTGGACAAGCAGAAACTGCCACTGCCTGCCACCGATCGGACAAGAGATCGGACAAGAGTTCGGACAAGAGATTGGACAAGCAGAAACTTCCACTGCCTGCCACTGATCGGACACGAGATCGGACAAGAGTTCGGACAAGAGTTCGGACAAGCAAGTAACAGGACCGCTTCTCTTTTTTTTATATATTTTTTTTCTCTTTTTTTTTCACTCTATTTTTTTTTGAACAAGGATGACCAGAGATGCAACCACAAAAATTGGCGCCTACAACTGAGGTGGGATGTGGCTCACAGAAATTCAACAAGTTCGGTGAACGACGAGCAAAAACTTGTCCAATTTTTTTCTTTATCTTCCTGATTTTTTTTGGCGAGTTTGGTGAGGGCTAACCGGCGTAGCCGGTTAGGGTACCCACCCAAATCGGGTCAGGAACACGCTCAAAAAATTTCAGATTTTTCTGCCAAACGAGCGAAAAGTTATGCCTGTTTTACTGAAGGGGGGTCACAAGAGTCGATGTGGAAAACAAAGTAGGGTTGCGGAAGGGGGGTTTTTCGGTGGGGAATTTTTTTCTGAGACACAAGAACAACTACTACTCAAACGACACAGAGGGATTACTAAACCAGCAACAAGACTCGACCAAGAACACAAACTCAACAAGGTTAAAACTGAAATTAAAATCGCAAGGCACAAAGGGGTTCTTGGTGGGGAATTTTTTTTTGGTGCGGTTTTCTGGACTCTGGGTAAAAACAAAAGCAGATCGAGATTACCTAACGGGAAATCTGAGCTCTGATACCAACTGATGGGGGAGTGGTCCCGATCTTCCGCTAGGTAAAGGATAGCTTGGGCTGGTGGAGAATCTCGACGTTGGCGATCCAAGGCTCCGGTCCGGCGGATCAAAACCTTGCAATCGTTACACCACTGTCTCCGATGGTTATCAACCATGCAGAACGCGATTGACCTCGCCACGAAGGCTAATTCCTGCAAGCGAACCCAAGAACACAAGCAAGAACAGGAAGGATACAAATCCAATGCCAAATCACAGACAAACGAAGATAAGGTGAGGTTTCACAAACGCCAATGCAGCAGCCAATCGGTCCGGTGCAAGAGGCGGGATCTAAACACAACAGTGTAGATGCAACAAAGCAAAACCTAACCCTAGAGGCGGATGGCGTGAGAATATATAGGGCGGCAACCTGTGGAAGGCGAACAGACACGGGCTGTGGGCTAGAAGACGTACAGACTCAGACTATGGGCCAACACGGCCCAGTTCTGTCACGTAGGACTGTTTTAATCACACAGATCGACTAGAGACTCCAAATGAGATGAAACCAACGGCAAACGATCCGTCTTCTCCTCAGCTTTCCAAAAAGTCAAAGAACGCGCCAATCGGACTTCGTATGAGGAAGTTATGCCCATTTTGGTGCAGGGTGGTTGATATAGTCCGAACCAGCGAAATCTTGACTTCAAAACATCCGTGCGACTCCGTCTTCAGCTCCAACTCTTCTATTCCATCTCCCATGTTCCTAAGCAAAAAAATATCACTAGTATTCAGTAGCATCCCGTCCAAACAAATATTGACATAGTTGCTAAGGAAAGAATTAACCTCATGGTTCAAGCGACGGGCACGAGCGCGTGTGATTCGTCCTAGTAACTGAATTGTAGGTGGAGGCTCCATGTGTGTATCATGTGAAGTGATGTCCTCATCATCCTCCCCCTCTTGAATTGGAGTCGTCCTCGACTCAAGCTCATCGTCATCTCCCAAATAGGGTTTTAAATCATCAGCACGGGGCATCAATTTAAACTTTCTCAAATCAGGAAAACGATCCTTGCGCAAGTGCAACCAAACAAGATCTCCTGGTTTGAAAAACATCTTCTTTCTTCCTTTATTTGTCTTTTGAGCAAAATAGCGTGCCTTCTTGTCTATAACTTCCTTGGTCTTCAGATGCATAGCTTTCACAAACTCTGCACGCTTAGTTCCCTCCATGTTTGCTCTCTCTTGAAAAGGAAGTGGCAGCAAATCAAGTGGTGTGATTGGCTTAAAACCATACACCACTTTAGACGGGCACAATTGTGTTGTTGAGTGGACAGCTCTATTGTATGCAAATTCAACATGTAGGAGACAGTCCTCCCATTCTTTCAAGTTCTTCTTAATCATTGTTCGCAGCAACTTGGAGAGTGTACGGTTTACCACCTCTGTTTGACCATCAGTTTGCGGGTGACAAGTTGTTGAAAACAGCAATTTTGTGCCAAGCTTGGCCCACATTGTCTTCCAAAAGTAACTCATAAACTTCACATCATGATCTGAAATAATGGTTCTAGGCATCCCGTGCAATCTCACAATTTCCCTGAAAAATAAATCAGCAATATGTGAAGCATCGTTGGTCTTGTGACAGGGAATAAAGTGTGCCATTTTAGAAAACCTATCCACTCTTACAATTATGGAGTCTCTCCCCCTCTTTGTCCTAGGCAATTCCACAATAAAGTCCATGCTAATATCTTCCCAAGGTGCACTAGAAACAGGAAGTGGAGTGTACAAACCATATGGGTTAAGTTTGGACTTAGCTTTATGGTATGTGGCACAACGCTGCACAAATCGTTCAACATCTCTCCGCATCTTTAGCCAATAAAAATTATTGGACAGCAGGGCCAAAGTCTTTTCTCTCCCAAAATGTTCCATTAAACCACCGCCATGTGATTCCTGCAACAACAGCAAACGTACGGACGAATCTGGAACACATAGCTTGTTAGCATGGAACAAGAACCCGTCATAAACATGAAATTTTTTCTAGCCTTTCCCATCATTACATTTAGCGTATGGTTCTGCAAATTCTTTATCTACAACATACAAATCTTTCAAACTTTCCAAATCTGGAACGTTAATATCAAGTTGAGATAAAAGAACAATCCTACGAGACAATGCGTCAGCAACCACATTTTCTTTGCCATTCTTGTATTTCACAATGTATGGGAAAGATTCAATAAATTCAACCCATTTAACATGTCTATGGTTCAGTTTATCTTGCCCTCTCAAATATTTGAGTGCGTCATGATTAGAATGTATAATAAACTCCTTAGGCAAAAGGTAATGTTGCCATGTTTCAAGCACACGCACTAAGGCATATAATTCCTTATCATAGGTGGAATAATTCAACTGTGGACCATGCAATTTCTCACTAAAATAGGTCACGGGTTTACCTCCTTGTAGCAGCACACCTCCTATTCCAACACCACTAGCATCACATTCTAACTCAACAGGCTTACTGAAGTCGGGTAGCTGAAGTAGAGGTGCACGTGTAAGGCGATCCTTGAGTGTGGCAAGAGCTTGCTCTTGTGCTGACTCCCAAGTAGATGTAACTCCCTTCTTGGTCAACTCAGGTAAAGGACCGGCTATGGTGCTGAAATCTTTCACAAAACGCCGGTAGAAACCTGCAAGACCAAGAAAACTACGTACTGCAAGGTTAGTTTTAGTTGCAAGCATGACACATCCTTTCAGATTAATAACTTGTGATGAGGAAGGAGAAACAACTTTTTCTTTTTGTTGCCTCGAAAGTGTTTTAGCTACTTGCTGATTTTCAGAAAGTTGTTTGCTCTTTTGTGCGTCCCTAGCACGTTTTTCTTGTTCAAATTTCACAATTTCAGCAGGAGTCATAGGAAGCAATGTAACTTTCTTTCCTTTATACATAAATGTGTACTTATTGCTCCTACCATGGTGTGTAGCATCAGTATCATATACCCAAGGTCTACCAAGTAATAGAGAACATGATTGCATTGGTACTACATCAAAATCAGCAACTCCGAAGTATGTACCAATGGAAAATTCGATGTGAGCAGTTTGTGTTACCTTGACCTTACCGCTATCGTTGAACCATTGCACATGATAAGGGTGTGGATGTGCACAAGTGGGAAGTTGAAGCTTAGTTACCACGTCGAGGCTCACCAAATTGTTGCAACTAGCGCTGTCGATGATGACACGCGCACGACGGTTATTGACGAGGAAGACGGTCTGAAATATATTGTTCCGTTGTGCCTGGTCGTCCTGGTCCATGTGAGTGCTCAAGTCACGTTGTACAATAAGTGCTGCCATGTTAGTGAAAAGGCAAAACAACAAAGAATAATCCTTATGTAAACAGCTAGGTGGGGTGGTGGATGTGTGGTGGAAGCAATCCGTCAAGCACCTCGAGCCGCCTTGTCACTTGCACTGGCTTCCCTTTCGCTGACTTGATCAACACCTCGTCTCGATCAACCGTTATCCCATGTCTTGCTTCGTCTCCATATGTACATATGAGGTCACTTTCAACTCCGACTGGCATCCTCGACCATCTGCCATTAGACTCCATGTCTAACCCTGATCACTTGCCATCGACAGTTGATAAGTATCTCAACCCTGCACACACGAGACCAGCAAAACACACACACCTCCATGCAACCCATATATATGCACCCAACAATCACCATAGCCATCTTTGTCAATCACTGATCATAAAACCAGAATCAAGTGAAAGCCTCACTTGGTTTCTCATAGTCTAAGTTTTAAAGCGTCTGACCCACTATCTTCTCCACACTGTGCTAAGAACTAGCTGACATGCTCTATTGTGGTTTTGTTACCCTCACCGTCTAACTTGGTGAATTGAGGGACTCTATAGCTGTGACGGTATGGTATGGTGTCAAAATGATCGAGGTACGGCTTCCGGTAAACCCTAGCCTGATCACTAGTTGCGAAGCCAGTACACTCCCTAAATAGCATGTGGATCCGCTCCACACTGTCGTCTTGGCCTCCTACTTGTGCGCGTCTCTCATGCAGGGGCGCGACACATGGCGGTATGTCGGCGTGTCTGTCACGGGGGTCTTCCTCATGTGCTGGCTCAGGATATACATGTGGCACGGGCAGTGCAGGAAAAGCTGGTGCAGGCGTAGGTGGCGTGCAGTAAAAAGGGTTAGCTTGGCTATGGACATAGTGGCTTGTCTCAGCCGTATATGTTGAGACTAGAGACGTGATGGTCTTGCAAGTACTACCGTCAGTTCTGCTATAGATGCGATTTACTGGTGGTACACTAGTGATTGGAGTTGGAGGAATGGCCTCGGTAAAGCCGAACCTTCTAAGCGTCACCTCTACATGAGACCTAACTGCCGAATCTAAACGGTTGGCTAGCGAAGCGCTAATAGCTTGATCCACTGATGCGGCTAATTTTTGCTCAATGTCTAAAGAATATAAAGGAGGCGATACTGGTGTTACCTGAGTCCATGCGAGGTCGGGGACGTTGATGTCGTGCTTGACGTAGCTCACAAGCATTAGGTCTTGTAGCGCTTTCATTTTTGCCTCGATCTCTGCCCGGTCTTCTTTGGGGATATCTTCAAGGATAGGTGTCATGATGTTGCGGTTGTCGATCTCTGTGGCCCCCATTGGACCCATCGGCATCGTAGACGTAGTAATAATCGTATACGTACCCGCGGCCGATGTAGATGTAATTGTTATGTTGGTGTCCCAGCGGAGTCGCCAAAAAGTGTGTTGACACGAGAACGTGCCCCGCACTTGGGTCAGTTCGATGATCCAAAAGCGTGTGATACTTAGGAACGAGCCAAAGCGTAACACAACACTAACGCCACGTTCAGACTACCCTTAAAAGTGGCAAGGAGGGTGGAGTCGCTAGGTAATCAGATCACACATCAAATAATCCAATTAGCTGAAATATATAGATAAAATAATCCTATCGGCCGAACGGAGCCTGATTGGTACAGAGTATACCGTGCGAAGGGATTACCGAAGGGGGCCTTTGGCGTCTGGTGCGAAGGGTGCCCCAAAGGTAGCCTTCGGCGTTTGGATCGATCTGGCCGAAGACAGGCTCCAAACAGATCTTTGACACAAAATCACCTTCGAATGATAGGGTTCGGTGCGAAGTCTCTAACACGACAAAAAATCCAATGCAGCACGCTAGCGCGAAAAAAAATCCGAATACCGGTACGATAAAGCCTGGTGCGAAGCAGCTTGGTGCGAAGCAGCTTTGGCACGCGGGACTTGACCAAACCGACAACAGCGTGACGAATCTGGCATAGACGAACGAAGCAGGGTTCCCCGAAGGGTGCTGTGAAAACCTCCCAAACCAGTTTCCTAGCTCCAAAAACCTTCGGTGAAGGGGCTCCGACCGTGAAACCTGCAACATAATAGAGATCAAGTGCCAATTCGGCTTGGAGACCGAATTTACTTAGTGTTGCAGTAGGGAAACGAAGGTAGCAATCTATTACGTAGATTAACGGATGGTTCGCAAGCGAGCCAACAAGGTGATAGCAATCTATTATGTAGATTAACGGGTGTTTCACAGGTGAAACAACAAGGATTACCACCATTACGGTGTGGCCAGCGGAGGGCTTCTAGGCAAACCCACCAAGGTTGTACAGAAAAGTAAAGAAAATAAAAGGTACGGTTCAAACTAGGGTTCGAAGTTGGCTTGTGTTGTGCGGGGTCTGATGAACTGTCCTCACCCCTATATTTATAGGGGGCTGGTCTTCTTATCTCTAATACTAATCTGATAAGATTTGGTCTAATTAAGTTTAGGGATAAAACAACCAGAATCAGTATCAAACTCTATCTCCGAAGTCGGCCCAAAGTGGGCCTTCGGCAGGCCTTCCGAAGCCTACTCCTTGGGCCAAAGCTTCGGCGAGGCTGGCCTCCGAAGAGCCTTCGGGCCGAAGCTAGCATGCTGCTAAAAGGCCTCTGAGGCCTAATGTCTAATGGTCCTTCTGCACTATAAGGCTTCTTCCTATACCAGGACTTCTGTATTTTCGGCCCAAATTACCAAAATTGATATTTTGACAATCTTGACCATTAATGCCATTTTTTTACTATCAACATTTTTGAGGATATACTACTAGCAGCTACACCCCATCCTCGATGATGCAGAGTCTAACGTAAATACTTTGACATGTCTCCTTATTCACTCCACTTCTTTCCCTATTTCTTGATCACCTTTGTATACACAGGAGGATGACCTCGACGCACCTTCCGAGAGCCAAAGTGGTCAGCCGATATGGTATGGACCTATAATGGCCATCAACAATCTGGACATCGGCGCCCCTACTCCAATGGCTTGGCTCAGCATGAGACGGGACAAAACCCTAGCACGCAAACGCGGGGCGCCGGACGCAGTTGTGCACCGATATACTAGGGTCTAGACTAGTCAAGTAACCCTGCCAACTTCAACTACACCGCTCTTGGTAAACCTCTGATCTTCGCTTGTGACATTGCCTTGTGAAGCATATGTTTATCATTTTACTTTTCTTTGCAGCCGGCGCCGATTGCTCCTTCGGTCGTGTAGGTTCCTAACGTTGGTACATCCCTACCAGCAACCAAAGTTTCTCCATCGGCCCAGGTTTGTACTTGTCTTTGCATCACACACATCTTCTCTTTTGTATTCTTGATACTCGATATCTTATTGTTTCATCTGCCTTCTTCCCCTCCTCTTGATGTTATTTCTCTTTATGTTTCTTTTGATAACATGGTCGATGACCCCGCATATTACTCACCAATCGTGGTTGCTGAGGACATCACTATGGAGGCGGCTAAGGTCAATATTTTGTATACTACCATCAGCTCTGGCAAGTCGGAGCTCCTTCTGCCACCGCCGATGCTTCTTATTAGGTATCTTATTTTAAATTGATTTTATTTGGTTTTTCATGGTGTTGGTGTCTTTTTTGGACACACTTTGACACACGCGTGGCACGGGAGATCTGCTTAACTCTATTGTAGGTCCTATAATCTTAAAAAAGGGTTCACGACATGCCAATTAGTTTGACCCTGCAACTAATAAGGAAACAAAGGAAATATCATTAGTAGCAAAACCGATCGGCTACCAAGCCGATGACTACGGGGAGGATAGAACAATCGTGAGCGAATAACGTCAATCGGCCACAAGGCCGATGACCAAGGCAGAGTGATTAGGACGAATGCGCCATCGGCTGATGAGATAGGAAGTTCATGCATATGGGCTGATGAGCATTCCCCGATAGCAGATAAGATATGACGTTGAATTGAAGATAACCTATCGGCTTGTACTCTGATAGAAATAAATAAAACATGCCAAATAACATGTATGTATCATCAGAATCATCACAATAAAAAGATTGGACTTAACCAAGACAGTAGCTAGTCACGATGAACTTAATAATACTTCAAAGTATTTGTCACACTTTATTTAGATGAACGGTATACAACATGAAGAAGATACAATAGAATGAGATGTCAGACCTAACCAATGAAGCCTCAGACTACCACACCCAAATCACATCAATCTAAGAGATCAAACTGATGTAGCCTTAGACCTAGCCAATACACCAAGATAAACCATTGATCATACTGTTTCAGCCGATGCCTTAAGAGATCAACTTGACGTGGTCATGAGGACACTGACCTCTTCACCGGAGATTGGAACGATACATCTCAGCTCTAAGTGTCGAATCCTGCCGAGATTAAGCTTGGGAAGCCAAGGGTGGCGATGCGCCAAAGAGTTGTTTGACAGAGTTGTGTGTTTAATCTAACTAAGGGATACACATTTATTGTTCGGATACTTGCCGTCTAGGTAAACTATCTTAACCGATTCTGTATCATTTTTATCTTCTTTTACCTCCATCGGCTCCTTTACATCTTGTCATGTTGTAACAGCATGGACGAGCTTCCTTCACCATCTTTGACTGGACCTCTTTGACTTTTTTGATCAAACGACATCTTCTGTGGGCCTGGGTTTTTACCAAATCTTGGCGTCAACAGACTCACACTAGGATGTAGCCGACGCCTGATGTTGCCAATTCACCTGCCCCCAGGATAGTCTTGATGAAGAGAGTAGCCACACTCTTCCCATTGCCGAGGTGGAAGGTGACACAGTATCCTATCCTATTGAGGGTGGCTCACAATCGGCTAGTCATGCCAAGCTGATTGACATGAGTACCCACTATACTTGGTGTCTTAGTGCGACCAACTTCATTTGTCTAACTTTTTCTTCTTTCTCCAGTCCTTCATCCAGAGATTCCCTTTTTATATCAGCCCGTACCTTGAGGACGAAGAAGTCACCAATATCCCTCAGTCACCGCAACTCAATTATCTCCAAAACTGAGAGGGGTTCTATCTGATCATCTACGTCGTCTAGACGATTCGGTAGAAACCTTTGTCAATGACTCGGGTCAGATAAGGGCTCTCTTCAATGATATCTTGGATTCCCTCTTAACTGAACTAGTTGATGCCCTCCCGCCGGCCTCAATCCTATAGAACCATCGGCCGCAGGTTAAGTGGGCTATACAACAGATGGCCAATAATGCGAGTCATGTGTCGCAGCAGGAGGCAGCAAAGACCCACGATGAAGCGATACTTGCCAAAGGTGTTCTCTTGAATAATCTCCACATTGAGTCATCGGCCACGCCGTTGCACCTCGACAAACTATGCCTCAAGGCTGGATAGGGTCCGGGTTTGGATAGCTAGTGATGAAAGTGTCCTGGCTTCTTTTCCAAACCAGATCCGAGCCTAGGAGTGTCGTCTCACCAATGCCGTCTATTGGGGAATAGGGGAGATACGATAGCCGACAAATTCAAAATTTCTGCCCTAAGACCAAGACCCATACACGTGTTAGAAAATAGATCGCTACTTACTAGCACAAGACACGGTAGGTGCGGTGGAAGAAGATGTTGAAGAAGCACATCAATCCTGTCCTCACTTCGTCCCAGCCATTCCTCACCAAACCAATTGGTGAAGACGATGTAATTGTTCACGTGATGAAGTCCACGAGCATCACTTTTAGAGCAACACCTCCACGGTATCCACACTTACAAGGATGGAGTTCCTCCCATGGTAGTGTGTTAGCACCGCACGTGAGAGACGAGAAATCCACGACCTCAACTATTGAGATTGACAAAGGGAGGAGAGGAGTCTCTGGTGGCTAGGTCTAATCTATGCTCAAGCTTGTTCTCCAATACCTCCTCTCTTTATATAGGTCTGAGAGCCCCTGGTCGTCCACAACTCGAAACCCACAAATCGGGTGTAACTGATTTGTGTTCCAATAGATCCAATCTGTTAACCCACTACATCGGAAATTCTGATAATAGATCGGAACTTCTGACGGGGTATATTAGTCTCTCGATACAGTACGATATCATAACTGATCCAATCTATTTTTGCCCACCTCGGAACATCCGATACACATATCAGAACTTCCGATTAGTACAATTTTCCCGATTCCAAAATCGGAACTTCCGGATCGTCGGAACTTCCGATACCATATCGGAACTTACGAAGCAACTTTTTCTCTCTGACTTAGATGTAACTCTATTTATCGTGAAAGTTGCGGTTTCTAGAGCGAGTCCCCAAAAGGATAATGGAAGATCTGCATGACTCATCATAGACCGAACCATGTCCAACAATATGTGGTTCTTCCGCTCGGACATGCCATTCCACTGGGGCGTGCTGGGTAGAGTCAGTTGTGGAACAATTCCACACTGCTTCAAATGATCACTAAACTCATGGCCCAAATATTCACCTCCACGATCAGATCATAGAAATTTAATTGTCTTTCCCATATGATTTTGTACTTTATTTTGGAACTCCTTCAACTTTTCGAAGGATTCCCACTTATGCCTCATCAATTAGACATAGCCATAACTACTAAAGTCGTTGTTGGGGGAAAATACTTCATCCCCAGGGTCTCTACAGTTATAAGACAAAGATAATTTACTAGACCGAAGTTCAAGTATTAACTCTAGCCTCGCATATGATCAAGCTCGGAGAATCCATGCAGGCTTCTGTTCGGAGTATAACTTCGAAGGTTCAATCTTTAGAGAGCTTATCTGCCAGCGAGGATGGAAGACTTATCTTCTTTCTAATCAGATTAGTCTTTTACCATTTTAACCCTATTAGGGGTACCGAAATAGTTTCCACTACGTCGGTTGTAATTGAGGGTAAAAAGGTCTTTTCCTTAAGATTTTTACCTATAAATACCCCCATTCTTACCTTGTAATAATCATCGAATACTCAGATATTCGATACACAACTTCGAACTACTTCAAGCTATTATCCTATTCGGAGGCTTGAAATAGTCCGCTTCACAAACTCTCCGTTTGTTAGTTCTTAATCTTCGATAACCTGTTAGCGTAATCTTTTAAGCCAACAGTTGGCACCGTACATGGGGAACATAGTCCAAAAAACTTCGTTCTCTACCAAGTTTTTAGAGCCATGCCTCCTAAGCGGAGTTCAGGTGGTAATCCCCTTCGGAGGTCCCCTCGGACCTCCGGAGCAAGATCTTCGAATACGGTCAAAGTCGGAGGACCTTCGGTAGTTCCTACACCTCAGACCTTTGAAGGGAATTTTCTTACTCGAGCATACGAAGCCCCTTCAGGGACTCCGTCTATGGTTCGACCAGACGGAGCTCATTCTCTAGCTCCAACCATGCTCTGAACTGACCTATTTAGTTCTCAAGACCTGGAAGCTCCTTCCGGAAGAAATGAAGATAGCCTTGGTGACATGGTGACCCAGATGGCCAGTGTCCAAGCCGAAGTGATAAGGTGGAGGCAGGAAGCAGCAGATAGGCTTCATCCTCAAGTCATCCCTATCATTCTGGTGGTGCCTCAAGACAATGACCCTCTTCTTTATCCTAAAGCCCCCGAGAACACTTCCTTTGATAGCGAGTCTCCGCTACACCCTAATTTTACAAAAGGTGCGCTTCGACCCCAAGTTCAAAACTTCGAAGCTCTGCAAATACTCCGAGGAAGACGATCCAGGAGAGTTCTCTCATTCATACGCTTTGGCGATTGAAGCCAGCGGAGGGGTCTGAGATACCATGGCCAAGTGCTTCCCCCTCGCGCTCGAAGGAGTTGCTCTACGTTGGTTCTGGTCTTTGAAGCCAGGATCAATTAGAACTTGGGAGCAACTAAGGAAAAAATTTTATAAGTAACTTTCAGGGTACCTTTGTACCCCCTAAGTCTACGGGAAGTCTTTTTCAGGTGAAGCAGCAAACTGGAGAAACTTTAAGATAGTTCTTCAAGCGCTTCGCTCATACGAAGTCGCAGATAAGAGGGTTGTCTGCATCATCCATCATCGATGCATCCCGAGAGGGAGTTACTCATGCGGGGCTCCTTGACAAACTCCATCGGAAACAGTTATCCTCTGTAGCACAGCTGATGGCCTATTTCGAAGAATATGCTAGGTTAGAAGAAGGATGACTCCGAAGAACAGCTTCGACTCAACCAATCATTCAGGAAGTCAAGCTCGAGGTGAAGACTTCAACACCTTCGCAGGGGCCCAACTTCAACATCCAGCATGACAGGCGTCGGGGGCAAAAGCATCCTCGCTCCGAAGTCTTGAACATTGCTCCTTCTCCACAGAAATTTTCGCCTAGAAATCCGCAAGCTTTGGGAATCAAGGTCAGCAGCTAGAGGTCGCCAGGGAAGCCGGCTAGCAAGGGCCAAGACTTTTTCTGCTGCATTCACGGTGAAAATCAGAATCATGCTACTGATGCATGCAAGTCTATACTTGCTTTAAGAGGCGAGTACCTCGAAAGGATCTCTGGTCGAGGCACTACTGACCGAGTCCCCTCCGAGGCACGTCCGGAGCCTGTGTAGGCTATCGTACGTGTAGACAACTTCGACTCCACAAAACAACCTCCGGTGGTCAATATTATGCCACCTCGAAGCAAGAAGAGGGCAAAGACTAGGGCAAAAGAGTAGTCCTCCATATTTCTAGAGGGGGAACTCTTGGCAGCATGTCAAAGAGGCAGCGAAGAGAGTCTGTTCAGGAAGTAGGTCATATTGGAACTTCTTCTTCTGCAGACGCAATGCCCGAGTGGTCCCATGTGCCTATATCTTTTTCTACAGATGATGCAGCAGACATAAAATTCCCACATGCAGATCCCCTTATCATCACTACTGATATAGAAGGAACTGAAGTTTGGAGAGTGTTGGTCGATGGTGGGAGTTCAACAGATATATCTTCGTTCAAGCTTACGATCAGCTCTGTATCTCCAGGAAACATCTCCTCCCCATAGCTCGTCCCCTGCAAGGCTTCGCAGGACCTCCTCTTGATGCCCTCAGCCAAATAGGTCTTGAGGTTGCTTTCGTAGAGGGGCTCCTGGCAAGAACGGAGGAAGTAATCTTCGATGTTGTAGATGCCCCTTATGCTTATAATGGTATCTTCAGAAGGGGTATGTTAAAACAGTTCGGAGCCATGGCGCACCATAACTATTTATGTATGAAGATGCCCACGCAAGCGGGAGTACTCACTGTCTTCGGTGATCAAGCCACTGCACGAAGAGCAAAATATGGTCATGGCCCCCCTCTCGACCCAAGACAAGTGAATAACGTACAAGGCAATTTGGAGGATATCTCTACTTCAAGTGAGTCTTCGAAGAAATCCTTCCCGAGGCTAAGCCCTGGAGGAGAAATCCTAACGAAGATTATTGTAAAAGATGACAAAGACTATTCTATTCAGTTTGACAAAGATTTTCCTTCGGAGTTCGCTACTTCATTGGAAAAAGTAGTTGAAGAAAATTTGGATGTCTTTGCCTGGTCTGATGAAGACATTTTGGGAGTCAGCCGAGCTATCATTGAGCACAGCTTACTTGTAAACCCAAGGGCTTGGCTTGTTCGACGGGGGCTTCGAAATCTATCAGTAGAAAGGGCAAGTCTTGCTAAGGCAGAAGTGGAGAAATTATTGAAGGCTAGGATTATAAGAGAAGTAGCTCATACGGAGTGGCTAGCTAACCCAGTCTTCGTCAAAAAGAAATCCTCCGGGCTGTGGCGCATGTGTATTGATTTTACATATTTGAATAAAGCATGCCCACGTGACCCCTATCCTATGCCCCGAATAGATCAATTAGTTGATTCCACTGCTGGTTCGGAGTTATTAAGCTTCCTCGACGCGTATTCTAGTTATCATCAAATCTGGTTAAAGCGCGAAGATGAAATCAAAACAAGCTTCGTAACTCCTTCGAGAGTCTTCTGCTATGTAAGAATGCATTTTGGCTTGAGAAATGCCGGGGCAACCTTTTCGAGATTAATTGCTAATGCTCTAGGTAACCAAATAGGCCGCAATGTAGAAGCCTATATGGATGATATTGTAATAAAGAGTGCTTTAAAGCACCAGCAGAGCCTAGACTTGGCGAAAACGTTTGAGAGCCTCCGAGCATGTGGAGTCCGCCTCAACCCCGAAAAATGTATCTTCGGGGATCAAGCTGGAATATTGCTAGGGTATCTAGTTTGAAGTAGAGGAATTGAAGCTAGCCCTACTCAAATAACTTCATTGCAAAAAATGGCTCTGCCGGAGAATTTAAAACAGGTGCAGAAGCTTACTGGCCACCTTGCAGCACTCAACAGATTCTTAGCAAGGTCCACAGAATGAAGCCTGCCCATATTCAAAGCATTAAAAGGGTCTGAAGATTTTGCATGGAAACCGGAGTGCCAAAAGAGTTTTGATGATATTAAAAATTATCTCAGCAACCTCGCAATACTCACTGTGCCCATTGCAGATGAAACCCTCCTTCTTTACCTCGCAGCTATCGGCTCCGCTGTCAGTGCAGTCCTTGTCAGAGAAGTTGATTTCAATGGGAAGCTGGTGTAGAATCCAATTTATTTTGTATCCGAAGCTTTATCTGGAGCAAAAACAAGATATTATGAGCTTGAGAAGTTCACTTATGCTCTGATAATGGCTTCGAGGAAATTACGACATTATTTTTTATCACATAATGTGATTGTACCAACTTCGTATCCTTTGGCAGATATGCTCCGAAGCAAAGATTCTACGGGGAGAATTGGAAAATGGGCCCTCGAGCTAGCACCCTTTGGCATCTCCTTTGTAGCAAGGACAATAATCAAGTCAAAAGTGGTGGCAGACTTCATAGCAGAATGGACTCCGTCTGCAATATGGGCTCTAGAGAAATCAAGTGAAGGAATTTGGACCATATACTCTGATGGAGCTTTTCAAGCGTCTGGAGCAGGTATTGGAGCAGTAATAATTTCGCCTTCAGAGCAAAGAGCGATGTACTCCACAAGGCTCAACTTTAAGTCCACCAATAATATAGCGGAGTACGAAGGAATTTTGTTAGGACTCTGAAAAGCGCGTGCTCTGGGTGCAACAAGAGTTGTTATCAAAACAGATTCTCAAATTGTAGCAGGGCACATTGATAAAAGTTTTCAAGTCTGGCATCCACAGCTTGCAAAATATCTGGAAGAGATCCGTAAGATCGAAGCAGCATTCAAAAGAATTTCTATCCGAAGTATACCAAGAGCTAAAACTGCACAAGCTGATACCCTAGCAAAAGCTGTAGCCGGAGCCGTGGATATTCTAGAAGGAGCCTTTTATGAAGAACTTACTTCGCCTTCTGTGCCAAAAATTCCTCCTACGAAGGTTCTTTGCATTCCGAACACTGCCTGGCGGAGTTCAATCATGGGGTTATTGCAAGGTGAAGAAACTTTACCTAAAGGACCACAACTTTCAAGATTGCAGCTAAAAGTTCGGAATTATCATATAATCAACAGTATTCTTTACAAGGCCGGAGTATGTTCCCCCCTACTCCGATGTATTTCTCAAGTCGAAGGTCAAGAGATACTTCGAGAAATTCATGAAGGCCTTTGTGGTAGCCATCTGGCCCCCCAAGCTTTAGCAGGAAAAACACTTCGCTAGGGGCTTTATTGGCCTACGATAGTACCTGATGTGGAGATCTTAGTCCGCACTTGCTAAGGTTGTCAATGGATGGGAAGAGGAAGTCATCGTCCGCCAACAACTCTTCAAGTCATTGCTCCCGTTTGGCCTATGGCCAGATGGGGCATGGATCTCATTGACCCCTTCCCAGTAGCAAAAGGAAATCTAAAATTTGCAGTGGTAGCAATTGAATATTTTTCCAAGTGGGTCGAAGCAGAACCCCTCATAGCTATCACTTTGAATAATGTACAAAAATTCTTTTGGAAGAATGTTATATGCAGGTTCGGAGTGCCTCGACAGCTCACAGTCAACAATGGGACTCAATTTGATGCAGAGCCCTTCAGGAAGTTTTGTGAAGACCTTGGCATACAAATATGTTTTGCAGCTGTGCGTCATCCTCAGTCTAATGGAGTTGTCGAATGAGCTAATGGTAATATTTTATCAGGGCTAAATCGAAGAATAGTAGGACTAGCAAAAGGGATGTGGATTGAGGAACTCCCGAAGATTTTATGGTCCATTCGGACCACACAAATGAGGTCCATAGGTTTTACTCCTTTCAGATTACTATTCGGAGATGAAGCTATGACGCCGATGGAGCTCAAAGGGGGATCTCTTTGCACCACCGAACCTAAAATAGAAGGTGAAAGGCAAGCTTTGCTAGATTTAATGGAAGAAACAAGGCTTCGAGCTGTTGCAAATTTGTCGAAATATCAACATCAAACAAAGACTTGGTATGACCCGAAGGTTAAGCTTAATGAACTTAAACCAGGTCATCTAGTTTTGTGAAGCATCATGGCACTAGGGAAATTAGGAAATAAGTGGGAAGGTCCATACATCATTCTATGTTCAGGATGCCCTGGTTCTTTTAAACTAGCTAATTTACAAGGTGTTGGGGGAAAATACTTCATCTTCAGGGTTATTGCTATAACAAGACAAAGGCAGGTGATTGAATCAAAGGTTTCCACCGTCTAACTCCGGGAGTACATTGGATCAAGTTCGAAGTATGGAGGCGAACTCTAGTTCGAAGTATATATTCGAACATGGACTCTTCCGAGTGTGTCTTTGCCAGCTAGGATGGAAGACTTATCTTCTTTCTCATTAGATTAGTCTTTTACCATTTTAGCCCTATTAAGGGTACCGAATAGTTTCCACTATGTCGGTTGTAAAGAGGGGCAAAATGGTCTTTTCCTTAATGTTTGGGCCTAGAAATACCCCCCGTTTTAGCCTATAATGGGGATCGAATACTGAGTTATTCAATACACATCTTCGAACTGTTTTGAGCTATTATCCTTTCGGAGGCTTGAAATAGTTTACTTCGCAAACACTTCATTTGTTAGTTTCTAATCTCTAGAAACCTGTTAGCGTAATCTTTTACGCCAACAGTTGGCGCCGTCCGTGGGGAACTTAGTCCAAAAAACTTCGTTCTCTACCAAGTTTTCAAACCATGCCTCCCAAGCGGAGTTTAGGTGGTAGTCCTACTCAGAGGTCCCCTCGGACCTCAGGAGCAAAATCTTCAAACACAGTTGAGGTCAGAGGACCTTTGACATTTCCTCCACCTCAGACTCTGCAAGGAACTCCCCTTCCCCGAGCATACGGAGTTCCTCCCCCAACTCTATCCATACTTCGGCCAACCGGAGTTACTCTTCCACCTCAAGTTCCACTTCGAACTGATGCATACAGGTCTCAAGACCCGGAAGGTCCTTCCGGAGGAGATGAAGATGGTCTTGGCGATATGGCCGCTCAAATGGCCAGTCTCCAAGCTGAAGTAGCTAGGTGGCAAAAAGAAGCCGCAGAGAGGTTTCATCCTCAAGCCACCCCAGTCATTCCCGAAGTGCCCGAAGACGACGAAGTTCATTATCCCGAAGCCCCGGAGAACGCTTCTTTCGACACTGAATGTACGCTGCATCCAGAACTACAGATAGTGCGCTTCGATCCTAAGTTTAAAACTTCAAAGCTTTGCAAGTATGCTGGAGACGAAGACCCTGGGGAGTTCTCTCGTTCTTATGCATTAGCAATTGAGGCCAGCAGAGGAGTGCGAGACACCATGGCTAGATGTTTCCCTCTAGCTCTTGAAGGAGTGGCGCTGCGGTGGTTCTGGTCTTTGAAGCCAGGGTCAATCAGAACCTGGGAGAAATTAAGGAAGAAGTTCATAAGCAATTTTCAGGGTACCTTCGTACCCCCAATGTCAACAGGAAGTCTTTTCTAGGTGAAGCATCTCCCTGGAGAAACTTTAAGGAAGTATTTCAAGCGCTTCGCTCATACGAAGTCGCAAATTCGAGGGTTAACTACATCCTCTGTAGTTGATGCAGCTCGAGAGGGAGTTACCCATGCAGGCCTCCTTGATAAACTTCATCAAAAGCAGATATCTTCTATTGCTCAGTTGATGTCTTATTTTGAAGAGTATGCAAGGTCAGAAGAGGGATGGCTTCAGAGAACTGCTCCAACTCTGTCAATCTTGCAAGAAGTCAAGTTGGAAGAGAAGACTTCAACACAGTCGCAGGGGCCTAGCTTCGAAGCTCAGCATGATAGGCGTCGGGGGCAAAAGCATCCTCGTTCATAAGTCTTGAACATTGCACCTCCGCAGAAATTTGCCCCAAGGACTTCGCAGCCTTCAGGAAGCAAGACTAGTGGCTGGAGGCCGCCAGGGAAGCCGGCCGGCAAAGCCCAGGCCTTTTTCTGTTGTGTCCATGGTGAGAATCGAAGTCACGCAACTAATGCATGTAAGTCTATACTCGCTTTAAGAGGCGAGTACCTTGAAAGAACTTCGGGTCGAGGCACTACCGATCGAGTTCCGACCGAGGTACGTCCGAAGCCTGTCTAGGCTGTGGCGCGTATAGAGAACTTCGACCCTGCAAGACGGCCTTCAGTGGTCAATGTTATGCCACCTCCGAAGCAGTAAGATGGTCAAGATCGAGGGAAAAGAGTAGTCCTCCCCATCTCTAGAGGAGGGACCCTCGGAAGTATGTCAAAGAGGCAGAGAAGAGAATATGTCCGAGAAGTGGGCCATATTGGAACTTCTTCTTCCGTAGCTGCTATGCCTGAATGGTCCCATGTGCCGATATCTTTTTCTGTAGATGATGCAGCTGGCATAAAGTTTCCAAATGTAGACCCACTGGTTATCACTGCCGACATAGCAGGGACTGAGGTCCTAAGAGTACTAATCGACGAAGGGAGTTCAGCGGATATTATCTTCGTCCAAGCTTTTGATCAACTCTGCATCTCCAGGAAGCATCTTCTCCCAGCAGCTCGTCCTTTGCAAGGCTTCGTAGGACCCCCTCTTGATGCCCTCGGCCAGATAGGCTTGGAGGTTACTTTTGGAGAGGGGCTACTGGCCAGGACGGAGGAAGTGATTTTTGATATTGTGGATGCCCCATATGCATACAATGTTATCTTCGGAAGGGGCATGTTGAATCAATTTGGAGCTGTGGCGCATCATAATTATCTGTGTATGAAGATGCCCAAACAAGCGGGAGTGCTTACTATTTTCGGAGATCAGGCCACTGCGCAAAGAGCGGAATATGGTCATGGCCCTCCGCTTGACCCGAGACAGGTGAACAGTGTGCAAGGCAACCCGGAGAATATTTCTGCTTCTGGCAAATCTTCGAAGAAGTCCTTCCCAAGGCCAAGCCCTGAAGGGGAGATTATAACGAAGGTTATTGTCAAAGATGGCAAGGAATATTCATTTTAGTATGGCAAGGACTTGCCTCCAGAAGTCGCTACTTCGTTAGAAAAAGTAGTGGAAGAGAATTTAGATGTCTTTGCTTGGTCTGATGAGGACATTACCAGAGTCAGTCGGAATATTATTGAGCATAGTTTACTTGTGAACCCGAAGATTCGGCCTGTCCGGCAAGGACTCCGGAAGCTATCTACGGAGAGGGCTATCCTTGCTAAAGATGAAGTGGAAAAGTTGCTGAAGGCTGGGATTATCAGAGAAGTAGCTCATACGGAGTGGCTAGCCAACCCAGTCTTCGTTAGGAAGAAATCTTCTGGGAAGTGGCGCATGTGTATTGATTTTACATCTTTGAATAAAGCATGCCCCCGTGACCACTACCCCATGCCCTGAATTGATCAATTGGTTGACTCCACTGCTAGTTCGGAGTTATTAAGCTTCCTAGACGCGTATTCCGGCTATCATCAAATCTGGCTAAAGCGCGAAGATGAAATCAAAACGAGCTTTGTAACTCCTTCGGGAGTCTTCTACTATGTAAGAATGCCCTTTGGCTTAAGAAATGCTGGGGCAACTTTTTCGAGGTTAATTGCTAAGGCTCTAGGTCATCAAATAGGCCGAAATGTAGAAGCTTATATGGATGACATTGTAATAAAGATTGCTTTAAAGCACCAGCATAGCCTAGACTTAGCAGAAACATTCAGTAGCCTTCGGGCATGTGGGATCCATCTTAACCTCGAAAAATGTATCTTCAGGGCTCAGGCTAGAAAATTGTTAGGGTATCTAGTTTCAAGCAGAGGGATCGAAGCTAGCCCCACTCGAATAACTGCGCTGCAAAGGATGCCTCCTCCGGAGAATTTAAATCAAGTGCAAAAGTTGACTGGTCATCTTGCAGCACTTAGCAGATTCTTGGCAAGGTCTGCGAAGAGAAGTTTGCCCATTTTCAAAGCATTGAAAGGGTTCGAAGATTTTGCATGGACACCGGATTGTCAAAAAAGCTTCGAAGATATTAAGAAATATCTTAGTAACCTTGCTACACTCACGGTGCCTATTGCGGATGAAACCCTACTCCTTTACCTTGCGGCTACTAGCTCCGCTGTCAGTGCAGTCCTTGTCAGAGAGGTTGATTTCAATGGAAAGTTGGTACAGAATCTAGTCTATTTTGTATCCGAAGCATTGTTCGGAGCAAAAACAAGATATTTCGAGCTTAAGAAGTTCACTTATGCTCTGATAATGGCTTTGAGGAAGTTAAGGCATTATTTCTTGGCACATAATGTGATTGTACCAACTTCATATCCCTTGGGAGATATGCTCCGAAGTAAGGATTCCACAGGAAGAATTGGGAAGTGGGCTGTTGAATTAGCACACTTCGGTATCTCCTTCGTGGCAAGGACAACAATTAAGTCACAAGTGTTGGCAGATTTTGTGGCAGAGTGGACTCCCCCTGCAGCATGGGCTCCGGAGAAGCCAAGCGAAGGAATTTGGACCATATACTCCGATGGAGCCTTCCAAGCATCTGGAGCAGGTGTCGGAGCAGTGATAATTTCGCCTTCAGGGCAAAAGGCAATGTACTCCGCAAGACTCAACTTTAAGTCTACCAACAATACAGTGGAGTATGAAGGAATTTTGTTAGGACTTCGAATGCACGTGCTTTGGGGGCTACAAGAGTTGTTATTAAAACAGATTCTCAAATTGTAGCAGGGCACGTAGATAAAAGTTTTCAAGTTTGACATCCACAGCTTGTGAAATATTAGGAGGAGATCTGTAAGATTTAAGCAACATTTAAAGGGATTTTCATTCGAAGTATACCCAGAGCTGAAAATGCGCAAGCTGATATCTTGGCAAAAGCTGCTGCCGGAGCTTTGGACATTCCAGAAGAAGCTTTCTATGAAGAGCTCAGTACACCTTCGGTAACGCAGATCCCTTCTACGGAAGTCCTTTGCATTCCAAGTACAGATTGGCGAAGTTCAATTATGGAATTGTTGCAAGGAGAAGTAAATTTGCCAGAAGGGCCACAACTTTCGAGGTTGAAGCTCCGAATTCAAAATTATCATATAATCAACAGTATTTTGTACAAGGCCGGAGTATGTTCTCCTCTACTCTGATGTATACCTCAAGCCGAAGGTCAAGAGATTCTTCGAGAAATTCACGAAGGACTTTGCGGTAGCCATCTAGCCCCTCGAGCTTTGGCAGGAAAAACACTTCGCCAGCGGCTTTATTGGCCTACAATAGTAGCTGTTGGGGAGAGCTTAGTCCGCACTTGCCAAGGTTGTCAATGGATGGGAAGAAGAAGTCATCGTCCGCCAACAACTCTTCAAGTCATTGCCATAGTATGGCCCATGGCCAGATGGGGTATGGATCTTATTGGCCCCTTCCCAATAGCAAAAGGAAATTTGAAATTCGCAGTGGTAGCAATTGAGTACTTTTCCAAGTGGGTCGAAGCAGAGCCCCTAACAGCTATCACTTTGAACAATGTACAAAAAATTTTGTAGAAAAATATCATATGCCGGTTCGGAGTGCCTCGGCAACTGACAGTTGACAATGGAACACAATTCGATGCAGAACTCTTCAGGAATTTTTGTGAAGATCTAGGCATCCAGTTATGTTTTGCTGTAGTGCGGCATCCTCAGTCTAACGGAGCTGTGGAAAGAGCCAATGGTAATATCTTGTCAGGACTGAATCGAAGAATAGTGGGATTGGCAAAAGGATTGTGGACCGAAGAGCTCCCAAAGATTCTATGGTCCATTCGGACGACTCAAACAAGGTCTACGGGTTTCACTCCTTTCAGACTATTATTCGGAGACGAAGCTATGATGCCAACGGAGCTCAAAGGATGGTCTCTTCGCAGCACCGAACCAGAAATAGAAGCAGAAAGGCAAACTTTGCTTGATTTAACAGAAGAGACAAGACTTCGAGCTGTCGCTAATTTGTTAAAGTATTAGTGTCAGACGAAGACTTGGTTTGACCCGAAGGTCAAGATTAATGAACTTAAGCCGGGTCATCTTATTTTGCGAAGTATTATAGCACCAGGGAAATTATGGAACAAGTGGATAGGTCCATACATAATTGTCCGCTCAGGGCGCCCTAGTTCTTTTAAGTTAGCTAATTTGGAAGGCGAAGAGTTAGCGCATACATGGCATGCGGAGCACTTAAAACGATATTTTGCATAGGGGCTCCTTGTAATCATTTGTAAACACCTTCCGAATTAATAAAGTTCATGGTTCAGATAATGCCTACCCCCCAAACACTTCCTACTTCTAGTGGATGCACTGGAAGAATGAAGATGGCTTGGAGGGAAGTGTTATTAATTTGAATCATTTTTTCGGACTTCAAACCACTGGTTCGAAGCTTCCGACGAGGTGGGAAAGTCACTGAAAAAACGGATTCCAAGCCACCGGCTTGAAAGCATCCGTAAAAAGAGTCGAAGGAGACCAAATAATGCGGATTCCATGCTCCGGCTTGAAAGCATCCGTAAAAAGAGTCGAAGGAGACCAAATAATGCGAAGTTTACCTCCGAAGTCTTGTCGGCGGGTGAGCACGGGGCTGCTTGGAGGGTCAAAGGCTACCCTAAAGTCTTCGTCGGACTCGAAGGTCAGGACCAAAGGTTCGACTGTCGGAGCCTCTCTTGGAGCTAAAGTCATTGCTTCGTCTGGAATCAAAGTTGGCTTAGCTACAACTTCGACTCTGCCTTCAGTCATAGGGGCTTCTTCACGTGGCAAGTCTGGCTGAATAGCCGAAGTCCCAGCCTACCTGGAGCTACTCGGAACGTCTGGCACGTTTGCTGCGTCCCTAGTGTCTGCATCCGCACGATTTTGATCCCCGTCGATTAGGTTAATGAGGATTCGTCCCTTGTCCTCAGAGGAATCGATGACCGAAGCCACCGGACTTTAAGGCACCACCGTCTATGGCTTTCGAGCAACCTTTTTCAAGGGGGTCTTAGCCGGATCTGAAGTCCCGGCTTCCGCCTTCCTTTTCTTCGGTCCTTGCTCTGAAGGAACCCAGTCCGGAAGAGGAGGGGGAGCAACTCTGAGTACATCTCATACTCGGTTAAGTCGCTCCCAGTTACCTACCAGCTATATTCTCCACCCCTTCTCGGCCGGAGTTGGAACTCCTAGAATCTTCTCCGAAGCTCGAACAATTTTCTCCGAAGTCATCGGAATTAGAGAAGCTGAGAGATAAGTTGGCATTAGTAATTTCATCAAAAATATATATATATAACATGTTGTTTTCGAAGTTACCTGCAGGGCTCGAATTCGAAGAGATTTTTCGGAGGCCGCCCTTCGAATCTTCTTCGAAGGTGATAGGCCAGTTGGCCATCAGAGGAGGAATTTAAAGTCCAATGAACTCCTCCGCTAGGTCCCGCATGCTCAGGCGGTGACTAATTCTTTGAAGCAGGCTGAGGCGAGCTTCGAGCTGGCCAGGATCCGGGTGAACTAGGGCTTCCCTTCGGAAGTTTATGTCTTGCAAGGGTCCGGCCAGACGGCTGCTTGCCCCAACTTCGGCATAGAACCACCGGAGGGTCCAATCCATATACCATCTAACATTGATAGCCTTCACTGGAAATCTTAGAGCAAACTCATCCCAAAGCCGGAAATTGATGCTCCCGAAGGCTACCACGATCTTTTCTCCTCCGGAGCCTAGGTAAGTCTTGGGTTGCCATGATGCCCTGTGCAGTGCTGTGAAGATCTCTGCTCTTCCCTCGTAGCCTTCAGCTCGCAGCGCCCATTCGAAGATGGCCAGGCGCGCTATTGCGTTCGGAGAAAGTTGGGGAAGGGTGACATGAAATAAATCCAGTACCTCCGCTAGAAAGTCGACTGTCGGAAGTCCGAGCCCTACTTCGAGGAAAGCTTCGAATACTACCACTTCTCCAGGCCTTGGCGAAGGAATGGCCTCCTTTCTAGGTTTACGGACTATGATCTCCGATCGAATTTTTCCCTCTACTACTGCTGCTAGCGACTCCCTCTTGCAGGTAGATAGCCCCATTTGATAAGACTGGTCCGAATACTTCGATGACGCCAGGAGAAGATCATGAGGACCTACATTTGGGGGATTCCTTGGTGGCGCCGCCACTCTTGCTACTGCTGCCGTCAGAGCCACCACAACTGAAGGCGTTACCGCTGTCGCTGCTGCTGTCGCGGCCGCAGCCTGTTGCCGAGCTAGGGCCGAAGCTGCCCCGCGGACTTTGAAGCTTGTCTTCGCCATGGAATCGCACTGATTGCTAAAGAATAAAGATGGAGGTTAGAGTTTGTTTGCACGAAAGCGGTGAGAAGGGTACTCGGGAAGGGTCTGGGTCATCTATTTATAGCCCAGGCCCACGATTTTTTACCGTTTGCGTTTGCCGTTTCGCATTCTTGACCGTTACCCCTTGCGAAGTTAACGCGTTGCGTAACTTCCGTTGGAAGGAAAGAGCCAACGGCTATTTCTTCTAAGTCTAAAAAAGCTTTCGGGCTCCTCAAGTTAATTCTAAGATAGTTCGAATGTAACTTTCTTAGAAGTTGATTCGAAGTTTTGCATCTCCGCGTATTTTGGAGATTGATTACATCTGTTAACCCCTACGCATGATTATTTTTCTTGCATATACTGCTCTCCTAACATTACAGATCTAGCGGAGAAGCATATTCGAGGGGCTACTGTTGGGGGAAAATACTTCATCTTTAGGGTTATTGCTATAACAAGACAAAGGCAGGTGATTGAATCAAAGCTTTCCAGCATCTAACTCCGAGAGTACATTGGATCAAGTTCGAAGTATGGAGGTGAACTCTAGTTCGAAGTATATCTTCGAACATGGACTCTTCCGAGTGTGTCTTTGCTAGGATGGAAGACTTATCTTTTTTCTCATTAGATTAGTCTTCTACCATTTTAGCCCTATTAAGGGTACATAATAGTTTCCACTATGTCGGTTGTAACAAAGGGGCAAAAGGGTCTTTTCCTTAATGTTTGGGCCTATAAATACCCCCCATTTTACCCTGTAATGGGGATCAAATACTGAGTTATTCAATACACATCTTCGAACTGTTTTGAGCTATTATCCTTTCGAAGGCTTGAAATAGTTTACTTCACAAACACTTCGTTTGTTAGTTTCTAATCTCTAGAAACCTGTTAGCGTAATCTTTTATGCCAACAGAAGGCGAAGAGTTAAAGCATGCCTGGCATGCGGAGCACCTAAAGCGATATTTTGCATAGGGGCTCCTTGTAATCATCTGTAAACACCTTCTGAATAAATAAAGCTCATGGTTCAGATAATGCCTACCTCTCAAACACTTCATACTTCTAGTGGACCCACTGGAGGAACGAAGTTGGCTGTGAGGAAAGTGTCATTCATTTGAACCAATTTTATGGACTTCGAACCACTGGTTCGAAGCTTCCGACGAGATGGGAAAGTCACAAAAAACGGATTCCAAGCCACCGGCTTGAAAGCATCCGTACAAAGAGTCCAAGGAGACCAAATGATACAGATTCCAAGCTCCGGCTTGAAACCATCCATAAAAAGAGTCCAAGGATACCACTATGTGAATTCCAAACCACTTATTTGATAGCATTCGCAAAAAGAGCCGAAGGAGGCCAAACAAAAAAGACGTCGAGCTAATAACTTGAAACATCTGTAAAAAGAGTCCAAAGTGACCATTTTTATCGGATGGTAAGGTATCTGAAAAAGAGACCGAAGTGGATGCATTCAAACAAAAAGGTACTAAGTTACCAGTTTTCAGACTCCGAGTTAGTAGAGTCGAAGACACTTTTGAGATCTTAGTCAATCTCTAATTTGATAAGGGGCTCTGATCCTCTAAAATTGTGCTCCCAACTAATGTTATTTTCGTTGTGTGTAACCACCTTCGACCAAATTTCGAAGTTGCTTACACCCAAAGAGGGGCTGGGAAGTAGGGAGACAATTTTGAAACTTTAATCTTTATCATTCAAAAAGATTACATTACATCATGAAAAATCCGTATCTATACCGAGAAGGAAACGAAGACCTCTTCGATCCCTAGAACTACTGTTGAAACTAGAACGACTTTGAAGGCAACTCATTCTGGGGCCAGGAGTTTTAATAACTTTATGTTTAACCCTCTTCCCTCCTTTGGAAGCTCGGAAGTCCTTCTGCTCTTGTTGAAGCTCGGCCCAGGTCCGAAGTCGCTCGGGGCTTCTTTCCCAGCTTTGAAGTTGTTGAGGGCTCTTTTCTACTTGCTCTTCGGCGATATTTTCTTCTTTGGACCATTCAATGTCCTTAGAAGACGAAGGTTCTAAACTAACTTCTTTTTCCTCCTTTTTAATATAAGATAATATATCTTTACATATTTTGGGCTTAACTTCACAGGAGCTTCCCCGAGGAATTGAAAATTTAGGGCGTTTGTGAGGTCGTAGAGCTTCAAAAGTAGCCCATAACAAGTGATGCTCTTCGTTAACTTCTAGCACTTCGAGATCATCCAAAAAATGTTGGAAAGCATAAAAACATTTCCAAATAAGTCTTTTCATTCAGAAAGGATAAAAGCATAAATTTTTACATAATCGGGGCCCTAAGGAGAACTAGACCTTCGGGTCCGAAGGGGGCTGGTTGCTCAAAGGTTGCGGCCATGCTTGCTTCTGGCGAAGTCCTTCGTCAATCCATGTCTTGATTTCTGATCGGCCTTCAGCTCTCCAAGATGGTTGGAAGGCTTCCCAAGCTGCAACCACGTCGGCAGAAGGAGTTAAGAGCCTGTCGTCACCGAAGATGACAGGAGTCTCCTCTGGTTCTAGTGCTACTGATAGCCCTAAATCCTCGTAGTAGTGAAGCAATCTGAGAGCAGCTACTTAGCCGGAGATTTCTCCATACCGAATACCCACTGTCTTCATGGTCTACGCTACTGCTTGGATCATTTCCAATCCGCGCAGTAGAGGGATGTCGCCAGTTGAAGGTAAAGTACAAGAAGTGCCGAGGTACTCTAGGACACCCCGAAGGTTGTCCATGGTTTCTAAGGATACCTTCTCACACTTCGCCTTGTCTTCGGACAAAGCATGTTTTGACGAAGACAGATCGTCTATCAAAGAAGATAGCCTAGCTGCCTCCGTAACCAAAGAGTTCTTCTGTCCAAGTAAACTTTTGGCCTCCTCCGACAACTTCAGCTGCTCCTCACGGAGCTTAACCAGCTAAGTCCCTACGGTCGCCTGCTCCATCCGTAGTTTTTCCACTTTGGCCCGGAGCATGATTTGTTCAGCTTCGAGCTTCCGATTGGCAGCCTCCAAGCCAAGTCTAGCTTTCCTTTCTGCGGCCACCATTTCGTCCAAGCTAGAGATCTGAACCTCAGAGCTGACAAGACTCCCCTGACGAGCTGTTATCTTCTACTTGAGTCGGTTACATTCTCGCTCATTTGATATGGCCGCAGCTTGAGCCAAGAATATTTGCTGCGAAGGAAGAAAAGAGCAATGTAAGCAAACTATTTACATGTTTAAACTAACTCTATTTTTGTAGATACTTCGTACCTTTTAGGTTGCCCGCTCCAAGGCCGCATCCAACTCTGACCCCTCAACTTCCTCGAGAATAGCTACCAAGTTTGTCTCCCCAACTTCGTGATTAGCCCGAGCCAGAGGCTCTAGCAAAGTCCAAAGCCCAGTCCTTCCCTCCAAAAAAGGAGCTAGGAGGGGGAGCCTTGACAAGGCTCTATGATCATCTTCACTCGGAGAAGGGCCGGAGCGCAGCGCCGCGTCCTCGGAGACCTCTGTGGATTAGCCTCCTTCCGTATACTGGCCTCCGTCGGTAGACTCCGACGAGTTAATCCAGAAGTCGGAGCAGGTAAAGGTTCCCCCATTCCTTTACCTTTTCTAGGCCCCATTCTTATGGCCTCCTCCGGAATTGACTTCGGAGATTTTGAAGCTTCGGGCGTAGTCTTCATGGCAGGGGTCATCTCCATTGGGGTTGATCCTGTAAAGGCCAAAGGTATTATATATTGCATAAACTTTGCATGACACAAAAAGAAAGGAAAGGTACTCTATTGAGATTTACCTTCGACGTTCTGTTGCTGGATGAGTACGAGACTGCTCGGAGGATTGAATGCCTCTTCGAAGTTTTCCTCAGACTCAGAACTAGAGACCGAAGGATTACCTGCTAAAACTTCTCCAAGAACCACAGCTATCACTTCGTCCGGAGCTGAGACTTGATCATTTGTTGTCCCGACTCTGCCTTCGTCCGCAGCAGGAGCCTCTTGGCCAGACGAGACATTCAAAGTCTTTGCCTGCTCGAGGTTGTCCTTTGCAGCAGGCACGGCCGCTACATCGCCCTCGATGGGAACTTCAACCTCCACTTGTACCCCTTCATCCTCGGTAATGAGGGCTTCGAACCCCCTCTGTATTTCTATGTGTCCTTTATCTTCAGGTGACTCCGAAGACAAAGTAGAGGACTTGGAAGAAGCCATGAACTTCAGTTTTCGGGCCAACTTCTTCATAGGTGTCTTGGCCGGCGCCGAGGTCCCAACTTCACCTTTCCTCTTCCTAGGACCTGGCTCGGACGTGCTCCAGTCCATAAGGGAAGGAGCGTCAACTCCAAGTATGCTCCATACTCGGTTGAACCGCTCCCAACTGCCCACCACCTTCACCCTCCATTCCTTCTCAGCAAGGGTAGGGGCTCCGAGGATCTTCTCCGAAGCCCGTACAACTTGCTCTGAAGTCAAGGTGGTACGTGGGGCTGAAAGATAAGATTTTATCTCAGTTAAATCATTTTTTATGAAATTATTGCATATAAAACATTTTGTAGAGTCTCCGAAGTTACCTACAGCACTTGAAGAGATCTCTCGAAGTCCACCCTCCGGATTCTCTTCGAAGTTAATAGGCTAGTTGGGCATCAGAGGTGGAATTCAGAGCCCGATGAACTCCTCCGCTAAGTCCCACATGCTCGTGCGGTGACTTATTGCTTGTAGCAGGTTGAGGCGAGCTTCGAGCTGGCCCGGGTCAGGATGAACCTCTGCTTCTCTCCGGTAAAATATGTCTTCAAGAGGCTCGGCCAAAGTGTTGTCTGCTCCAACTTCGGCGTAGAACCAGCGAAGAACCTAGTCTGTATACCATCTGGCGTTGACGGCCTTCGTTGAAATCGAGTCTGGTACTCATCCTAGAGTCGGAAGTTAATACTACCAAAGGCAATTACTATTTTCTCTCCTCTAGAGCCCTGGTAAGTCTTTGGCTGGTAGGAAACCTTGTGGAGTGTTGCGAATATCTCTGCCCTCCCTTCGAAACCTTCAGCTTGCATCGCCCAATTGAAGATTGCAAGACGCGCTATGGCGTTCGGGGATAATTGAGGAAGAGTAACGTGAAAAAGTTCCAATACCTCAGAAAGTAAGTATATCGTGGGAAGCCCCAACCCAGCCTCGAAGAATGCTTCAAATACAACTACTTCTCTGGCCCGAGGCGAAGGGATTGCTTCTTGGCCGGGCTGAGGAATCTTGATCCCCGGACTGATCTTCCCCGCAATCGCAGCTGCAACGGTTATCTTCGTGCAGGTTGAAGGTCCCAGGCTGTAAGATTGGTCTGAATACTTAGAAGACGCTGGAAGGAGGTCATGGGGGTCGGCCGGATGGGGATTGCCCATAGGCGCCGCCGCTGCTGCGGCCGCCATGGCTTGCTGCCTGGCCAAGGTCGAAGCCACGATGGGAGCCTTGTGTCTAGTCTTCGCCATTGAAAGAGGTGGAAGCTTGAAACTAGAGCTCAGAAAGCTAGAAGGGGAATAATGCAGGAGCAGTGAGTAAAGTATCTCGAATGCACCTTTGCCCCTTTATTTATAGCTTGTACTCACAAATTTTTTACTGTTCATACATGTCGTTTCGTCTTCTATACCGTTATCATTTATAAAAATGAAGCAACGTCATAACTCCTTCCGAAAGAAAGGAGTAACGGCTATTTTTTGTGAGTCTAACGGTCTTTTCAGCTTCGCAAAAGTTATCTTCAGAGTTGCTTTGATGAAACCTTCGCATGGAAGCTGATTTGAAGTTTGTAAATTTCTGAATACTTCCAAGGTTGGTATATTTTATTAAGCCCCTGATCATGAATATGTTTCTCACGTATACTGCATTCCTAACTTTACAGATCACTCGGAGAAGCGTATTTGTGGGGCTACTGTTGGGGCAAAATACTTCATCCCCAGGGTCTCTACAGTTATAAGACAAAGACAATTTACTAGACCGAAGTTCAAGTATTAACTCCGGGCTAAAATATGATCAAGCTCAGAGAATCTATGCAGGCTTCTGTTCGGAGTATAACTTCGAAGGTTCAATCATCAGAGAGCTTATCTGCCAGCGAGTATGGAAGACTTATCTTCTTTCTAATTAGATTAGTCTTTTACCATTTTAACCCTATTAGGGGTACCGAAATAGTTTCCACTATGTCGGTTGTAATTGAGGGGTAAAAAGGTCTTTTCCTTAAGATTTTTACCTATAAATACCCCCTTTCTTACCTTGTAATAATCATCGAATACTCAGATATTCAATACACAACTTCGAACTACTTCGAGCTATTATCCTATTCAGATGCTTGAAATAGTCCGCTTCACAAACTATTCATTTGTTAGTTCTTAATCTTCGAGAACCTGATAGTTTAATCTTTTACGCCAACAGTCGTCGGTAAAAGTGATGAAGTATTGAAAACCATTCCTAGCCATGTGACTCATTGGACCACACAAATCAGTATGTACTATGGCCAATAGCTCACTCGCCCTCTCACTCTGTCAAGTGAAAGGCATCTTTGTCCTTTTGCCAAGTAAGCAAGACTCGCATGTGTCATATGATTCAAAATCAAATAACTCCAAAAGTCCATCACTATGGAGCTTCCTCACACGCTTCTCATTTATGTGACCCAAACGACAATGTTAGACGTAGGTGTGAAACCAAGTGAGGTCGCACTGTGGTTTTTATCTGTATGATGAGTGATTGAAAAGGTTGAGTGATCTAGAGTGATGAGTGAGTATGTTGTGGCTTGATTGCATCAATAGGTTCGATGTGTGGATATGGAGACTGTATGCCGAGGGGATCGGTGTGCGTCAGCATTTCGTGTTTTGGCTTGTCTCACGTGTGCAGGGTGGACATGCTAACCAACTATCAACGGTGGGTGATCAAGGGTCAAGCGGGGAGCTCGATGCCAGAGGATCAAGGATGCCGGGTGGAGTTGGATGATCTCAGGAGTACACGAGGAGATAGAGCAAGACATGGATGGACGGATGGTCGAGACAGCGTAACGGTGAAATCAGCGAAAGGGAGGCCAGTGCAAGTGATCAGGCGTCTCGAGGGGATCGAGAGCGGGACAGACTTGCTAGCGCTCGAGTTCGCGGATTGATGTCACATGTCGGCAATCGAGGAGGCTTTATCGGTTTTTGCTTAAACCCATTGCATTAGAAAATGTTTTTAATTCCAAGTAATTATGAGTTTAATTTTTTGTTTAGTAACTTAGATTAAGTGTAATCTTAGTATTTTTCAGAATTTTCAAATTCTGAAAATATATTAAAATAATAGGGTCAATGTTGTGATAAATTAGAGTAAACATTAATGTATTTTTCATAATTTATAATTCTGAAAATACAATATGTCATTTAGGTAAATACTTTCAACTTTAACCTTAGTGGCATTTTGGAGATTTCCTTAATGTGCTTGCCTATATAGAGGACTTCATGCCCAAGGGTTAGGTGACTAGGAGGATATGATTTCAGGTGGTTTTTAGCTGAATGCATTTGGGAAAACTTTTGGGGACTGAAATCTTGATAGAAGGTTTATCCAGAAATTTTGCAAGTCATTTTCCCTCGTATTCTTTTCTGGATCTTATGAGCAATAGGGTTGCCGGCCACCTATTACTACTCTGCATACACAGTCCTAAGATGCCACCTCTGTCCAAGCACCAGTCAACAACCGATGAAGAAAACATCAAGCAGGTGAGTACCTGAACCTAGTTTTGATGAGGACATCAGTACATCTACACCAGCAGCACCATCTTTGGCGCCATCTCCTTCGGGAACAATCACGAGGGCCCGTGCAAGAGAGCTGAACTTCGTCATACTACTAAAGAATGAAGGCCCAGAAGAATAAGATGCGGGCCTGCCTAGAGTCGGCCTTCTTAGTGGCGCGCCCCCCTCCTTGGCCGTCCACATTAGGGGATGCGCCCACCTTCCCCCCCTCTATTTAAATAGAGCCTTGTCATTCCTATAGACTCGAGTTTTGATTTACAATTAGCTTTTGCTACTTTCGACACGCGCCAAACAACGCTGTCCTCGTGTGATTCAGAACTCCACCTTGAGTGATATTCATATTGCTCGCATCTCTTTCTTGTTCATTCTTCCATTGCGAACAGGAAACGATCTTCGTGATCAGGCTGATCTTGCATCAATAAGGTCGGTAACCACAGGGAGTTGGTTCAGCGATTGCATTGGCGCTTCAGGTTCGCTCGTCGTAGTCGGATCGTGAGGGTCTTCTTCCACCAAATCGAAGTTATCTCCACTCACCGAAAGATCGGGTACTTCAGCTCTATCAAGTTTGATCCGGTCTTGTTGAGTAGTTTGTTTGTTGCCGGTTTTAATCACTGGAGTGATTCTGTTCGTGGTCACACCGAGTCTGAAAGGAGTCGCTGCTCCTGTTCTTCGTCACTAGAGCTGTATTTCGAGTTGTTGTTTTTCTTCTCTGATTTTTGGGGACTCAACGCTTTTGTTTTCTTCCTGGCTTGGGGTTTTCTCTAAGCAGTGGAGGCCCTGACCAAGCAACACAAGCAGCGTATTAGAACGGAAGGGTTTCTCCTCCTCCTCCAGTTCTGCAATGCTGACAGGCTTGTGCTTCAGTTATATTTTTTATGCCGCCTGCATTTTTGCTTCGGATTTCTTCAATCTTCATATAATTTCTGTTCGGTTGTTGGGTGCCAGATTTCTTGATTTCTCCTGGTTGCTTATTGTCTTTCAGAGAAAGAGCAACATCACTGTTTGCATACAGGTTTCAGATCTCAGCAAGTGACCTTGATTAATCTGAAACTTATTTTTTCTTGTGCTGAATTCAGTTTCTTGCACTGATGATATTTCTGTTAAATCGATTTTGTGTTGCTGCTCAAAGTAGGAGCCATCTTCTTGCTGTGTTCCTGCACAAACTTCTCTGAATTAAACTTCTTCCATCAGGAATATTTTTGCTGCTAATGATTCATTTCAGATGCTGAAAAATTTCTTTGACAGCAACATGCCGTAGACTGTAGAAAATCATCAGAGCATTTCCTGCAAGAGTTTTATCAGAATTCTGCTTTGGTTGATTACTGGATTTGATACAGTATTGTCGCAATATTGCTTCGTATTGAATCGCTGCTGATTTATATCTTCAGAGTTTATCTTCACCAAAGTTTATACCAGGATCTTTGACAAGCAATTCTTCATGATCAGTGTTCTCAGCAAAATTTGATTGAAGGATGATTGATTCAAGTTTTAATTGGCTCATGCAAGAACTCTAGGTCCTGTTCCTCATATTTGTACCATCTATCTTTCAGCTGTGTAGTTCCAAAACATTATGGTCTAGAGTTTCAGCCTGATCTGAGTTGATTGGTTTGATTCAATTGTGGTTGGCTGTTTTTGTTTCTCCATGATTATGGTGTTCTTCCCATTCTTTCTTCTTTCAAGCACTTCATGTAGCAATTCATCAACAGTGTCAATACAGTCCAACACACTGCAATTGTACTACTGAATATTCTATCTAGCAGTCACTGTTTTACATCATAGATTTGCTATTATTGCAGATTTGGTTTGCAAATGGTTCTTCGCTGATTTGTTTGTTGAATGGTAGTTCTTTTGACTGATTAATTCTAATCTGAACTAATTTTCATTAATCTAGCACATCAGGATTTCTTCTCTGCTTTTGATTAGACTCTGCTCTGAATTTAATCCTGGATCTACTGTCAAACTTGGACAACATCACTTCAAGTGTTTGATTGAATATTACATGAACTGAAGCTCTATCTAGTTCTGTTTGCTGAAAACTTTAAATCTTGCATTTGATTCTTTGGATCATCAAATTGTGGTTTGTGTTTTGAATTTAAGAAATGAGAAATACATAGCATTGCTTTATGGCTTGGCTTGAATTCCGTTGATTAATTAGAATCAGAAAGTCTCAAATTCAAATCCATGCAGAGTGTAATTTTATTTCACAATTTGATTATCGGCTAATTCTGAATTTCTGAACACTATCAGAGTTTCATTTGCCGATAGCTTTTTGTCAACACACCATTTACCGATTTAGACAGTACAAATCAGCAAACCAAACTCCGACAGCTATTTCAGAGTCTCAAACTCCGATCTAGAAGAAGAATTCAAATTGAGTTGATTTTGATCTAAATTTTCAACCGCGATTCTCAATTTTGTTTTTGCAAACTATTAGAGGTGTGTTGGGTGTTCTGAACAGACAATTATATACGTGAGAATTTGAAGAGGCACCTATTCAACCCGTCTAGTCGCCATTCTGATCCCACATTAGGTAGGATTCAAATCATTGAGTTGTTGTTTCTTAGTACCAATGTTATAAACGTGTGTATCTTCAAGACTCATAATATATAATCCATTCACTAATGGACAAACACTGTAGATCATGCCATTAAAAAATAGTGAACGACACTTGTTCTTTATTACGAATTCAAAACCATCTTCCTCTAAACATGAAGAAGAGATAATGTTTCTGCCTAAGGCGGGAATGAAATAACAATTATTCAACTCCAAAACTAGTCTTGACAGTAGTGACAGTGAATAAACGCTGACGGCCAACGCTGCAACCTTTGCACCATTCCCGACACAGACATTCTTGCCACTTGCACACTTTCTTACTCTACTCAACCCCTGCAATGATTTGCAAGTATGAATCATCGATGCAGTATCAAATAGCCATGCATCATTTGGACGAGTAGCAAGATTAATTTCAATAACATTAATACTTGAAGTGGAAGTTACACTTCCCTTCTTGTTCTTCTACTCTTCCAGGTACACCTTGCAATAGTGCTTCCAATGACCAGGCTTGTGGTAGTGGTGCTACACATCAGAGCTAGCAGGACCCGACTTGGACTTTCCAGCCAATTTAGACTTTGCAGTAGATATCGAATCTGTAGTCTTAGCTTTGCCCTTCCTCTTTCTCTTTTTGCCCTCGTTCTGAACCATCATCACATGATTAGGAGACTTCCTAATACTCTCCTCAGTAGTTTTTAGCATCCCATGCAACTGGGCTAGTGTCTTCTCTAGTCCAACCATGTTGTAATTCATGATGAACAACTCAAAGCTTATTGGGAGTGACTCTAGAATGACATCAATAGCTAGGTACGGATCTAGTGGGGTACTCAAAGATACAGTCTCTCAAGACTCTCGATGTAACCAATCATCCTGATCACATGAGGTCTCACTGGGCTCCCTTCAGCCAGTCTAATCTCAAATAAGAACTTAGACACATTGTATCTTTTTGCCCTTGTATGGTTCTGAAACATGCCCTTGAGACCTACGATCATATCGTAACCATCGCGTTCCTCATATTATTTTTGAAACTGAGAGGACATGCAGGCAAGCATCAAACAGGTGACATCCATGGAATCACTAGCATGCTTCTCATAAGCACGCTTGTCTACTGTAGAAGAATCCACTCCTGGTTCATCGGGGTGAGGTTCCTCTAGAACATAATCATTTTTCTCATGTTTAAGAATGATTCTCAAATTTCGATACCAATCCATAAAATTTGTTTCATATAATTTCTCATGTTTAAGAATAGATCGCAAATTAAAAACTGGAGTGCTCTTAACAGAAGGAGTAGTAGGTGCTATGATCTACAAAAGATTAAATAGAAGTTTCAGCACTATGCAATGTTTATCTTCTATCCGATAAAAGATGTTCCACTATTAAAAATGAGTCACTTTCCCTCTAATGACTAATAGTCGTGCAAGATCCATATTCATTCTAACTCCTAGTGAGATTTGGCATTACTGTTAGACGCTAGTTGACATAGGTAAGCAACACTTTACTAATCACATTGTATGTGACTCTTGTCATTGGAGAAGCATCCTATGCTCTACGCCAACTCTATGCTCCATGGCCCAAAACCGGGTCGTGCCTGTCACATCGGGGTGCATGCGTCAAGAATGGCAGGGGACTTGCCATGGTGTTGATGTTGTGGAATACAGGAGCAACGCTAGCCAGCAAATTCAAAATTTCCACCCTAAAACCCAAGACCCATGCGCGTGTGAGATCATAGATCGGTACCTTCTAGCACTTAACGCGCTAGGTGCAGCGGAAGAAGAGGTTGATGAAGCGCGTCAAGCCTATCCTCGCTTTGTACCGGTCGTTCCTCGCTGATCCAATCGATGAAGAAGTCGACTTTCTCATGGTGACGAACATGAGCATCTCTTACGGAACAATGCCTCCATAGAGTCCACACATACAGGAATGGAGTTTCTCCCATGGCGGCGTGCTAGCACCACACGTGAGAGATGGGAAATCCTCAACCTCAACGTTTGAGATCAAGAAAGAGGGAGAGGAGTCTATGGTGGCTAGATCCAATCTAGGCTTATTCCTTGTTCCAAGATATCCTCCTCCTCTCCTTTTATAGGGCTAAGAGCCCCTTGGTCGTGCTCATCCCGAAACCCTAAAAGCCATAACATATCCAATCTGTTTGCCCACGTCGAAACTTCTGATCCTAGATTAGAACTTCAGATAGGGTATTTTAGGTCTCCTGATACAGTACGACATGCAACAGATCCAATCTGTTATTGCCCACCTCATAACTTTCATTACCATATCAGAAATTCCCATCAGTACAAATTCCCCGATTCTGAATCAGAACTTCTAGCTCGTCGGAACTTCCGATACCATATCAGAACTTCCGAAGCAACATTTGCCCTTTGTATCGAGGCCAGAAAATAACCGGAACTTCCGATACTTACTATCAGAACTTCCGATACACGAAATTTTCTTGGGCATATCCTTCAATCTCCCACTTGTAGAAGAACCAATTCTTTGCATGCTTTTAATCCTTCCCCTTAACTGTGTGACCCGATAGGTTCATACACTAATGGTTGTTCACCAAAAACCATTTCCGTCTCATTGATCAATAGCAGTACCCAGCAGCACATATTGACCCTGGAAGAGTACAAAATCAAATTTTCATGAACCTTGATATACGCACGCACTAGTCCCTTTACCACACAACGTCAGTCAAGCTCAAGGCGAGATACGTGCCACCGTTGTTGGTTAGATCAACTTTTCACTTGATCAAGCATTGGATTCAAATCATGACTAACTCCTTAGTCATAATGGAAAGGCCATGCACTTTTCCAATCCAATGCATCGAGGGGCCCAGAGACGACTCTCCCATTATTAGGAGTGGTAAATTTCATCTTGACAGCTCATATCCCAAGACATGTTTCACAACACACCTAAAAACAACCCTTATTACTACCATATTACGGAATAGCGTTAGGAAGCATCTAAGTGTGTCACTACGCATTCTGGAATCAAATGACGATCTCAGGTCCAATGACTCTGTAGGTACACCATTTGAGATGACAAATGTTGGCACATTATAATAACAATCCCAGCAGTATCTCAAGTGGGTCTATCCAACACCATGTTCACCAACATGTGTCCACATCACTAAATTGATAAGATGTACTAATCCATGTATCATCACTGTCCCATGTGATGATAAGATTAGGAACCCTTTTGAACGACATCGTCATAAAGAAAATAGTTTCACATAACAAGTCGTACTCATTAATTAAATGCAAACGATATTTATTCAAGCAACAAGATAACAATTATCCTCATACATTAGCATAGAATCTACTAGCATCTTCCACAAACACATGACTCACTCACGCAAGTATCTGATACCCATGGAGCTCATATGCGCCCCATGCTTGGGCTGTGGAAGAGGCTTCGTCAATGGATCCGCCATATTCAAATCCGTGTGCACCTTGCAAATCTTCACATCACCTCTCTCAATGATCTCGCGGATCAGGTGATATCGCCGAAGTATATGTTTGGATTTCTGGTGCGATCTAAGCTCCTTGGCTTGCGCAATGGCACCACTATTATCACAATAGAGGTTCACTGTCCTAGACGCACTAGGAACAACACCTAGCTCAAAAAAGAACTTCTTGATCCAAACAACCTCCTAGCCGCTTCTGAAGCAGTGATATACTCAGCTTCTGTTGTAGAATCGGCCACCATCTCTTGCTTGGAAGTCTTCCTACTCTCTACGCCTCCATTGAGGGAGAACACAAAACCAGATTGTGATCTAGAATCATCTTTATCATTCTAAAATCTAGCATCCATGTAACCACTTACAACGAGCTCCTTATTGATAGCAAAAAATGGCATCAATGGTTAAGATTATCAAAATATAAATTTTGGTAATTTTGGCCGAAAATACACATGTCCCAGGTAAGGCCGAAGTCCTACAGGGCTGAAGGACCATTGGGCTACGAGCTCTGGATGCTTCTAGCCAGCCCACAGCCTTCGGCCAGGAGGCCTTCGGAGGCCCACATCGTCAAAGATTCGTCCCGAGGAGCAAGCTTCGGCGGGCCTAGCCGACGGCCCACTTCGGGCAGAGATAGAGTTGGATCCGTTTCAGGCTAAGTGTTTATCTCTATTCAACCGAATTATAGTAGATTAGATTAGAGGTCTAGCCCATATAAATATAGAGGCGAAGCCAGTCAAGAGGCCCTCCTGACAAAATCAACCACAAAGCCTAGCTTTGAATCGTATTTACTTTATCTCTACTTTTCTGTACTCTTCGTGGGTTTGCCTTGAAGCCCTCCGATGGCCACTTCAGAAAAGTGCTAATCCTTGTTACTTCGCTTGTGAAGTATCCGTTAATATACATAATAGATTGCTATCGCCTTGTTACTTCACCCGTGAAGTATATGTTAATCTACGTAATAGATTGCAATCGCCTTGTTACTTGGCCCGTGAAGTATCCGCTAATCTGCGTAACAGATTGCTACCTTCGCTACTAGTGCAACCCTTAGCAGAATTCGGTCCTCATGCCGAATTGGTACTTCAAATCTACTCCGTTGCAGGTTTCCACGTTCGGAGATACTTCGTCGGAGGTGTCCGGAGCTGAGAGATCGGTTTCAGAGGTTGCCAAAACACCCTTTGATGAGACTGCTGCTTCGACCGCATGCTTCACCAACAGACTTCGTCACAACAGGCTTCGCCACACTCGTATTCCGCTCCGGAAGAAGTCACGCTCGCACGCTGTGTCTTAGTTATTATTCTGTATCTTACTGTATCAGAGACTTCACGTCGAACCCCACTATTTGGAGGTGATTGTCGCGTCCATATCCATTCGGAGTTCATCTTCAGCCATATCAGTCCAAATGCCGAAGGTACCCTTCAGTGCGACACTTCGCATTAGACGCTGAAGGTACACTTCGGTGATCCTCTTCGCACCATACTTCGTAGTAGACAGGCTCTGACCGGTTTGCCGATTTATTCTGTTTAATATATTTCTTTCGGCTAATTGGATTATTTTGTGTGATCTAATTGCCTGGTGACTCCACCCTCCTTACCACGGCTAAGGGTAGTCAGAAAATGATGTCGGTGCTGTGTTACACTTAGGCTTCTCCCTAAGTATCCACACACTTTTGGATCGTCGAACTGACCCAAGTGCGGGGACACGTTTTCGTGTCAACACACTTTTTAGCGACTCCGCTGGGGAAAAGCTACGCCAACATGACGGGTACATCTACATCAGCCACTGGTACATCTACAACGACTACTACGTCTACACCACCGATGGACACGATATGAGGCACAGATATCGACAACTGCAACATCCTAACACCTATTCTTTAAGATATTCCCGTAGCAGAACGAGCAGAGATTGAGGCAAAGTTGAAGGCGCTCCAAGACATGATGCTTGGGGGCTACGTCAAAACATGCGCAGGCTTCATCAAGCATGACATCATCGCCCCGACCTTGCTCGGGTCTAGGTAACACTCGTATCGCCTCATTTATCTTATTTAGAGATTGAGCAAAAAATAGCTGCATCAGTAGATCAGGCTGTTAGCGCTTCACTAGCCAACCGTTTAGATTCGGTAGTTAGCTCCCATGTAGAGGCAACACCTAGGAGGTTTGGCTTTACTGAGGCCGTACACTCACCCCCTATTATTAGTATACCCCCGGTAAATCATGTGTATAGCAGAACCGACGGTAGCACTAGCAAGATCGTTACGTCTCCGGCCTCAACACCCGTGGCCGAGACTAGTCATTATGCTTACGGCCAAGCTAGCATCGCGTACCATGCACCACCTGCGCCGGTACCAGCCCTGCCCACGCTACACGCACCACGTGCACAGGCACCTGGGCCCGAGAACGTCATACAGCTAGTGCATAGGGAAGAGGCCCAAGGCCGACACACTGATATCCTGCCACGTGTCACGCCCCCGCACGAGAGACGTGCACAGGCAGCAGGCCAGGATGACCTAGAGGAGCGGATCCATGCACTATTTAGGGAGTGCGCCGGTTTCGTGCCTAAGGGTCGGGTTAAGGTTTACCGGAAGCCATATCCCGATCATTTCGATACAATACCCTACCCCCGTGGCTATAGAATCCCCGAATTCACTAAGTTCGATGGCGAGGGTAGCAAAACCACACTAGAACATGTTAGTCAATTTTTAGCACAGTGTGGAGAAGCTAGCGGGACAAACGCTCTAAAAATTAGACTATTTTCTCTCTCGCTATCCAGCACCGATTGACTAAAGTCTCGTGTAGAGCAGTATCGGTCTACTAAAGACGGTATTGCCGAGGACATCAAGGACTTTAGCGAAGTAGAGAAATTAGGACAAGGTTTTGCGTCGGCTGATCCCTTAGAAGAAGTTGACATAGGTGATGGTAGCATCCCGAGGCCGTCTTTTGTAAACCAACATTTACAACCTGATGAAAAGGCCAATGTAATAAAGTTGATTCGGTCGTACGTCGATTGTTTCACATGGGAGTATAGCGAGATGCCGGGACTAAGTCGCGAGCTCGTGGAGCATCGGCTACCTATCAAGTCTGGATTTAGGCCTTATAAACAGCCTCCTCGTCGCTTTAACTCGGCCATTTATGACCGAGTTAAAGAAGAAGTAGAGCGACCGCTCAAAGCTGAATTTATTAGGCCATGCAGGTACACAGAATGGGTCGCTAATATTGTGCCTATAGAGAAGAAAGGGAGCGGCAATATATGAGTATGTATTGATTTCAGCGATCTGAACAAGGCCACTCCAAAGGACGAGTATCCGATGCCGATAACTGACATGCTAATCAACGATGCTTTAGGGCACAAGGTACTAAGCTTTCTTGATGGCAATGCTGGTTATAATCAAATCTTTATGGTCGAAGAGGACATCTACAAGACAGCCTTTTGATGCCCTGGTTTTGTCAGTTTATTCGAGTGGGTCGTTATGACTTTTGGTTTGAAAAATGTTGGCACCACGTATCAGCGTGCTATGAACTTGATCTTTCATGACTTGCTAGGAGTTATGTTAGAAGTTTACATTGATGATGTCGTAGTCAAATTAGACGCTATGGGAAACCATTTAGCGGATTTGAAAGTTGCTTTCGATAGGATGTGGCAGTATGGTCTAAAAATGAAACCACTCAAATGTGCTTTTGGCGTGTCGCCGGGTAAGTTCTTAGGTTTCATGATTCATGAAAGAGGCATAGAGATTGATCCTAAGAGGCTTGAGAACATTAGAAACGTTACGACGCCGACATGCAAAAAAGATGTGTAGAAGTTGCTAGGCAAGCTAAATTATTTGCGTCACTTTATATCAAACTTGTTGAGAAACCATGTTGAAGAACATGGGTTTGATACTCCGGATGTGATGAGTGATTGTCAACGAAAGTCAAAGGAAGAGACATGAAGACCTGCCGTGTCTGAGGCGCGTGTGACTCAGGTACACGGGCAATGAGCGACAGCCGGGCAAAGGAGATGATGAGGACATCACTTCACATGATACACACATAGAGCCTCCACCTACAATTCAATTACAAGGACCAATCACACGCGCCCGTGCCCGTCGCTTGAACCATGAGGTTAATTCTTTCCTTAGCAACTATGTTAATATTTGTTTGGATGGGATTCTACTGAATACTAGTGATATTTTGTTGCTTAGGAACATGGGAGATGGAATAGAACAGTTGGAGTTGAAGACGGAGTCGCACGGATGATTTGAAGTCAAGAATTCGCTGGTTCGGACTACATCGACCACCATGCACCAAAATGGGCATAACTTCCTCATACGAAGTCCGATTGGCGCGTTCTTGGACTTTTTGGAAACTAAGGAGAAGATGGATCCTTTGGCGTTGGTTTCGCCTCATTTGGAGTCTCGAGCCGTCCTGTGTGTTTAAAACAGTTCTGCATGACAGAATTGGGCCGTGTTGGCCTATAGTCCGAGTTTGTACGTCTTCTAGCCCATAGTCCGAGTCTGTATGCCTTCTACAGGCTGTCCACGCCTTATATACTCACGCCAGCCGCCTTTAGGGCTAGCTTTTGCTTTGTTTGCATCTACACTTGTGTGTTCAGATCCCGCTCCTGCACCGGACCGATCGGCTGCTGCATCAGCGTTTGTGAAACCTCTCCTCTTCATAGTTTATCTGTGATTTGGCATTCGACTTGTATCCTTCCTGTTCTTGCTTGTGTTCTTGGGTTCGCTTGCAAGAATTAGCCTTCGTGGCGAGGTCAATCGTGCCTGCGTGGTTGATAACCAACGGAGACGGTGGTGTAGCGATTGCAAGGTTTTGATCCGCCGGACCGGAGCCTTGGATCGTCAACATCGAGATTCTCCAACAATCCAAGTTATCCTTTACCTAGCAGAAGGTCGGGACCAATCCCCCATTAGGAGCCGCGGAGTCGGGCTAGCCCAATCTGGGTACATGGGCTAGGAGCGGCAGAGGATCCACTGGTCTGTTGACTGGGTTTGACTCAGGTACACGGGCGGCGAGCGATTGCCGGGCTGAGGAAGCTGCGGGTTCGGGTCGGCCCAATCCGGGTACCCAGTGCAAAGACGGTAGACGCTTTGTCAGTTTCGGCGCAAAACTGACAACCTATGATTATTTTGTTTTTAAGATATTAATATTTAGTGTTTAAGTTCAGAATATTTTTATTTGAGTCAGTTGATTTTTCGAAGGTTATTTTAGGATTTTCGGAATTTATTTTATAGTCAACGTTAATTTACCCTAGGGGTAAATTAGTCGTTTCATGTATTAGGAGTCGCCTATAAATAGGCCCCTACCGCCTTGGGGATAGGATGACTGTTATTTTTTATTCCGAAGATCAATCTATAGTCCATCAAGTTTTTTCGGTTAGCCACAGTTTTCTTCCTGATCGTCGCTGGCGAAAGCCTTTGTTTCTTCCACGCCAGGCGGCTGAGTCCACCGGCGTCGGGCGACGCGCGCACACGGGGAGCCCGCAGCAGTTTCGGCAAACAGAGACGGCAGCCGCCCCGGCACAGGAACCCCACGGCGAGATTGATTACCGTGCAGCAGCAGCAACAAGGAACGTCTCTCTCCCAGGCGTGCGCTCTGGTGTTTGTGCCACTAAGTTCGTTTAGGTGTCGGGTTTAGGTTATTGTTTACCAAGAAATTTTTAGGCGCCCATTCACCCCCCTCTGGTCGCTACTTTTGGTCCTACACTTGTCTAGCAAGATTGACGCCTTTGTCCCCATACTCCGGCTAAAGAACAAGGCCGAGTTCACTTGGGGGGCAAGCTAGCAAAGCGCCTTTGAGAAAATCAAGGAGTGCTTGTCATCACCGCCCGTGGTGAGAGCACCCAAAGCCGGGATTCCATTTCGGCTATACATCGCTGCTGAAGATAGCGTGATCAGGGTCGTGCTAACCTAGGAGGTGGAAGGAAAAGAGTACATCATCACGTTCTTGAGACGCTGCCTACTGGATGTCAAGACCAGGTACGCGTTTGTGGAACATTTGTGTTTGCCACTTTACTACGCATGCACCAAATTGCGCCACTATCTTCTCCCTACTACATGTGTTGTCGTTTATCAAACCGATGTTATAAAACACATGTTGCAAAAGCCGATTCTAAGTGGAAGAATCGGAAAGTGGGATTACGCTTTGATTGAATACGATTTGGCCTATGAACCCCTAAGAGCTATGAAAGGACAGATCATAGCCAACTTTATAGTTCATCACCACATAGACGTCAGTTGGAGCGATAGTATTGCTTTGATTGAAGTAATGCCGTGGAAACTTTACTTTGATGGTTCAGCTTGCAAAAATGGCCGAGGTATTGGAGTGGTCCTCATATCACCTAGCGGAGCGCACTTTGAAACCTCGGCTCTCTTAGAATTTCCCTCTACCAATAACCAAGATGAATGCGAGGCTTTACTGCTAGGGCTTGAGTTGTTAGAATCCATGGGTTCTAAACATGTTCATGTGCATGGTGATTCCCTGTTAGTAGTGCAACAAGTGGTTAAGAGTGCTCAATGTTTTAGTGGCTTGCTAAACAGCTACATGGATAAGTGCCTGGACATAGTTGCTACTTTTGATGACTTCAAAATTTCTCATGTGACAAGAGAAGCCAATTTGGTTGCAAATGATTTGGCTCAGCAAGCAGCTGGTTACCAAGTAAGGAGAGGAAAATTTTCTGTACGGGAGAAGCCGATGTTTGGTCTCACTGCGGAAGCCAGTGACTTCGGACAGGTGCACCCTCCGGGACAGACCCCTCCGGCTGTCGGAGGCTACCGTGCACCGAGGCCCCAAGACCGGAGTGCTCCACCCACCGAAGAGTCTAGCACACCGGAGCCCATGAGCCAGAGTCCCCGGGACAGCGAGGGTTTCCGGGAGTCCGGGCCCTCAAGCAGGATGCTTCGGCCTGATGTGCTCCAGACGGCCAGTCCAGCCAGGCTTCGGCAGAAGCAGGAAGGGCTCTGGGGGCACCCCAAAATCAATTGCCTAGGTAGTTTTTCAGGGAGTGAGCTAGCGAAACCCTCCGAAGCACATAAGGGTGATTGGAGAATTCAAATCGTCCTGTATTTGAGAGACCCTAGCCAAATGGTTGATCGGAATGTTCGGCGACAAGCGTATAAATTTGTATTGATAGACGACACACTGTATCGCTGAACCATTGATGGAGTAATGTTAAAGTGTCTAGACCACGATCGATCCCAGGTGGCTACGGGAGAAGTCCATGAAGGACATTGTGGCACTCATCAGTCGACCCAGAAAATGAGTTGGATGCTCAAAAGAGCGGGTTTCTACTAGCCGACTATGACTGAGGATTGTTTTAAGTATTATAGATGGTGTGAAGCATGTCAGAAGTTTGGCAATATTCAGTTAGCTCCTGCTTTATTACTCAACCCTATTGTCAAGACATGGCCATTTCGAGGTTGGGGTTTAGACTTCATCGGCCAAATTTACCATCCTTCCTCAAAAGGCATCGGTTTGTGTTGATGGCGATGGATTACTTCACCAAGTGGATCGAGGCCGTGCCTCTCAAGAACATGACTCACGATGAGGTACTTGACTTTATCCTGAAGCACATCATACATAGATTCAGCATTCCTCAAACTCTCACTACAGATCAAGGTAGCTCATTTGTTTATAAAGAAGTGAGGGACTTCGCCAAATATTATGGTATTAAGTTGATAAACTTTTCGCCGTACTATGCTCAGGCCAATGGTCAGGACAAGTCTAGTAATAAAGCCATGATTAAGCTCATTAGGAAGAAAATTGAAGAATTCCCTAAAAGGTGGCATGAAGTGCTCTCCGAGGCGCTATGGGCTTGTAGAATTGCAAAGCACGGTGCTACCAAAGTTAGTCCATATGAGTTGGTATATGGACAAGAAGTCGTTCTACCTGTAGAAGTTGATCTTGGCTCTTTAAGAGTGTTAAAGCAAGACCGCTTATCGGTCGACGAGTATGAGACTCTTTTGAAGGACAATCTAGATGAAGTGACCGATAAGAGATTGAGGGCTTTAGAAGACATAGAAATTGACAAGAGGAGAGTAGCTAAAGCCTACTGTTGGCGTAAAAAATTACGCTAACAGTTTTTCTAAGGTTAGAAACTAACAAACGAAGTGTTAGTGAAATGAACTGTTTCAAGCCTCCGAATTGGATAATAGCTCAAAGCAGTTCGAATATGTGTATTGAATAACACAATATTCGATCATCATTACTGGGTAAAACGGGGGGTATTTATAGGCCAAAATCTTAAGGAAAAGACCTTTTAACCCCTCTATTACAACCGACATAGTGGAAACTATTCGGTACCCTTAATAGGGCTAAAATGGTAAAAGACTAATCTAATGAGAAAGAAGATAAGTCTTCCATCTTAGCTGGCAGGGAGGTTCTCTGAAGAGTCGATGTTCAAAGCTATACTCCGAACAAGAGCTCGCTTTGATTCTTCGAACTTGACCCCGTACTAAACCAGAGTTAAATACTGGAACTCTTGTTTAATAGATTGCCTTCGTCTTGTTATCGTAGTAACCCTGAGGATGAAGTATTTTCCCCCAACACCTACAATAAGAAGGTTAAACTAAAATCATTTCAAATAGGTGATTTGGTTTGGAAGATGATTTTACCCTTAGGCACTAATAGTCCCAAGTTTGGTAAATGGTCGCCTAGTTGGGAAGGCCCTTTCAAAATAGCCGAAATCGCTCCTGGAAATGCATATGTGTTAGAATCTCTGCAAGGAGAGCGGTTTCGAAGAGCTTTGAATGGTAGATACTTCAAAAGGTATTTCCCAAGTGTGTGGCAAACGACTTAAAAGATGTCGAAAGGCCGATATGGAAGGTATTGTCCTTAGCTCATTGTGCTTTTAGTTCACTTATTTCACTAAAAGGCAGGGGGCATGTGTTGATAGCAAAAAATGTCATCAATGGTTAAGATTGTCAAAATATCAATTTTGGTACACATGTCCCGGGTCAGGCCGAAGTCCTATAGGGCCGAAGAACCATTGGGCTACAGGCTTCGGAAGCTTCCAGCCAGCACATAGCCTTTGGCCAGGAGGCCTTTAGAGGCCCACGCCGCTGAAGCTTTGGCCCGAGGAGGAGGCTTCAGTGGGCCTAGCCGAAGGCCCACTTCGGGCAGAGATAGAGTTGGATATGTTTCAGGCTAAGTGTTTATCTCTATTCAGCCGAATTATAGCAGATTAGATTAGAGGTCTAGGACCCTATAAATATAGAGGCGAAGCCAGTCTAGAGCCCCCCCGACAAAATCAACCACAAAGCCTAGCTTTGAATCACATTTACTTTATCTCTACTTTTCTGTACTCTTCGTGGATTTGCCTGGATGCCCTCCGACGGCCACTTCGGAATAGTGGTAATCCTTGTTACTTCACTTGTGAAGTATCCATTAATCTACATAATAGATTGCTATCGCCTTGTTACTTCGCATGTGAAGTATCCATTAATCTATGTAATAGATTGCAATCGCCTTGTTACTTCGCCTATGAAGTATTCGCTAATCTGCGTAATAGATTGCTACCTTTGCTACTAGTGAAACACTTAGCAGAATTCGGTCCTCAGGCCGAATTGGTACTTCGAATCTACTCCGTTGTAGGTTTCCAGGTTCGGAGCTACTTCATCGGAGGTGTCCGGAGATGAGAGATCGGTTTCAGAGGTTGCTAGAACACCCTTCGATGAGACTGCTGCTTTGACCGCACGCTTTGCCAACAGACTTCGTCGTGACAGGCTTCGCCACGCTCTTATTCTACTCCGGACAAAGTCACGCTCGCGCGCTGCGTCAGAGTTATTATTCTGTATCATACTGTATCGGAGACTTCATGCCGAACCCCGCCGTTCGGAGTTCATCTTCAGCCAGATCAGTCCAAACGCCGAAGGTACCCTTTGGCGGGACACTTTGCATCAGATGCCGAAGGTACACTTCGGCGATCCTCTTCGCACCATACTTCGATGTAGACAGGCTTCGACCGGTTTGTTGATTTATTATGTTTAATATATTTCTTTCGGCTAATTGGATTATTTTGTGTGATCTGATTGCCTGGCGACTCCACCCCCTTACCACGGCTAAGGGTAGTCGGAACGCGACGTCAGTGCTGTGTTACGCTTAGGCCTGACCCTAAGTATCCGCGCACTTTTGGATCATCGAACTGAGTCAAGTGCGGGGACACGTTTTCGTGTCAACACTCCTCTTCACCACAGTATGCTAGGAACATTTCCTTGGTCCTTCTCAAGTACTTGAGTATACTATTTACTACAGTCCGGTGACTTTCACCCGGGTTCGATTGGTACCTACTCGTAACACTTAGAGCATATGACACATCTGGGCATGTACATAGCATGGCATACATGATGGATCCAATTATGGAGGCATATGGGATCACACTAATCTTCTCTAGCTCATAACTTATCGCAGCACACTGAGTCTTATTAAGAGAAATACCATGTGACATTGGCAGAAAACACTTCATAGAATTCTGCATTTTTAACCGTTTCAAAATCTTGTCAATGTACATACTTTAGCTTAATCCAATTAACCATTTTGATCTATCTCTATAGATCTTTATGCCCAAAATGTATGCTGCCTCTCCAAGATCTTTCATCGAAATACTATTTTTCATTGAAGTATTGACAGCATTCAACAAAGGAATGTCCTTTCCGATTAACATTATGTCATCCACATATAGGACCAGAAACACAAGTGAGGTCCCACTAGCCTTCTTGTAAACACAAGGTCCCTCTTCATTCTTGATAAAGACAAACCCTTTGACTACCTCATCAAAGCGAAGATTCCAACTCTGAGAAGCTTGCTTCAATCTATAAATGGACTTAAGCAACTTACAAACTTTCCCAGCATTCCCTTGACCGTCAAGACCTTTAGGCTGTGTCATGTACACATCCTCACTTAGGTTTCCATTTAGAAAAGTCTTCTTGACATCCATTTGACATATCTCATAATAATAAAATACGGAAATAGCTAGGATGATCTGAATAGACTAAAGCATAACAATGGGGAAAACATTTCATCATAATCAACAGCTTGAATTTGTTTGAAACCTTTTGTCACCAATCATGCCTTATAGCTGTGAAAATTTCCATCAACGTCTATCTTTTTCTTGAAGATCCATTTACACTCAATAGTTTTTACACCATCGGGTGGAGTTCCAAACTTTGTTCTCTCGCATGTACTCCAACTCGGATCCAATGGCTCCAAGCCATTTCTCGGAGTCTGGTCCCATCACTGCTTATGCATAGGTCTTGGGCTTGTCGTTGTCCAACAAAAACACGTCTCGATGCACAGTGGTCAAGAACATGTACCTCTTTGGCACATGTACTACTCTCCCAGACCTTCATAGGGCTGGCGCATCTTCAACAGGCTCAGCAACACTTTGCACTTCCTACTCTGGTTCGGTGGGATCCAGAACACTTTCTAGTGGCTCTCGAACCACTTCGAGATACACAATCCTCCCACTAACCTCTTTTGAGAGAAACTCTTTCTCAAAAAATATGCCATTCCGAGCGACAAACATTTTGCCCTCTTCTCTATTATAGAAATAGTATCATTTGGTTTCCCTAGGATACCCCACAAAGAAGCACTTGCAAGACTTAGGACTGAGCTTGTCAGATGTTGTACGTTTGACATGCGCCTCACATCCCCAAATCTTTAGAAAAGACAAACTGGGATGCCTCCTAGAGCACATATCATATGGCGTCTTCTCTACCGACTTAGAGGGAACTCTATTAATCGTTAAAGTTGCAGTTTCTAGAGCGTACCCCAAAAGGATAATGGAAGACCAATGTGACTCATCATGGAACATACCATGTTAAACAAAGTATGGTTTCTCTGCTCTAACACCCCATTCCATTGAGGCGTGCCGGGTGGAGTCAGTTGTGGAATAATTCCACACTAGTTGAGATGATCACTAAAGTCATGGCTCAAATATTCACCCCAACGATCCGATTGTAGAAATTTAATTGTCTTGCCCGTATAATTGTGTACCTCATTTTGTAACTCCTTGAACATTTTGAAGGATTCCCACTTATACCTCATCAAGTAGACATAGCTATATCTACTAAAGTCATCGGTAAAAGTAATAAAGTACTGGAATCCTTTCCTAGACGTGTGACTCATTGGACCACACACATCAGTATGTACTATGGCCAATAGCTCACTCGCCCTCTCACTCTTACCAGTGAAAAGCGTCTTTGTTATTTTGCCAAGTAAGCAAGACTCGCATGTGTCATATTATTCAAAATCAAATGACTCCAAAATTCCATTACTATGGAGCTTTTGTGCACGCTTCTCATTTATATGACCCAAACGACAATGCAAGACGTAGGTAGGATTCAAATCATTGAGTCGTTGTTTCTTAGTACTAATGTTATAAACATGTGCATCGTCAAGACTCAGAATATACAATCCATTCAGTAATGGACAAATACCATAGAGCATGCCATTAAAAATATTGAATAGCTCTTGTTCTTTATTACGAATTCAAAACCGTCTTCCTCTAAACATGACGAAGAGATAATGTTTTTGTCTAAGGCGGGAATGACATAACAATTATTTAACTCCAAAACTAAACCTGACAGTAGCGACAGTGAATAAACGATGACGGCCAATGCTGCAACCTTTGCACCATTCCCGACGCGGACATCTAGCATGCCACTTGCACACTTTGTTACTCTACTTAGCCCCTGCAATGATTTGCACGCATGAATCATTGATTCGGTATAAAATACCCATGAATCATTTCGACGAGTAGCAAGATTAATTTCAATAACATTAATACCTGAAGCGGAAGTCCCACTTCCCTTCTTGTTATTCTTCTCTTTCAGGTACACCTTGTAATTGCACTTCCAATGCCCAGGCTTGTGGCAATGATGGCACACATCAGAGTTGGCAGGACCAGACTTGGACTTTCCAATCGGTTTAGACATGGCACTAGAGATCGCATTTGTAGTCTTAGCCTTTTTCCTCCTCTTTTTTTGCCCTTCTTCTGGACAACCATCACATGGTTCCGAGTCTTCCTAATACTCTCCTCAACAGATTTTAGCATCCCATGCAACTCAGCTAGTGTCTTTTCCAGTTCAACCATGTTATAATTCATGATGAATGGCTCAAAGCTCAGTGGGAGCGATTGGAGAATGGCATCGATAGCGAGGTCTAGATCTAGTGCAGTGCCCAGTCTCTCTAGAGTCTCTACGCAACCAATCATCTTGATCATGTGAGGGCTCACTTGCTCCCTTCAGCAAGCCTGCTACCAAACAAGCATTTAGACACATTGTATCTTTCTGCCCTTGCTTGGTCCTAAAACATGCCCTTAAGACCTATGATCATATCATGAGCATCACGTTCCTCATACTATTTCTAAAACTGAGAGGACATGTACGCAAGCATCAGGCAGCTAACATCCATGGAATCACTGGCATGCTTCTCATTAGAACGTTTATCTGCTGTAGAAGCATCCTCTCCTTGTTCATCATGGTGAGGTTCCTCCAGAACATAATCATTTTTTCTCTTGTTTGAGAACAATTCTCAAATTTTGATACCAATCCATAAAGTTTGTTCCATACAATTTATCTCATTCAAGAATAGATCGCAAATTAACAACTAGAGAACTCTTAGAAGTAGACGTAGTAGGTACCATGATCTACAAAAGATTAAATGTGAGGTTTAGCACTATGCAATGTTTATCTTCTATCCAATAAAAGATGTTCCACTATTTATACCAATCACTTTCCCTCTCATGACTAATAGGCGCGCATGATCCATGGTCATGCTATCTCCTAGTGAAATTTGGCATCACTGCTAGAAGCTAGTTGACATAGTTAAGCAACTCCTTTCCAATCACATCGTATGTGACTCTTGTCGTTGGAGAAGCACCCAATGCTCGACCCCAACTCCTATGCTCCAAGGCCCAAAACCGTTTTGATAGCCTTGTCAAGTGAACCAACACTATGCATGCATGCAGAAGTCTGACTTCCGCTCTAACTAGTCGAGATAAAAGATAGCACCCTGCTTTGGCTGACCCACTATCGATGAGCACGAACCTTGGTGGGTGCAGCTATTGGGAGAGCATCGACACTTAATTTTCTGAGGGAAAAATATTCTAGCATGTAACATCCCTAGCGCACATGAAAACATGCAAGAATATAATAACAGGAACATAAGAAAGCATCATAGGCAATCATATTAACTGTGACATAGCATGACCTTCTTCACATGGCGATCTTCATCTCCATGGCTACCATCATCAAGTGTGTGCTCCCAACCTCCATGAAGAGTACTAGTCCATCTCGCATAGACTATACTAATTACATGGCCCAAAGCACCGTGGAAACTACATGCAAGCCGTAATAAAATTTACATCAGCCTTGAGCTGTAAATAACCATGACACGCAGGCCATATTTAATTTACATTGATTGCATGCATCTCATACATCACATTTATCCAAGGAAATGTCAGTCACATCATTCTCTGCAAAACAAAGTTAGGCGAGCATTCTACAAGGGACTGGATTCTGGATCTGGAAAACTCAGGTCAACAAGCTCGATTTTTCAAATTTGCGCGGGTCGGAACTTCTGATCTAGCCTCAGAACTTCTGATCAATTCAAAATTTCTACCCTAAAACACATGACCCATGCGCGTGTGAGATCATAGATTGCTTCCTTCTAGTACTTGACGCGCTAGGTGCAGCGTAAGAAGAGGTTGATGAAGCGAGTCAAGCTTATCCTCCCTTGTCCCAGATGTTCCTCACCGATCCAATCGATGAAGAAGTCGCCTTTCTCGTGGTGATGGACACGAGCATCTCTTACGGAACAATGCCTCCACAGAGTCCACACATACAGGGATGGACTTCCTCCCATGGCAGTGTGCTAGCACCACACATGACAAACAAGAAATCCTCGACCTCAACGTTTGAGATCAAGAAAGAAGGAGAGGAGTCTATGGTGGCTAGGTCCAATCTAGGCTTATTCCTTGTTCTAGGACGTTCTCCTCCTCTCCTTTTATAGGGCTAAGAGCCCCTTGGTCGTTCTCATCCCAAAACCCTAAAAGTCATAACAGATCCAATCTATTTGCCAACGTCGGCACTCCTGATCCTGGATCGGAACATCCGATAGGGTATTTTAGGTCTCCTGATACAGTACGACACGCAACAGATCCAATCTGTTATCGCTCACCTCAGAACTTTCGACACCATATCGGAACTTCTGATCACTACAAAATTCCCCGATTCCGAATCAGAACTTCCGGCTTGTTGGAACTTCCGATACCATATTGGAACTTCCGAACAAACATTTGCCCTCTATATCGAGACCAGAAAATAACTAGAACTTCAAATACTTCATATCAGAACATATGATACATGGAATTTTCTTGGGCATATCCTTCAGTTGCCAGGTGTGACTCAGGTAGACGGACGGGTAATTGTCGGACTGAGAGAGATGCGGGGTCGTGGTGGTCTAATCTTGGTATACAATGCAAGGGCAGTAAGCGCTTTCACGGTTTCGGTGTAAAACCGTCGACTACATTAACCATACATGTGAAGATCAATGGATCTGTTGCGATGTCATGGAAATCACGAAAGCAGAGCATCATAAAAACTAAATAGAATAGATGTTTTTAAATTTTTGAACCCTCGGGCCCAATGTATGTTTTTATTTGTGTCTGTAAATATACCCTAAGAAGGGTATTCTAGGTTTTAAAAGGCCCCAAATCCTAGGGTTTTCTTTAGCTCAGTTAATTAGAAAATCAGAGTTCATCGCCTACCTCTCTTGTTCGCCGCTGCCACAGGCATTGTTCGTTGTTTTAATTACTTCTTTGGCTGGCTCGCAATAATTGCCAACGACTGCTGCCACAAGCACTATTCATGGTTTTACTTCTTCGGCTGGCTCGCAGCAATCGCCAACGCAAAGCCACTGCTATCGTTTTTCTCTCGCCAGTTGACGTGGTTTATCCCTAGCCAGCTTCTGCCCTGCTGTGTGCGTGGCGTCGCCGGCGTCAGCAAGCAGTGCCCGTCACCATCGAGAGCTCGCACCTCGTGCACCTGCTCCACTCTCTAGGAGTCCAGGCAGGGGCATCGGAAGAACCATAGGGAGGAATCGATCGTGTCGCAGACTAGGCCTTGGCGCCTCCGCCTTTAGAAAACATATGGCACAATGTGTTTTGCTGCATATGGCGCACTACTTGAAGACAAGACTGCTGCATTGAAGCTTCCACCTTGTCAAGCTTCATCAGGTATCACGCCTTTGATTTGTTTATTTTGCCAACAAACTTTTGCTTGGTAAGTACACATAACGATTGTTTTCTTTCACGGGTTGTTTCGAATGCATCAAATTACCTGTTATTTTCCTTGATGAAATGCTCATGATTTTGTAGTGGATGACAAATAATCGAAGAAATGTTGAGAAAATATTGAGTTGATTTGATATATTTCATGCATAACTTGTAGTTGTTTTAAATGCCTATGAAATGTGAATATATATCAAGGGCTTGATGAGATATTTATGAACAATTGATCTGTTGAGTAGTACTAATCTGCCTCTAAGCACTATGTTGATGTCTTATCAATTAGGACATCAGTTGTTTTTGGAGGCTAGATTATTTTTAATGCTCGTGATATCTCAAAATGTCGTCTCACATCATATGAGATAGGAGAGTGATAGAACTAGTTTTTATCTGTTTTTTTGTTGTGAAAATTTATATTGATCTTATTCACCACCTCTAGTCGCTACTCTCGGTCCTACAAGTGGTATCAGATCTTGGTTAGGGTTTTCCACTGAAAGAACTTTGCGTTCATCTAGTGCCTCTCTTGCTGTGTTTGCCAAATCTGCTTTTGTTGCATCTTTTGAACCCAGAGATGTTTCTCATGCTCTTTCTGATTCTAATTGGATTAATGCTATGCAAGAAGAGCTTGAGAACTTTCTCCGCAATCGGGTTTGGACACTAGTTGAGCCGCAACCAGGATGCAACCCCATAGGCACCATGTGGGTGTTCAAAAACAAACAAGGTGAAGATGGGGTTGTGGTGCGCAACAAAGCCCGACTAGTGGCCCAGGGTTTTTGCCAGAAAGAAGGTATTGATTTTGAAGAAACTTTCGCCCCTGTTGCCCGTCTTAAGTCCATTCGTATTCTTTTAGCTTTTGCCGCTTCGAAGGGTTTTAAGCTTTTTCAAATGGACGTTAAGAGTGCTTTTCTGAATGGGTTCATAGAGGAGGAAGTTTATGTTAGGCAGCCCCCCGGTTTGGAGAACCCTAAGTTTCCTCGACATGTTTTCAAGTTGCAAAAAGCTTTATACGGGTTGATGCAAGCCCCCAGGGCTTGGTATGACCGGTTGAAGCAACATTATATATTTCCCAAAGAATTTATTATACATTATGATCATGAAGCACTAAAATATTTGAGATGGAAAGCTAAACTGAACCGTAGACATGCTAAATGAGTTCTTTGCCATACATTGTGAAATACAAGAATGGCAAAGAAAATATGGTTGTTTATGCATTGTTTCATAGGATTGTTCTTTTATCTCAACTTGGTATTAACGTTCCAGGTTTGGAAAGTTTGAAAGATTTGTATGTTGTAGATAAAGAATTTTCTGAACTATATACTAAATGTAAAGATGGGAAAGGCTGGAAAAAATTTCATGTTCATGACGGGTCCTTGTTCCATGCTAACAAGCTATGTGTTCCAGTTTCGTCCGTACGTTTGCTGTTGTTGCTGGAAACACATGGTGGTGGTTTAATGGGACATTTTGGGAGAGAAAAGAATTTGTCCATGCTGTCCAATAATTTTTATTGGCCAAAGATGAGGAGAGATGTTGAGCGATTTGTGCAGCAATGTACCACATTGTAATGCCTAGAATTTAACTAATTCCGGACTTTATTGAAATTCCAAAGAAAATCAATAATAACAAGATGTTCATCACATAACATCATTCATACATCAAACATTCATGGTTCATAGACCACATTATTACACAAACATTAAAAGAAAAGAAACTAGTAAAATAATCTTTGGGATGAACATCTCTTCCAGGCTCGCGTCCTTGACTAGGTCGCTACTCCATACCATCCTCGTCATAATAGACCGCCTCTGAAGTGGGTTTTCAATGGGTATGAGTACAAAAGTACGCAACAAGCTACCAAGAATGCAATAGTAATGCAGGGTAATAACAAAGGAAGGGTAATGGTTTAAGTGCAGAAAAGTACATTTTTATATTGCAGCATTTAATGTTGTCAAGTTTAATACTACAGAAAATTAAATCATGAACAATGTAACATCTTCTAACTCGAGGAGTATAGTCAGCCCTCCTCGCTAAATGGTCCTTACATGTCCATTCATCATGCAATGCATCATAACTATAATCTAACTGTGGGATGTCACTCAACCCGCCCTTGACTGTGGGCTTGGCTTTTCGAAAAGATTTAGACTCTGATCAGAGGTGTATCACTAGACCCACAAGGCACTTGTTCCCGCACACCGCAGTGTGTCCAAATGACCCGAGTCATAGGAACTCATGCCGAAACCTTTACCATGAAGCACTCCAACCCAATGACGCACACTATAGGTTTTGTCGGTGCGCTAGCACACTGGACCAACGTCGCGCCCCCTTTTGTGCCACATGGTACAAGTCACCCGCATGTGCAACTTGCCCCTCTCCACATAGTGTCTTGAGTTGGAACGTCTCATACTTCCAGTTAAAACTTACCCACTAGACTTGTGGTTGGTACGAAAGTGTATCACAATGGATCCCACAAACCGGTCCTTATAGTGCCCTGGGTGCGACTAACCAGTGCTCTCGTTTGCACCCAGAACCCACCATGCTAACTTAAATAACCAAAACTCCATAACTAATAGAATTCCAAGGGGAGAGAAATCATGAGTATCATATAATAGAACCAAAGTATCTACGTGTGGGATCAGAATGACGACTAGAGGGGGTGAATAGGCGCCTCGATAAATTCTTGCGAATATGATGGCCTTTTCAAATCACCCAACACACCTCTAAATGAACAAGCGGAAGCAGAAAACAGATGCTATCACCCTCCTATCTCATATTATGTCAAATGATAGATTGAGAGATCACTAGCACTGAATTTGCACACATAGAGACCGCACTTTAAAAATAGTTCTAAAATTTTTTCTGTTCTAAAAAAGACTCACATAAAAAACAATTTCCGAATAGGCTTGGTGGAACATGTGCTCGGTAGTACATGCAGTTGTTAATGGTGAAAAGCATCACTGCATACGGCAGCACATGATCAGCAAGCTGGGAAAGAAAAAGAAGAGAGAAGAATGTTTCTAGATTCAACTTTCGGCCTTCAAGATTTTTAGTAAATGACCACCTTCTAGATTTTTTATAGCATATAGATGAGCCAAAAACTATATGTAGCTATGTTCAGAACCTTTTGCAAACTTCAAACAAGGAACCCTTGTAACTTGGACAACACGAGTTATGTATAACTCAGGTCCAAAAACAGAACCAAAATAGATCAAAAATCACCTCAAAGATTGAATCCACACTGAAAAGAGAAAACTTGGTAGAAATAAGAAGTTTTCAGAACTTTTTAGACACTTTGTTGGACAAAAAATATATGCAGCAGTGGTCAAAACCTTTTGCAAATTTCAAACATGGAACCCTTGAAACTTGGACAACAAAAGTTATGTAGAACTCAGGTCCAAAAACAGTACCAAAACAGATCAAAAATCACCTCAAAGATTGAATCCAGACTGAAAACAGAACACTCAGCAGAAATCAGAAGTTTCTAGAACTTTTTAAGCACTTTGTTGGATAGAAACATATATGCATAAGTGGTAAAAAACTTTTGCAATCTTCAAAAATGGAACCCTGGAAACTTGTACAACAAAAGTCGTGAAGAACTCAGGTCCAAAAACAGCATCAAAACAGTTCAAAACTCAGCTCCAAAAGTGAATCACACAAGGATGAACAGTACCTGCGCTAGAAGCTCGTGGATGTTGTTCTGTGCTTGATCCGAATGATGAACAGTAAGCATGAAATTAAGAACAGCAAAAAGGCTAGAACAAAATATAAATTGTGGTTGGTAGCCCCTAAAATGTTCAGCTGAGAGAGTCACCTAAACCCTAGGCCTTTGGGTCCTTTATATAGGCAAGCCCTTAAAAGAAATGTCCAAAATGCCATTAGGGTAAAAGTTTTATGTATTTACCTAATTTCCATAATGAATTTTCAGAATTACAAATTCTAAAAAATCCATGAATGCAAACTCCTAATTTATTACATTATTACCCTATTCTTTTAATATTTTTAAGAATTAAGAATTCCGAAAAATACTAAAAGATTACACTTAATCTAGACGACAAAACATTTTCTGATGCGATGGTTTTCAGCAAAAACCGACAAAGCCTCCTCGAGCCGATTGATCACTTGCACTGGCCTCCCTTTTGCTGACTTGACCATCACGCTGTCTCGAGCATCCATCTGTCCATGTCTTGCTCTATCTCCTCGTGCACTCCTGAGATCATCTCCAGCTTCACCCGGCATCCTTGATCCTCTAGCATCGAGCTCCCCGCTTTACCTTGATCACCCGCCGTTGATAGTTGGTTAACATCTCCACCCTGCACACATGAGACAATCCAAAACACGAACCACGACACCCACTGATCCCCTCGGCATCCACTCTCCATATCCACACACCGATCCCATCGATGCAATATAGCCATCACTCACTCATCACTCAACCTTGTCAATCACTCATCATAGAGACAAAAACCACAGTGCAACCTCACTTGGTTTTACACTACGACTCATTTTTAAACCTGTAGCAGTTGTGTCGATACATTGGACACAATCTAATAATACTATTAGTATGTTGACCAGGAGTTTAGGCTAGATAGCATGGTTTGGGTTTGCACATCAAGGTTGGTGATCTAAATAATTATATTGTAAGGCTTTTAATTTGACTAATACATTGATAACCTATGGGTTTTAGCGATATTTAATTTAAAACTAGGTTCAATATGCTCAAAAATGGGTTGGTGACTTGCCTTGTTCTTCAAATGATGAAGGTGGAACCTCGGGAAAATACTCGGGCTCCTCGATGAGGTCGTATTCTTTAAGGGTACGTAAAACGAGAAGAATAAACAATTAAAAAATAGAATAAACAGTACGATCATACAAATTTCATTGGCTAAACATGTAGAGAATAAAAATATAAACTTTCTGAAATTTGAATGGCAAAATTTATAGTTAATTCAAAGAAGTTATGAATTTTTGAAGTTTAAAACAATTTCTAGAATTTTATTTTAATTCCAATTAAAACCATATAAAAGTTCAGTATAAACATATGAATTTTATAGGATGAACATGAAGAGAATAAAAAGATAAATTTTATGGAATTTGAATGGCCAAATTTGGACCTAATTTGAAGAAGATATGAATTTTTGAAGTTTAAAGCAATTTCTAGAATTTATTTAAAGTTATCAAACGTCGGTCCACGGTAAACCGAGTCCACCATGAACCCGCGTACTGTGCTATGAACTAGAGCGCGGATCGCCGTTGGATCACGATCATACGCACGTGGTGGAGGCGGGGTGATTATATGAAATTGGACGACTCTCGTCGCTTGGTACCAATTCGATCAGACGAACTACCTAGATTGAATCCATGCGGATTTTAATCTCAGCCGTTCGAGTCTAATTGAGTGATGGCGATTGAATCCTACTTGGCACGGGTAATTGCCCATGCTGGCCGTATTCTCCGGCGATGGTAGGGGCTTGCGGCGGTCGTGGTAGCGATGGCGATGGCTAAGGCTACCAGGCGATGCTAGAAATAGAATCAGTGCGGTGAGGGGAACACGATGATGATACCGGTGCGGTGGCTCAAGATCGATGGAGCGAGGCCGACGATGAGCGGGGGCGGCGGTGAAGTTTTGGGTCTTCGTCGGTGATGGGTTTCCGGTGGCTAGGAGCTCAAGCGGAGTGATGGCCGGGGTCGGGGAGGCAACGACGGTCACGGGTTGGCGATCAATGACAACAGAAATAGGCTCCGACGACTGCGAGCGGTGGCTGGAGAGCAAGCAGATGCGGTGGCACAAAAATGCAATGCGGGGCTCTGATCATGTGGGGCTTACGCGAGTGTGAGCATCGAATGCGGCAGCCAAAGGGGGGCTTTTATAGGGCATTGGGCCTTGAAGGACGGGGTTGTGTGCCATGAAAGCCGAGAGGGGAATTTAACTTCGACGAGGTGGTTATCCGACAAGGTGGTTAACATGGGTAATTACAGTATCATGGGGCTTAATGTGAAGGAATTCGAGGGGGAAACCATCGTCGACATTAAGGTGAGTAAAGATCGAGCATCAATTCGAGGGGAGGGGGGCGGCGAAGGCGGATTCGCAAGTTAGGGTGGCGGCCGACAATCTCGGGGACGCTAGGTTGCGAGGAAGAAGAACCTGACAGGGCGGGGCCACTATTAGTGGTGGGCGCAGCGTGAGGGAGCAACGGTCAGCGCCGACAGGTGGGCTAGGACGCATGCTGTAACACCCCAAAATTAAAAATAAAATAAAAATGAGGGAAATAAATTTTCTAAATTAAAAAGGAATTATTTAATTAGAGAAAAGGCTAAAAGAACAAAATTAAAGCAAAACATGTAGAATTAATTCAAATTTAAGGCTGATAAATTTATGATGGAATCTATGAGTCAAGAAATATTTTTATGATTTTTTACAAAATTTTATCAACAGTGATTAAAGCTCTAAACAAATAATTGATTTTATGGAAATATTTTAAATCCGAAATACATTTTAAATAGAAGTGGGCCGCAACACTGAATTCACCCTCGGCCAAGCCCATCCTAGCTGCGTGACACTGCCATGTGGGGTCCACCTGTTAGCGCACGCCCCCTCTTTCTCTTTTGTGCCCGTGTCACCTTGGCCCCACCCGTCAGCCGCACTCCCGCACCCTAGGCCTCTAACTGCTCGGGCCCGTCTGTCGGCCCCTTTTCTTTCTCGTTAGCCCACCGATAGGTGGGGGCCACCTGTCGAAGCCTTCATCTCCGATGGAAGGGGATCCCCCCTTCCAATTTCGGCGACCCCTTAGCATAAAACCACCGCCAGCCACCGCGTTACACCAATTGGATCCCGGATTCGAATCCCCCGATCTCCGGCGATCCCTTTCCCCCTTAGCAGACGCGGATTCACATGTATGGATGCTACCCGAGCGCATGGAAACCTCGCCGGCGCCATTTTGGAAACCCCTTGGGATTTCCTCCATTTACCCTTCCTCTTAAACGCCAGCGACCCCCAATTTAACCCCAGACCCTCGCCACAGCTTAGAAGCCCTAGCTACGCCATCCAAGCCGCCACTCCACGCTTTTTGGTTTTCTCCCTGCTCCACCTCCGGCAGCCCCTTGCCGACGCTACAAGACCTAGTCGCCCTCATTGTCGACATCTCTAGAATAGTCGTCGACCGCACGTCCTCGGCATCACCTCTATTGGCTCGGATGACCGCCGGATCGCTGTCGCCACTGCCAACCAGTGGGGTCCCGCCGCCCCTCATCATCGCCGATCACCGCCGGTCATCTTTCGCCACCATCTCTGGTACCCAGGTGCTCCCCTTGTTCCCCTGGTTCTGTTTTAGCTAGTGGTCATGTCGTTAGACCAGCGCCGTCGCCGGAATCGCTCGCCGTCGCGCCGCTAGAGTCGGGTAAGAAGGGGGTAATTACCCCTTCGGCGTGTGCCATGTCGGACGAGATCCTGGCCACACGATCATGATCGGAGGGCATAGATTAAATCCCGAAGGGATTTAATCTCGGCCTTTGATCCATGCCGAAGAGGTATGGTGCGATCTGGGTCGTCCAGATCCACTTAACCCTTCTCGCCTTACGCCTGGCCACCGGATCTAGATCGGACGGTCCAGATTGGCCTGGTCCACACACACAGTGCGCTGGTCCGTGGTGAGCCTGGCTCATAGTGGACCAGAACCCATTTTCAGTTTAAATAAAAATTCAGAAAATAGTTCAAACTTCAAAAATTCATATCTTGCTCAATTTAACTCAAAATTCGACCATTTTAATTCTGTAAAATTTGTATTTTTATTCTCTACAACTTTATTCTTAATAAATAATAATTCAAAAACCCTTTTAGGATAAATGTTTATTTCACATAATAAAAATTTAGAACTCTCTAAAAATACCCTAAAAATTCAGATAATAAATTCAAGGGACATAATAACTTCATTTCACTATTTTAAACCAATAAAAACCTTATATGCTTGTATTGGTGATTTTGGATTGTTTATTGAATGCCATGTTTATTTTTCGTATCGGAAGGCTACGACGCCGTCGAGGATCCAGAGTTCTACCCCGAGGTTCCACCTTCGTCATTTGCTGATCAAGGCAAGTCACAAACCCCAAGTTGATCATATTTGAGCCCAGTTTTTCATAGCTACCGCTATAACTCATAGGAATTAAATATTGCATTAGTCTAATCTCAAGCCCTAAATTATATTTATTAGATCCCTGTCCTTGTGTGTAAACCCAAGCCATGCTTATTGGGCCTAAACTCCGTGTCACCTTTAATATTATATTATCTAGTGTCCAATGTATCGACACAACTGCTATAGGATAAAAGAACGAGTCATAGATAGTTGGATTATATTATATGATTTCCCCGTTATTCTCTTCTCTCGATTCTGTTCGAGTTGGCTATGTTATAAGTATGGTGGGTTCCGGGTGCAAGCTAGGACATTGGTTGGTCGCACCCAGGGCACTATAAGGACCGGCATGTGGAATCTATTGCAAAGCACTTCTGTACTAACCACAAGTCTAATAGGTAAGTCCTAACTGGAGGTATGGATCGTACCAACTTGAAGCACCATAGTGGAGGGGCAAGGGGCAACATGCGGGTGACTTGTACCGATGAGGCTCAAGGGGGTATGGTGTTGGCCTGATGCATTGGGGCACCATATGAAACCTATAAGAGGGTGTTATCAAATTGGTGCATTCCATGCTGAAGGTTTTGGCACGAGTTCCCGTGGTATGGGTCATCTCGTACACTTTGGTGTGCGTGGATGAGTGTGTGCCTTGTCGGTACAGTAGTTGAGGAGCCATGCTGAAGAGCGTGGGCCTCTTGGCTCTAGATGTGATGAGTGATTGTCAATGGAAGTCAAGAGAACACAAAGAGAGGAGATGACCTGCTGTGTCTGGGTCGCATGTGACTCACGTACACGGGCAGCGAGCGACTGTCGGGCAAAGGGGCCGCGAAGTCGGGCAGGCCCAATCCGAGTACATGGGCTAGGAGCAGCAGAGGATCCACTGGGCTGTTGTCCAGGATTGACTCAGGTACACGGGCGGTGAGCGATTGCTGGGATGAGAGAGCTGTGGAATCGGGCCGGCCCAATCCGGGTACCTGGTGCAAAGTCAGTGGACACTTTGTCAGTTTCGGCGCAAAACTGACAACCGCTGATCTCGGATCTGACCGTTCTGAGGCGAAGCCGTAGTCGCTACGAAAGCTCTGCTTCAGGATAAGTCATCTGTAATTAGGAGTTTATTATTTTGCCTCTAGGCCCACAGTCAGTCAGTCGAGTCTATAAAAATATCCTAAGGGTATTTTGGTCTTTTCCATTTTATTTCAACGTCTGTAAAAACACTAAGGGTCTTTTTGTATTTTCCTAGGCTATTGGGCTACCTATAAATAGGGCCCCAATCCCTAGGGTTAGGGTTACCCATTCTGAAATCAAGTTTACTTCCAGTAAAGCTTGGGTCACTTTTGGCTTTTCTCTGTTCGTCTCCATGCGAGCGCCGCCGCCTTCATAAGGTTTCTGATCTTCATGATTTCAACAGTTTTATTCCTTCTGTTTTTCTCAGCAATCAGGCATCGATGTGGATTCATTGAGTCATTACCTTGTTTCGCGTGCCAGTGTGTATTTTGTTTTCTGCATGGTTTTCGCTTGCATTGTCTATTCGTTGTGTGTGGTTGCTTGTAGCAGATTTAGCATTAATGTTGATACAATGATCTGCTGCCGCACTGAATCTTCTAGCACATGTCTATTTCGTGCTAGTTTTTCTCCCAGTTTCTATGCACTGCAGTAATTTTCTGTGTACCGTGCTGCAAAGGAATATTATTCTAAGTTTTTATGGTTACTGTGCTATTTGGTCACATCACTTAGTAGTATCTAGGCTGTTTTCATGTGCCCTAGCTTGTAACATTAGCTGGAGTGCGCCTGGCGCAGCTAATGCTACTAGCCTACGGCTAGCTTCTATTTCTTTGCGATAGCACCAGCACGACGTTTTGATCGAGAGGAGAAAGCTTTGAACGTTTTTCGAAGTTGTGTGCTCAGCCAAAGTTTTCTGTACCTCGACATGATTCGAAGTGTTTGTTGGAAGTTCAGATCGTGGGCCCCACAGCGTAATCCACTTTTCGCTGGTTTGTGCACGTGTTCGAAGTCTGCGTCTAACCTCCATGCCAAGTCATTTTGTTCGGGTCCGCGGACTTCGACGCTTGCAATTTTTTCTATAGCTTAGCTTCGTACTAGGTACTACGAACCTTCACACGTGGCTTGACTATGCATTGTTCCAAGAGAAGTCCACATTTTTAGGCTTCGATTTTTTTGTTGGCTTCAAAGTTGTCTTTTTCCCGCGTCAAGCTCCGAAGCTCCAAAGCGTGTTGAAGTCGGAGCTATCTTCGGTGGGCTCCGAAGTGTGACGAAGCCAAAGAAGACTTTGGTTAGGCTTCGATCAGCTTTTGGTCAGACATCGATGTCCACTCCTGCAGCCTTCGCACGATGACTTCGAACAGGCTTCGACAAGAATCTAACTGGAGACAACTGTGAATAGTAAGAGCTGCTCTCGTTTCATGTGCATTTAGATTAATTTCATGTGATGATTTATCTATATGAAGTTTGAATACACATGTCTTGAATGATCTGTTAATCTACCTTTAATAAGCACTGTGTTGGTGTCTTTTCGAATATGACACCGGTCGTTTTTAGGCTAGATTATTTTTGTCTTTGTTGATCTGTTTTCCTTTTCACTGTTAGTCTGTTGAGGTGCGTTGGGTGTAGGGAGCAGGCCATTGATTCGACAGAATTTTTTAGGTGCCCATTCACACCCCCTCTGGTCGCTACTTTCGGTCCTACAAGTGGTATCAGATCCTAGTTAGGGGTTTTCCATACGTTAACCGGTTCTAAACCCAGGTAGTGATCATGACTTCTCCTGGAAAGGTCCCGTCCTTGGAAGCTTATGGCTATAATTATTGGAAGACTCGCATGCGATCCTATCTCATGAGCCAAAGCTCGGACATTTGGGACATTTGTGTTCATGCTATTTTCACCATATTGCCTGTTTGTGAGCGTAATTCTCCTGATATTATCTCCCAACATCTGAACAACAACAAAGCGGTGAACATTTTGTTTTCTGGTTTATGTCCCACTGAATTTGAGCGTGTGAGCCATCTCACTACTGCTAGAGAGATCTGGGCTACCCTCCAGGCACACCATGAGGGGATAGCCCAGGTCAAGGCTCATCTCTATCAGACCTACCGGCGTGAATATGAAAATTTCACACAGAAGCCGGGTGAATCTGGTGAAGCTTTATTTGGTGGTTTTCAATCGATCATCAACAAGCATCGGGCCAACAAGGCCGAGGGAGTTCAGCTGGTCTCAGATCATGAGCAGGCGCTCAAGGTTCTCCATACCTTGGACCCTAAGATCTGGGAGATCAAGGTATCCTCTATCATTGAGAGCATCTCTTATGATACCTTGACAGTTTCTGAGTTGTTTAGCAAGCCAAAGGCCACTGAGGTTGATACCCAGTTGAGATCAAATCTCACTAGCTCTGGATCAAAAACCCTGGCCCTTGCAACACCTTCTGCTGACCCCTCTTCTATGAGTTGTGCTGGGTTCTCCTTGATGTCTATCACTGAGGACCAGTTTGAGTCGCTAGGAGATGATGACTTGTGTATATTTAACAATCGGGTGCGTCGTGTCTATGATAAGAGAATGTTCAAAAGACACGGCACAAAATCCGGATGCTTTGAGTGTGGTGATCCAGGTCACTTCATTGCCGATTGCCCCAAGCGCAATGGTGACAAGAAGGGTACCGGTGGTGGCTTCTATGACTCCGGCAAGCACGACAACTCCTCCTTCACAAAGGGCAAGCCCAAGACTAGATTCTTTAGAAAGGCCCTGAAGGACTACCGGCGTGAGAACAAGAAGCAGACAAGGCCTTCTTCGCCAAGATGGAGAAAAGCTACTCCAAGCGGTCTTCGTCTTCTTCCTCTTCATCAAGCACAAGCAATGAGGAGATTGTGATAAGGAAGGGGAAGGACAAGGACGATCCGGCGGGCCTCTGCTTCATGGCCTTCGGGGACAAGCCGAAGAGCCGCTCACATTAGCGCCGAAGGTCCTACAAGAGCTTCTGCTCAATGGCTCTTGGGGATAAGGAAGAGAAGGGCTCCTCCGATGACTCCGACGATGACGACAATGAAAAGGTATCTTCTTACGAATGTGAAATCGTTGATTTACATGAAGAGAATCGTTAGGAGTTGAGATATCGGGATAAACTGCTTAGAGGGGCTAAGAAGAGGATATACGAACTTGAGAGTGAGCTTGCCGTGGATAACAGCAGAATTGAGAGTCTATCTTCTTCCCCTTGCTTGGGTGATAGCAGTGAGTGCCCAAAGTGTGAGGTGTTGCTGTTTGACCTAACGACTCTGAAGTCCAGGTACACAGAAAGGGTTGATGAGAGGGACGCTTTGGCCACTGAGCTTGAGAGTGCTTAGCTGGAGCTGAAAGATGCTCATGGCACTGTCGTCGTGCCCTGTGTTGATTGCCCATCCCATCTAGCTAGTTTAACTGATCTGAAAGCCAAGGGTGATGAGCAATTGGGTGATTTGGAGAGAGTTAGAGCTGAGCTAGAGCAGACTAGGCTAGAGCTTGAGACACTGTCAGTTCCACCCACTGTCTGTGAGAACTGCTTGTCTCTTAGATTGGAGTTGATCAAGCTGAAAGCCGAGAAGTATATCCAGGTTGATAGAGAGTGTGAGACCTGCTTGTCTCAGGTGGAGGTTCTAGCTTCCTTGAGAGAGGAGCTAGCTGATATTCAGAATGAGAACTTTTACCTCCGTTAGATCCTGAGTTGGGTGAGTGCCAGAGAGCCACAGCTCGTCATGATGATCCAGTAGTTTAAGAGGAAGGATGGGTTTGGGGTAGGTTACACCTACACCAAGGCTGATTTTGAGAGTGCCATTAGCCGGGAAGTGGAGTGTAGTAAAATGACTCCTAAACAGAGATACCCCAAGACTCAATCCACTGAGTCTTTTCAGGCTAGTCAGCCCAAGGATGGAGTGTTCCAAGAACAACATAAAGCTCCACCCAAGAAGCCCATCTAGGTTCCAAAGCCCAAACATCTTCACACTTCTCTAGACTCTCTACCTGGACCCTCTCACACCAAAGAGTCTACACCCAACACCACTAAACCAAAGAACCCCAAGCCTCAACCACATCCCAAGAAGCCTACGTACCACTGTGAGTACTGTCAGAGAGACGAGCATCTTGATGAGTTTTGCTTCAAGAGGAAGCGGGTTGAGAGAGCATAGAGAGCTCATGGTGGGTAGGAGCAGTTCTACCAATAGGGTGGTAGACAGAGAGTTCCTCGACACGGGGAAAGGCTAGAGGCCAGGCCGTGTCGTGTAGGTGGTGGTAGAGGAGACAACTTTCATGCCCGTGCTCCGGAGGGTGGTGTTCGCTCCGGCAGAACTCCATGTCAGTTTGGATACGGCTCTAGACCTCGTGGTCGAGGTTTTAGGAAGAACCGAGGACCGCGCTTTGAGCCTCGCTTTGGTCCAGACTCTTATGATGCTTTCTGCTTTCTGTCTTTTGAGCAGATGGCTCGACACTGGTTTAGTTCTTTTGCTAAACCTGGTGCCGAACCATTTGCTCCCCCTTACGACCACTTATTGTGCAGGATCAGGGACTGGAGGACGTATGGATCATGGACTCAGCATGCTCTCGCCACATGACGGGACATCGCAGATGGTTCTCTAGTCTCTCTCCCCTGAGCTCCAAGGAATACATCACATTCGGGAACAGTGGTCAAGGGAAGGTACACGACATTGGCTCAATTCGCATCTCTGACCATTTCTCTTTGAAGAACATTGCTTTAGTTGGAAACTTGAATTTCAATTTGATTTCTATTTCGCAACTTCTTGAGGATGGTTTGGAGGTTCGTTTTAAGAATTGCATGTCTTCTGTGGTTGATTCTAGAGGGTCTTTGATTTGCCAGATCTTACCCTTTGGTAAGGTTTTTCGAATTGACTTCTCTAGTTCTTTTGGCCCTTCTCTCTATTTGACTGTTGGATCCTCTGAGCTCTGGAAGTGGCATAGGAGGTTAGGCCATCTGAGTTTTGATCTGCTAGTTAGATTGAGCTCTATGAACCTCATTTGAGGATTGCCCAAGCTTAAGATGGAGAAGGATCTAGTTTGCCATCCCTGTCGTCATTGGAAAATGGTTGCCGCTTCTCACTCACCTGTGACTCAGGTGATGACTTCGTACCCGGGAGAGATGTTACACATGGACACTGTTGGTCCAGCTCGGGTACGCTCAGTCGGTGGGAAGTGGTACGCGCTTGTGATCGTTGATGATTTTTCTCGATTTTCGTGTGTTTTCTTCTTGGAGTCTAAGGACGAGACTTTTCATTTTGTTCATGACTTGATTTTTAAGATGAAGAATGAGAACAATGGTCGGATGCGAGCAATTCGCTCTAACAATGGCTCTGAGTTCAAGAACTCTCAATTCATCAGCTTCTGTAGTGATCAGGGTCTTGATCATCAGTTTTCTGCTCCTTACACCCCCCACAGAATGGCATTGTGGAACGAAAGAACCACACGCTAGTCAATATGGCCAGGACGATGCTCAATGAGCATAGGACTCCTAGGCGCTTTTGGGCTGAATCCATGAACACAGCTTGCTATCTGGCCAAACGCATTTTTCTTAGAGCTTACTTAGGTAATACTTCATATGAGTTGCGATTTGGCAGACAGCCCAAGGTGAGCCACTTGCGAGCGTTTGGCTGCAAGTGCTTTGTTCTCAATAAGGGAGGGCATTTGGACAAGTTTGAGTTTCGTTGCTGGGATGGAGTTTTTCTTGGTTATGCTTTGCATTCTCGAGGCTTCCGTGTTTGGAACCTCGACTCCCAATAGCTTGTCGAGACTTGCGAGGTTTCTTTTGATTAGTCCTTGCCTTTTTGACTCCTTCTTTTGAGCCTTCTAGAGATGATGAGCTCGGAGAGTCCATCTTCGAGGAAGATGATGACGCTCTAGTTGTTGATGAGGGTGGGCCTTTTGCACAGCCTGCAAAACCCACACCTTCTGAGACTTCGACTGAGGATGAGGGCGGACCTCTGATTACTTCTTCCACTTCGATAGAGCCCCCTAAGACGAGTCTAGAGGTGCCAGCTGCTGACTCCTGTGAGGTGACTTCAGATCACTAGGGATCCCGAGCAGTTCAACGTGATCACCCCTAAAAGCTCATCATCGGCGATCTGTTTGAGAGGACTTTGCGTTCTTCTATTGACTCGCTTGCTGTGTTTGCTGAGTCTGTGTTTGTTGCATCTTTTGAGCCCAGAGATGTTTCTCACGCTCTTTCTGATTCGAATTGGATTAATGCCATGCAAGAAGAGCTTGAGAATTTTGTCTGCAATCGGGTTTGGACACTAGTTGAGCTGCCACTAGGATGCAACCCCATAGGCACCATGTGGGTGTTTAAGAACAAGCAAGGTGAAGATGGGGTTGTGGTGTGCAACAAAGCTCGACTAGTGGCTCAGGGTTTTTGCCAGGAAGAGGGTATTGACTTTGAAGAGACTTTCGCTCCTGTTGCTCGTCTTGAGTCCATTCACATTCTTTTAGCTTTTGCCGCTTCGAAGGGTTTTAAGCTTTTTCAAATGGATGTCAAGAGTGCTTTTCTGAACGGGTACATAGAGGAGGAGGTCTATGTTAGGCAGCCCCTGCTTTTCAAAACCCAAAGTTTCCTTGACATGTTTTTAAGCTGTAGAAAGCTTTATACGGTCTTAAGCAAGCCCTAGGGCTTGGTATGACCGGTTGAAGCAGTTTTTGTTGGGGAAGGGCTTTGTGATGGGTTCTGTGGATAAAACTCTTTTCTTGCTCAGAGATGCCTCAGATTTCTTGGTTGCTCAGATATACGTGGACGATATCATTTTTGGTGGTACTACTAATGTTCTTGTGTCCAAGTTTTCTGAGCAGATGCATAGTGAGTTTGAGATGAGCCTCATGGGTGAGCTCAAGTATTTCCTAGGGCTCTAGATCAAGTAGACCAAGGACGGCATTTTCATCCACCAGAGTAAGTACACGAGGGACATGTTGAAGAAATTCGACTTTAGTGGAGAGCTGAAGCCTCAGATGACCCCAATGGGTACATCTAGGGGCTTGGACAAGGACAAGAGCGGCGCCAAGGTCAATGAGAGAGAGTTTCGAGGGATGATCGGTTCACTGCTGTACTTGATGGCGACGAGGCCAGACATACAGTTCGCCGTGAGATTGTGCGCGCGCTTCTGGTCTTCACCTATGCGCCTGATCTAAGTCTTTATTATTCAGCATCATCATCTCTTGATTTATCTGGCTTTTCGGACGCTAACTTTGGTGGGTGTCGGTTGGATCACAAGTCGACTTCCGGTACTTGCTAGTTTCTTGGTTCTTCTCTTGTCTCTTTGTCTTCTCGAAAGCAGTCTGGAGTTGCACTTTCGACCACTGAGGCTGAGTATGTAGCTGCTTCTAGTTGATGCTCACAGTTGGTTTGGATGATTTCCACGTTACGAGACTTTGGGTTGTTCTTTCCTACGAGAGTTCCTCTGTTTTGTGATAGCACTAGTGCTATTAGTGGAGGGAAAAACCCTTGTCTCCATTCAAAATCCAAAACCATTGATGTGCGCTTTCACTTTCTGAGGAATCAATATGAGAAAGGTGTCATTGAGCTTGTTCATGTTGATACCCATCATCAGTTGGCTGACATTTTCACCAAACCCCTAGATCAGTCTACTTTTGAGCGTTTACGAGGGGATTTGGGTGTTGTGTATCCTTTTTAGGATATTTTGAGTCAGTCTTCTTTCTTCTTTACTCTTTACTTGAGTCTTTTTGTGTGTGTGGTCATATCATACATATTCACATATCACACTTTGAGCCTGCTTCAGTTATATGATTGATCTGCTTTACTTACTCTAGCTCGTATACGTTTTTGATTACTTGTCGTTGATCATGCTTTGCTTCAGTTCACATGATATGTCTGATATCTCTCATATGCATGGCTTTTATGCTTTAAAATTGAAAAATGATCACTATTGCTTCTCGTAACTAGCATGTGTAGGCTGAATTCTTTTGCTATCTGTTACATGCCTTGTAGATAGATCCTTACTTAGATGTAGATATGCAACTTGGACATCTTTATACTTTAACATGGAAATATGCTATAAAAATGATAAAAATAAAAAATGAATGAAAATTCCATGCCTTTTTACGCTTTAGTTGAAAAGATCCAACTGGGTTTGTTTTGTCACATTGCATTGTTTTGGACTTCTTACCATAGCTCTTTGGTATGAACTAGGACAGTGTAGTGTATGCCAAGACCAATGTCTTAAGCTTCTGATGGTCCAGTTCTGGCCTAGACTTGACTTGGTCGGTTAGCATAAGGTTTGACATGCAAATAACCCCTGGAAAAAATGAAAAAGAAAAAAGCCTAAAAATTAAAAAGATAACAAGTTTGCTGAAGCACTTTGTTTTGGACAATGCTTATCTTGGTAGATATTAGTTAGCTTTTGCATCTCATGCTTTACCTTGCTTGTCAACTAGAAAATGTGGTGATGCTTTTGTTTGCAAAATTGAAAAATGCGTGCTAATGACTTTCTTTAGATATCATCTGTTGCACTAATCATGCCATGTGTCTTAGACAGTATGTCTTTTACTATACCTGTTAGATGTTGTAATTGTAGTCAATCATACCTAAGAAGCATGCTTTCTACACTCCACCTGCACCCCAGTTGCATTCATTGCATATTTTAAGGGGGAGCTGCATTTCAGGGGGAGTTTGTGTCTCTTTAGAGTGCTTTTAGTCTCGCTTGATGAGTCCAATTGTAAACAAGGGGGAGAAATTTTTGGGAGAAGAGTTTAAGGGGGATTTTTTGCTTTCTCTAGGATTTGTTTTAGGGGGAGTTTTTGTCCCAATTGTCCTTACTCTTTTGATATCCTTGTTGATAATTCTGAGATTGCACTCGTTTTGAGTCTTTACTTTTGGTTAACCATAATGACCACTTTCTTGTTGTTGTTCGGCTTTTGGTCATTAGGGTTAAACTTTTATTTTATTTTCTTCTTCTCTGTTTTCTTGTGATTTGTTTTCGTGTTTCCACATGTGCTTACAGGTACTGGAGAGCTGATAAAGAGAAGTGTTGACAATGCACTCATCAAGGGGGAGATTGAGGAGCTATGCTAAAGAGCGAGGGCCTCTTGGCTCCAGATGTGATGAGTGATTGTCAACGAAAGTCAAGAGGACACAAAGAGAGGAGAAGACCTGCTGTGTCTGGGCCACATGTGACTCAGGTACACGGGCAACGAGCGACTGTCGGGCAGAGGTGCCGCGAAGTAGGGCTGGCCTAATCTAGGTACATGGGCTAGGAGCAGTAGATAATCCACTGGGCTGTTGACCAAGATTGACTCAGGTACACGGGCGGCGAGCGATTACTGGGCTGAGAGAGCTGCGGAATTGAGCCGGCCCAATCCGGGTACTTGGTGCAAAGTCGGTGGACGCTTTGTCAGTTTCGGCGCAAAACTGACAACTTTGATCTCGGATAAGTCATCTGTAATTAGGAGTTTACTATTTTGCCTTTAGGCCCACAGTCAGTTAGTCTAGTCTGTAAAAATATCATAAGGGCATTTTGGTCTTTTTCATTTTATTTCAGCGTCTGTAAAAACCCTAAGGGTCTTTTGGTATTTTCCTAGGGTTAGGGTTACCCATTCTGAAATCAAGTTTACTTCCACTAAAGCTTGGGTCACTTTTGGCTTTTCTCTGTTCGTCTACATGGGAGCACCGCCGCCTTCATAAGGTTTCTGATCTTCACGATTTCAACAGTTTTATTCCTTCTGTTTTTCTCATCAATCAGGCATCATTGTGGATTCATTGAGTCATTACCTTGTTTCGCATGCCCAGTGTGTATTTTGTTTTCTGCATGGTTTTCACTTGCATGGTCTATTCGTTGTGTGCGGTTGCTTGTAGCAGATTTAGCATTAATGTTGATACAGTGATCTACTATTGCACTGAATCTTCTAGCTAGCACAAGTCTGGTTCGTGCTAGTTTCTCTCCCGGTTCTTGTGCACTTCAGAAATTTTCTGTGTACCGTGGTGCAGAGGAATATTATTCTATGTTTTTATGGTTGCTGTGCTATTTGGTCACATCACTTAGTAGTACCTAGGTTGTTTTCCTATGCCCTAGCTTGTAACAGTAGCTGGAGTGCGAATGGCGCAGCTAATGCTACTATCCTGCGGCTAGCTTCTGTTTCTTTGCGATAGCACCAACACGACGTTTTGATCGAGAGGAGAAAGCTTTGAACATTTTTCGAAGCTGTGTGCTCGGCCGAAGTTTTCTGTACTTCGACACGATTCGAAGTGTCTATTCGATGTTCAGATCATGGGCCCCACAGCGTAATCCACTTTTTGCTGGTTTGTGCACGGGTTTGAAGTCTGTGTCTAACCTCCGTGCGAAGTCATTTTGTCCGGATCAGCGGACTTCGACGCTTGCAATCTTTGCTGTAGCTTAGCTTCGCACTAGGTGCTCCGAACCTTCACCCGTGGCTCGAGTATGCGCTGTTCCAAGCGAAGTCCGCATTTTTAGGCTTCGATTTTTCTGTTGGCTTCGAAGTTCTCTTTTTCCTACGTCAAGCTCTGATGCTCCGAAGCGTGTTGAAGTTGGAGCTATCTTTGGTGGGCTCTAAAGTGTGACGAAGCCAAAGCAGACTTCGGTCAGGCTTCGATCAGCTTTTGGTCAAAGATCGACGTCCACTCTTGCAGCCTTCGCACGAGTACTTCGAACAGGCTTCGACATGTATCTAATTGGAGACAACTGTGAACAGTAAGAGCTGCTCTCGTTTCATGTGGATTTAGATTAATTGTCTGTGATTATTTATCTATATGAAGTTTGAATACACATGTCTTGAATGATCTGTTAATCTACCTTTAATAAGCACTGTGTTGGTGTCTTTTCGAACAGGACACCGGTCGTTTTTAGGCTAGATTATTTTTGGCTTTGTTGATCTGTTTTCCTTTTCACTGTTAGTCTGTTGAGGTGTGTTGGGTGTTGGGAGCAGGCCATTGATTCGAAAGAATTTTTTAGGTGCCCATTCACCCCCACTCTAGTCGCTACTTTCGGTCCTACAGTAGTACACCTCTAATCAGAATATAATCTTTTCAAAAAGCCGTGCCCATGGTCAAGGGTGGGTTGCGTGACTTCTCGCAGCTAGTTTACTATTGTTTGAATGATCGTGTGATTCATGGCATGTAAGGACTGTTGAGCAAGGCCAGGTTGACTGTACCCCTCAAGGTAGAAGATGATGCATTACACATGTTTAATTTTCTGTACTAATATCCTGCTTACATTAAATGCTTTACAAATATGCTTTTCTGCAAAAATAGCCACTACCTTCCTTGTTATTACTCTACATTATACTTGCATCCGGTGGCTTGCTGAGTACGATTGTACTCACCCCTGTTGACTTACACCACCAGAGGGCATCTACTACGAGGAGGATGAAGGTCTGGAGTAGCGACCCAGTCAAGGCACGAGACTGGAAGGAGGCGTTCATCTAGGAGATTCATTTTATTAGTTTCTCTTTGATTTAACTCTTTTGTAATAATATGGTCTACGAACCATGATTGATTGGCCTATTGTATGCGGTCGTGTGATGAATGTCTTGTTTTATCGATTTTCTATGGAATTTCAATAAAGTCTAGGTTTTATTAAATCTGGGCGTTACAAGATGGTATCAGAGCTGACTTGACTGTAGGAAGCCAAACGGACCTAACCCTAGGATTTATATTAACCGTATTTTTACAAACTACTTACTATCTCGTCTTCCAAAATTTTTACCAAAAGTTCTCTCTTTTTGTAGATGTCGGTTCACACCATGAGCGGTTCTCTTCGCGATGAGAGCAGCTTCGTTCTCAAGCTCCGCATGCTCATGGATTTCCTCGGGTTCGAGCATGAGCCAGCGTTCCACGGGATCTTTACCGATGTGAATGAGGGATACTGCGAGGTCACCATCGTCATCTGCCCCTCCAGCACACAGCCAGCCTTCTACATTCACGGAGTCGGAGGACCTACTTTCTGGGTGGCCAGCCACTGTGCTGCACTTCAGGCCCTCTCCGAGCTTTGGATGGTATACGACGGACAGCTCTACGACACCGCCTACCGCTTCATGCCTATGCGCACCCCAGGGAGTCATCGCAGTGTCTACGTTAGCACCTTCTCCCAGCGCAACTCCACCATCTCCCGCACCATGCGTGTACTAGAGGCGATGGGCGATCTTCACATGGAGGCAGTACTCGACGCCGACAGCCAGCATGACACCATCGACTACTACCGCCACACGTCGGAGAACCTGAACCGCGAGAATGGAGAGCTTCATCGCTAGGTCCAGCAGGGGCAACATTTGGCCGCCAAGGTAGCAGAGTTGCAGCATCGGAATGAGATTCTACGCCAGGGCATCGCCGACACCGCTCAGTTATGTCGCCAGATCGAGGAGCTAAAGAAGGATCTCGAGGAGGTCACTTCCCTTCCACTCCGCAAGCGGAAGGCGCTTAGGACCCCCTCAGCCAGGCCTAAGAGGATCTCGCGCAGCGCCTCTTCCCCTGGGCTCTCTAGCTCCACCACACATGCACCAACCGTCCCCGCCGAGCCGACGATCGAGCCCTCCCACGAGCTATTTTAGACGCTAGTTTACGATTGATTGTTTTTATTTTGTTATGCTTGTAGTGTCGCTCATGTCGGATATAAGGCATGAGTGAGAATTTAATAAGAGATTTAGAATAAATATGTAAGCATCTAGGGCGAAACTTTTATTTTGAGAAATAAAGTTAGTAATAATTCCCCTTAAAAATTTGCAATTTCCTTTGCAAACCCCTCAACAACAGGATAGCCAACAATCAAGGATCAGATGCCCCACAGAACGGGAGCGACTCCAGGAACTTGCCCTAGTGGGGAGCCAGCGGACAGCGGCAGGCCCCAGTCGCCAATCACCCCACCTTGGCCGAGATGATGGCAAACCAAAATCACTTGATCGCCACGCTACTGAACCAGATGCAGCAGTAGCAGAATCAGATAAAAGAGCAACAAGCCCAACTGTTCTGCCTTCAGCAGCAGTAGCCGGAACTACCCCTCAGACCAGCTACCCTGACACCAGCACCAGCCTCCCAACTCTTGGAGTTTCTGCGTGTCCGACCCCCGGTGTTCTCCAACACCACCAACCCGATGGAGGCGGGTGACTGGTTAAGGACATCAGCAAGAAGCTGGATTTTCTGCCATGCACCGAGCAGGAGAGAGTGGCATTCGCTGGTCACTAGCTCTAGGGACCCGCCACGGAGTGGTGGGACAACCTGCGAGAGACCCAACCTGAAGGTCATGTCCTTTCATGGGCTGAGTTCACCACTGAGTTTCGCACCGCCCATGTCCCGGATGGCGTGATAGCCCAAAAGCAGCAGGAGTTTCGGGATCTAAAGAAGGGAAGCAGGTCCATGATAGAGTACCTGCATCAATTCAACCGGCTAGCCCGGTATGCACCCGAAGAAGTACGCATAGATGCAGCCCATCAGTCCAAGTTTCTTCGGGGGATGATGAACGAGCTCTCCCTTCAGCAAGTCTCCAAAGACTATGCCAACTTCCAAAAGTTGGTAAACAAGGCAATAATCCAAGAGACCAAACAGAACAAAGTGGATCTAAAGAAGAAGAGGATGATCGCCTTCCGCCAGAACTAGAGGATGGCGCAGAGACCCTGCTACACACCTCCCCCACCAGTGCCCCACTATCATTTGCGCCCCATCTACAGGCCAGCTCCATCAGCCAACAACCCGGGAGCCGAAAATCCTCACCCTGCTCCCGCCGCACCAGCTGCTCCACCCACCCCCGCCAAGAAAGCGGAGGTTTTGCACGACAAGCATGGCAAGCTAGTAATCTACTTCAACTGCCGTCAGGAGGGACACTACTCTCACCAGTGTCCCCATCCCAAGGGTCCGCAAGGGATCACAGTGAATCCTGTAGTTCGCGCCCGCGTCAACCATGTCGACGCCGAAGTAGCCCAGGCTGCACTGGAGATAGTCATGGGTAAGTTCTTCATAAATTCAGTACCCGTAGTGGTTTTATTTGTGAAAACATATAATCTGAATGAGTGTGAGCTAGCAAGACCAGTACTGATAGCCACCCACGGCAAACAGACCCAAGCCCACTCCTATAGTCCAAGGGTATGGGTAGATATCCAAGGCATTATATTCTAGGCCAACCCCATTCTGATAGAATGTAAAGGTTTGGACCTTATCTTAGGAATGGATTGGCTCAACAAGCACCAAGGAATGATAGAGTGCGCAAGGAGGAATGTGACCATGACCAGTGAAGAAGGAACTATCATCACATTTCAAATGCCAAGCCAAAAGCCTGGAAGACTTCACCTGCACCAGATTGCCTTAGAGGAAGTACTGGTAGTCTGTGAGTAGCCGGATATCTTTCCTGAGGATTTTCCAGGGATGCCACTCAAGAGGGACATCGAGTTCAGGATTGACCTAGTGCCCAGGACCACTCCCATCTCGAAGCGACCCTACCGGATGGCCGCAAACGAGATAGCAGAAATGAAGCAGTATCTAGATGACCTGGAGAGAAAAGGATACATCATACCCAGTACATCCCCGTGGGGAGCCCCCGTTATCTTCGTCGAGAAGAAGGAAGATAAGGCTAAGCATATGTGTGTGGATTATCGGGCTTTGAATGAGGTGACCATCAAGAATAAGTACCCTCTACCCCGGATTGATGATTTATTCGATCAACTAAAAGGAGCCATGGTATTCTCCAAGATCGACCTCCAGTCTGGATATCATCAGCTGAGGATTCGAGAGGAAGACATACGTAAGACGACATTCACCTCCCGCTATGGACTTTATGAGTGCACCATCATGTCCTTTGGATTAACCAACGCCCTGGGTTTCCTCATGAATATGATGAATAAAGTGTTCATGGAGTACTTGGATAAGTTTATCGTGGTATTCATAAACGATATCCTCATCTATTCCAAGAGCAGAGAAGAGCATGAAACTCGCATCCGGTTGACCCTAGGAAAACTCACGGAACATCAGTTATACGCCAAGTATAACAAGTGCATGTTTTGGACGACAGAAGTAAAGTTCCTAGGGCACATTATCTCAGCACAAGATATCGCGGTAGACCCTTCCACCATGGAAGCAGTTACAGATTGGCTACCACCCATCAATGTATCTGAGATATGAAGTTTTCTGGAATTAGTAGGCTACTACTGTCGATTTATTGAGAATTTCTCCAAGATAGCAAAGCCTATGACCAAGTTGCTGTAGAAAGGAGAGAAGTTTGAGTGGACTCCGGAATGCTAGGAAAGCTTTCGGACCCTCAAGTCGCGATTGGTGTTAGCACCAATATTGACCCTACCGGATATAAGAAAAGACTTTCATGTCTACTGTGACGCATCTCATTAGGGTTTGGGTTGTGTGCTTATGCAGGACATAAAGGTTGTCTCATATGCCTCCCAGCAAATTGAGGCCACACGAACTGAACTACCCCACCCATGACCTAGAATTGGCTGCAATAGTGCACGCTCTGAAGATATGGAGGCACTACCTTGTGGGAAACCGTTGCGAAGTCCTTCAAGGACAACAAGAGTTTGAAGTATATCTTCACTGCAGCCAGATCTCAACCTTAGGCAAAGGCGATGGCTAGAATTGATAAAGGACTACGACTTAGGCATTCATTACCATCCCGACAAAGCAAACGTGGTGGCTGATGCGTTAAGTCGTAAAGGATACTGCACTGCCATCATGGTTCAGGATCAAGTGCCTTTGCTGTATAAGGAGATGGAGAGGTTAAACCTCGAGATAACCACTGGAGCCTATTTAGCCACACTTGAGGCAAGGCTAGTCCTATTCGATCAAATCCGTGAATCTCAGTTAGAAGATCCGGATATTGCAGCGATCAAGAAGATCATGAGGCAAGGCAAGGCCCCAGGGTTCTCGGAATACGAGAATGGCCCCGTATGGTTCGGAACCAGGATATGTGTGCCTGATAAACTGGAGCTAAAGACCCTTATTCTAAGAGAGGCCCATGACACTTTGTACTCCATTCACCCCGAAAGTATGAAGATGTACCAGGATTTGAAGGAGAGATATTAGTGGGTCAGTATGAAGAAGGAGATTGCTCAGTTCATAGCGGAATGTGACACCTACCGGCGTGTAAAAGTAGAGCATCAGAGGCCAGCAGGATTATTGCAGCCCCTCAAGGTGCCCGAATGGAAATAGGAAGAGATCGGTATGGATTTCATCACCGGACTCCCAAAGACCCAAGCCGGATATGACTCCATATGGGTAATCATCGATCAGCTTACGAAGGTAGCTCACTTCATATTTGTCAAGACAATCTTCAGCGGCCCTAAACTGGCAGAGTTGTACATGGCCCGCATAGTGTGCCTCCAAGGAGTGCCTAAGAAGATAGTCTCTGATAGAGGGAGTCAGTTCACGTCTCAGTTCTAGAAAAACCTCCAAGAGGAGATGGGGATGAGACTGAACTTCAGCACAGCCTACCACCCCTAGACGGATGGACAGACTGAAAGGGTGAATCAGATATTGGAGGATATGCTTAGGGCATGTGCCCTCGATTTTGGAGGAACATGGGACAAGAGTTTACCGTACGCCGAGTTCGCGTACAATAATAGCTATCAAGCCATCCTACAGATGTCTCCGTTTGAAGCTTTATACGGACGCAAGTGCATAACACCTTTGCTTTGGGATCATACTGGTGAATCCCAAGTCTTTGGTATGGATTTCTTTGGGAAGCTGAAGAGAAAGTAAGGATCATCCGAGATAGGTTAAAGATATATAGCTCAATCCCAACAAAATAGCTATGCGGATAATCACCACCAAGATCTAGCCTTTGAAGAAGGAGATCATGTCTACCTTCGAGTTACTCCCCTCTGTGGCACCCAAAGATTTAATATGAGAGGGAAGTTAGCACCCCTCGATACGTTGGACCCTTCTAGATCATCCGACGTCAAGGCGAGGTCGCTTACCTGTTAGAGCTGCCACCCTCATTGGCTGGGGTACATGATGTGTTTCACATATTGCAGCTAAAGAAGTGTCTTCGAGTTCCGACAGAGAAATTCAACTTCCAACAGTTGAATATCCAAGAGGATCTGACCTACGTTGAGAAGCCCTTCAGGATCTTAGAAATCAAGGAAAGGATAACCAGAAGTAGGGTCATTCGCTTTTGCAAGGTTCAGTGCAGTAATCACCCTGTTGAGGAAGCCACATGGGAAAAGGAAGAGGAGCTAAAAGTGCAACACCTAGAGTTATTCGAGGATTGATCCGAATCTCGAGGACGAGATTCTCTATAAGGGGGATAGGATTGTAACACCCCAGAATTAAAAATAAAATAAAAATGAGGGAAATAAATTTTCTGAATTAAAAAGGAATTATTTAATTAGAGAAAAGGCTAAAAGAACTCAATTAAAGCAAAACAGGGAGAATTAATTCAAATTTAAGGCTGATAAATTTTTGATGGAATCTATGAGTCAAGAAATATTTTTAGGAATTTTTATAAAATTTTATCAACAATGATTCAAGCTCTAAACAAATAATTGATTTTCTAGAAATATTTTAAATCAGAAATACATTTTAAATAGAAGTCGGCCACAACCCTAAATTCGCCCTCGGCCTGGCCTAGCCCAGCCGCGTGACACTACCATGTGGGGTCCGCCTGTCGGCGCACGCCCCCTCTTTCTAATACGCGCCCGCGTCACCTTGGCCCCACCCGTCAACCGCACTCCCGCACCCTCGGCCTCTGACCGCTTGGGCCCATCTATCGGCCCCTTTCCTTTCTCGTTCGCCCACCGACAGGTGGGGGCCACCTGTCGGAGCCTTCGTCTCCGATGGAAGAGGATCCCCCACTTCCAATTCTAGCGACCCCTTGCCATAAAACCGTTGCCGGCCACCGCGTTACACCAATTGGATCCCGAATTCGAATCCCCCGATCTCCATTGATCCCTTTCCCCCTTAGCCGACGCGGATTCACATGTATGGAAGCTACCCAAGCGCACGGAAACCTCGTCAGCGCCGATTTGGAAACCCCTCCGGATTTCCTCCGTTTACCCTTCCTCTTATACGCTGACGACCCCCTATTTAAACCCCAGACCCTCGCCGCAGCTCCGTCCACGCTTAGAAGCGCTAGCTACGCCAACCCGAGCCGCCACTCCACGCTTTTTGGTTTTCTCCCCTGCTCCACCTCCGACAACCCCTTGACGGCGCTACAAGACCCCGTCGCCCTCATCGTCGACATCTTCAGAACCGTTGTCGACCGCACGTCCTCAGCATCACCTCCATTGGCCCGGACGACCGCCGGATCGTTGTCGCCACCGCCAACCAGTGGGCTCCCACATCCCATCACCGTCGGTCGTCTTTCACCACCATCTCCGGTACCCAGGTGCTCCCCTTGTTCCCCTAGTTATGTTTTAGCTAGTGGTCATGCCGTTAGACCCACGTCGTCGCTGGAATCGCTCGCCGTCGCGCCGCCGGAGTTGGGGAAGAAGGGGGTAATTACCACTTAGGCGCATGTCGTGTCGGATGAGATCCTGGGCGCACGATCATGATCGGAGGGCATAGATTAAATCCCGAAGAGGTATGGTGTGATTTGGGCCGTCCAGATCCACTTAACCCTTCCCGCCTCGCACCTGGCTGCTGGATTTGGATCGGACGGTCCAGATTGGCCCGGTCCACACGCAAAGTGCACTGGTCCGTGGTGAGCTTGGCTCACCATGGACCAGAACCCATTTTCAGTTTAAATAAAAATTCAGAAAATAGTTCAAACTTCAAAAATTAATATCTTGCTCAATTTAACTCCAAATTCGACCATTTTAATTCTGTAAAATTTGTCTTTTTATTCTCTACAACTTTATGCAATAAAAACAGTATGCTTATTTTGCACATTTTATTCTTAATAAATAATAATTCAAAAACCCTTTTAGGATAAATGTTTATTTCACATAATAAAAATTCAGAACTCTCTAAAAATACCTTAAAAATTCAGACAATAAATTCAAGGGACATAATAATTTCATTTCACTATTTTAAACCAATAAAAACCTTATTTGCTTGTATTGGTGATTTTGGATTGTTTATTGAATGTCGTGTTTATTTTCGTATCGGAAGACTACGACGCTGTCGAGGATCCAGAGTTCTACCCCGAGGTTCCACCTTCGCCATTTGCTGATCAAGGCAAGTCACAAACCCTAAGTTGATCATATTTGAGCCATGTTTTTCATAACTACCACTATAACTCATAGGAATTAAATATTGCATTAGTCTAATCTCAAGCCCTAAATTATATTTATTAGATCCCGGTCCTTGTGTGTAAACCCAATCCATGCTTATTGGGCCTAAACTCCTTGTCACCTTTAATATTATATTAGCAAGTGTCCAATGTATCGACACAACTCCTATAGGATAAAAGAACGAGTCGTAGGTAGTTGGATTCTACTATATGATTTCCTCGTTATTCTCGTCTCTGGATTCTGTTGGAGTTGGCTATGTTATAAGTATGGTGGGGTTCAGGGTGCAAGTTAGGACATTGGTTGGTCACACCCGGGGCACTATAAGGACCGGTCCGCAGGATCTATTGCAAAGCACTTCTGTAGTAACCACAAGTCTAATGGGTAAGTCCTAACTGGAGGTATGGATCGTACCAACTTGAAACACCATAGTAGAGGGGGCAAGGGGCAACCTGCGGGTGACTTGTATCGACGAGGCTCAAGGTCGGTATGGTGTTGGCCCGACGCGTCGGGGCACCAAATGAAACCTATAAGAGGGTGTTATCGAATTGGTGTGTTCCATGCTGAAGGTTTTGGCATGAGTTCCCGTGGTATGAGTCATCTCGTAAACTTTGGTGTGCGTGGATGAGTGTGTGCCTTGTTGGTACAGTAGTACACCTCTAATCAGAGTATAATCTTTTCGAAAAGTCATGCCCACGGTCAAGGGCGGGTTGCGTGACTTCTCACAGTTAGTTTACTATTGTTTGAATGATCGTGTGATTCATGGCATGTAAGGACTGTTGAGCGAGGGCGGGCTGACTATACCCCTCGAGCTAGAAGATGATGCATAACACATGTTTAATTTTCTTTACTAATAACCTGCTTACATTAAATGCTTTACAAATATGCTTTTCCGCAAAAATAGCCACTACCTTCCTTTTTATCACTCTGCATTATACTTTCATCTGGTGGCTTGCTGAGTACGATTGTACTCACCCCTGTTGACTTACACCACCAGAGGGCATCTACTACGAGGAGGATGAAGGTCTGGAGTAGCGACCCAGTCAAGGTACGAGACTAGAAGGAGATGTTCATCTAGGAGATTGATTTTATTAGTTTCTCTTTGATTTAACTCTTTTGTAATAATATGGTCTACAAACCATGATTGATTGGCATATTGTACGCGGTCGTATGATGAACGTCTTGTTTTATTGATTTTCTATGGAATTTCAATAAAGTCCAGGTTTTATTAAATCTAGGCGTTACACATGCGCTGCGAGTGGAGGAGGCTGACAGGTGGGCCAGGGGCTCGGGCACGCGTGAGAGAGAGAGGAGTGGGATCCTAACGAGTGGGACCCGTGTGTCAGTGAGGGGGCGCGGGGTTGATGGGCTGGACCGGTCTATGGAGGGAGAAAGGGGGTGTGGCCCAATGCTATTTAAAATTCATTTCTGAATAAAAATAATTAGAGAAAATAGTTTATGAAATATGAGCCAGTAGGAAAAGTTATAAAAATTTGTAAAAATTCTCAAAATTATATCTTGGCTTTAGGAACATAATATAATTTTCTCATATCATGATTTGAATTATCTCTCTAGGTTTTTATTTATTTAGGCATTTTCAGCTTTATTGAAAATAAAAAAATAAATCATTTTCTGGAATTTTGTATTTCTTGTTTAATTTTACCTTTTTGGAAATTAGGGGTGTTACACACATGACATAAAGCAAAGTCCAAACTTAACCCATATGGTTTGTATACTCCATTCCTATTCCTAGCTATTGCACCTTGGAAAGATATTAGCATGGACTTTATTGTGGGATTGCCTAGGACAAAGAGGGGGAAAGATTGCATATTTGTAACCGTGGATAAATTTTCTAAAATGGCACACTTTATTCCTTGTCACAAGACCAACGATGCATCACATATTGCTAAATTGTTTTTAGGGAATTTGTGACATTGCATGGAACGCCTAGAACCATTGTTTCATATTGTGATGTGAAATTGATGAGTTAATTTTGGAAGACATTGTGGGCCAAGCTTGGGACTAAATTGTTGTTTTCAATAACTTGTCACCCACAAACTTATGGTCAAACAGAGGTGGTAAACTGTACAATCTCCATGCTGCTGCTAACAATGATCAAGAAGAACTTGAAGGAATGGGAGGATTGCCTTCCACATGTTGAATTTGCATACAATAGAGTTGTTCACTCAACAACACAATTTTGCCGGATTGAAGTGGTGTATGTTTTAAGATAATCACACCACTTGATTTGGTGCTAGTTCCTTTCCAAGAAAGGGAAATTATGGAGACAACACAGCGCATAGTTTTTGAAAGCTATGCATCTGAAAACCAATGAAGTTATAAAGAAGAAGGCACGCTATTTCTCTCAAAAGGCAAACAAAGTAAGAAAGGATCGCTTTTTAAATCGAGAGATCTGGTTTGGGTGCATTTACGAAAAGAGAGTTTTCGAGAGAAGCGCAAGTCTAAACTTATGTCATGTGTTGATGGTCCATTCAAAGTGTTGGATGAAAAGTGGCGACCAGAGGGGGGGTGAATGGGAGCTTTTCAAATTTCATGATAAAATAGCCTTCTGTTTTGAAAACAGTCTCCCGCGGAACAGGCTTCGAACACACCCTTCAGAGGTCTCGTTCGAATGTATTTTGGGGCTTCGAAACCAGGCTTCGCGAAGAGCAAAACTTCGAAGTCAAGAAGACTTCGCTCACACCCACAAAACAAAAAACACAATGGCTAGGTTCGTGTAGGCTGCGCACACAAGGTGCCTTCGAGCAGGCTTCGCACTACACCCTTCACAGAGGTCAGTTTCCCTCTGAGGACTTTGACCATATACTCCGCACTAGCAACTGGTGCTAGGCTTCGTATTTCGAAGGTCTAAACTCAAATAGAACAGATCATGCTAAGGGAAGAAAGCAGGCTTCCAGCACATACTACTCAGTGCTTCGCTTGTAATAGTGAGGAGTTGCCTCAGTTTACACAGAGCGAACACACACTGAAAAATACACACTTCGCACGCACTAAAAAATACACACTTCTCCGAAACAGAACCAATGCACAAACTTAACGCAGAAGTAAATGGTGCACAGAGAAATCAAAGCATGTAGTGTAAAACAGAATACAAGTTCAAGCAGTGAATAATGAATAGAATCAAAGTTTCATTGCAACAACAGGGAACACAAAATGAACTCACAAGACAGAATACATTAGTGTGGCGGCTAGCACAGGAGTTCTAAAATGACTGCTCAAAGTGTTGCCGATGCCTAGCCAGCCTCCCCTATTTATAGGCACTATTTAGCCCTATGAATAGACTACTTTACCCCTAGGATTTACACTGTTTTTGTCTCTCTCAGATAGGGGGTACCAATGGTAGTCTACTTTATTTGGAGGCTTCTTTTGTGAGCCTCACAGAAGAGACAACATCAGCTATTATAGAGCAGACATGATCAGCCTTTGCAGTTTTGGAGTCTTCTGAAGCCCCCCTTCACACGCGAGGTGTGCGGTAGCTTCGGCGAGAAGCTTGGTGCCAGATGGCCTTCGCTTCACCGAAGTCAGCCTCCGATATAGTGACGGTTTTGAGCTGAAGCCGACAAAGCCCTTGAGTCTTCGCATCGAACACCTCTGGATTGGACCACCACGGCTTCACTGCTACTCCAAGCTCGAACTCTGCCCGTCCATGTACCAAAGCCATGCAGGGCCAAAGTACTTTAAGACAACCACACTCCGAAGCCCCACCTTCGGAGTACCACCCTTCGAAGTCCCTCCTTTGTCCAAGGCCTCCGCATGAAGCATTCCATGAGCACTTCGTCGCAGTGTCTCTCCCCGAGCACACTCCTCGACGAGCCTCACCCGGACCATGCCTTCGATGCACCTTGACTTCTGAGACCTCCGTCGGATGTCCCTTTGAGTGCCTCCATCCGGAGAACACTTCGAAAGCCATGCCTCATTGATGAGGACTTTGTCCACCATACTTCGAAGTCACTCCGTCCAGAGCACCCTTCGAAGTGCCTCGTCTTCGAGGACTTTACCTCGGGGTACCTTCAGCCGGAGCACACTTTCTGCCTTCGCCTGGCACACCTTGGCCCAAGGACCGACCTCGACTCCACGTAGACTTTGTGACCGAGCTCCTCGCTCGCCTCGCATCAGGCCTCCCACATGACAAAGGTTCACTTGTTGCGAACCATCTGTCGCCTTCGAAGCCACCTGCGCACCACCAACAAACAGACAAGTGTTTCCAGTACCTCGGATACCTCTCTGGTAAACAACCTTCTGTACATACTCTGGTGTACCGTCCAAAGTACCGAGCCCTTCGGTACCACCAAGTCATCATGCTCTGTTGGACCCCTCCAACAGACAAACTCCACTGCAACAACCGCTGCAACCAGACCCTCCAAACCCTTCAGTGAAATACCCTCTGAACCCCTTCGGAGGGACTCCTTCGAATCCAGAAGGTAAATCCTTTCAATCACTCATCACAGACTCCAAAACCAATCCTTGGTTTCTCAATCTCCCCCTTGATGAGTGCATTGACAACCGAATTCATGTGCAAGAAAAATTTGAAAAATTTCAGCACACAAGTGACCATTAAAAAACTCAAAAAAGAGCTAAATCATGTCACTTGACAAAAGAATTTCTCCCCGATAAGAATCTCTCCCCTTTTCAAAAGATTAAAAAGCCCCTTTCAGCGCATCTCTCCCTTTGCAAAGCATCAAAAGTTCAGACTTCCCTTTTCCACAATAAAAACTCCCTCTGAGTTATTTTTTCCCCTTACTGCAGAGAACTCAAAAATTTCTCCCCCTTTGGCAATGCAAGCATCAAGGAGCAACTAAAATATGCAAAGCTTTGAAATGGGCAGAAGTGCAAAGACATATAAAGCAAAAATATGCCAAACTTAATTCTAGTTTTCATGTGGTCAGCTCAATTTAACATGACCTAAAAGCATGATGACAACATGTGATTTATCATTTTGAAATAAAAGCATCACCACTCAATCAAGTTAACTATACATGTAAAAGCGAGGGTCACACAAAGCTAGTCAATTTCTACTCTAGATATACAAGTCCAGTTCAAATGGAGTATTGAAAGCAAACTTGATTAACAATGAATTTATACTTGCTATTCTTTTCATAATGCTAGGGGTTATTTGTTTGTCTACTTTATACTTTCCAATCAAGCCAAGCCTACGCAAAAAAGTCATCAGAAGCTTAAGGCAGTGATTTTGGCAGACACTAAATTATCCCAGTTCATACCAAAGTGCAATGGTAAGCAGTCTAGAATAAAGTAGTGCGACAAAGAAACCCACCTTGATCTTTTCACTCTTAGTATTTTAAATTATGGATTCTTGATTTTTTGAAAACCAAACAAATTTTGTACCAATTGTTTGAAGAATATCCATGAGAAAGCAGTGATTTTTCAAGTTGTAATTTTTGTATCCAGAGAAAAGGATTCTTGTTACCAAGTAGATAAAAGATAGCTAAAGCAGTCCTGGCTAAACATGCTAGATTCCAGACTAAGCAGTGATCATGATTTAATTTTTGAAAAGATAAAATCATGCGCAAAATGAATCAGACATATTAAATAGAGCTGAGCTGTCATGATTACGTGTTTTAAAACAAGGCATGTCAGTGCAAAACATGTAACTCTGCAATTTCACACAAAACAAGCATATGCAAGACAATCAAATTGTGCTCCCCCTCACAAAATGCCATAAGGGTGACAAACACCAAGTTCCCCATGCAAGTAGGCGAAACGCGAAGCATCGAGGGGTTTAGTGAAAATATCGGCTAGCTGGTGTTGGGTATCAACATATTGAAGTTCAATATCACCCTTCTCATTGTGATATCTGAGAAAATGGTATCGCACATCAATATGTTTGGTTCTGGAATGTTGAATTGGGTTGTTTGCAATACAAATAGCACTAGTGTTATCACAGAAAAGTGGAACACTCTTATAATCTAACCCAAAATCCCGCAAAGTGGAAACCATCCACAAAATCTAAGAGCAACAACTAGCTGCAGCAACATATTCGGCCTCAGCCGTTGATTGTGCAACACTAGACTATTTGCGGGATGACCAGCAAACTAGCAAAGTACCCAGAAAATGATAAGTACCAGAGGTACTTTTCCTATCAATCCTACACCCAGCGAAATCCGCATCAGAATAACCTCGAAAACATAAAGAGGAAGATGCAGAATACCAAACACAAAATTCAAGGGTATGCTTGAGGTACCTGAGAATGCGCTTGACCACTTGGTGGTGCGAAGCTCGTGGTGAAGCCTAAAAATGAGCATACAGACACACAACGAAGTGTATGTCTGGCATCGTAGCCGTCAAGTAGAGGAGGAAGCCAATCATGCTATGAAACTCCTTCTGATCCACAGCTTCTCCATCCTCGTTGAGGTCCAATGCTACCAAAGTAGCCATCGGAGTAGCGAGGGGCTTCGCATCAGAAATATCGAACTTCTTGAGCAGCTCCTTGGTGTACTTCTTTTGATGAACGAAAGTATCTTGTTTGCTTTGCTTGATTTGCAAACCAAGGAAAAAGGTGAGTTCACCCATCATGGACATTTCAAATTCCCTACTCATAATTTCTACAAACTCAGCAACCAAAGCATGAGAAGAGCCACCAAAGATGATACATCCACATAAATTTGAACTAGCAGAAAATCTTTGCCATGCTTGAGAGTAAAAAGGGTTTTGTCGACTGACCCCATCATGTACCCTCGCTCAAGCAGAAAAGACCGAAGTCAATCATACCATGCCCGAGGGGCCAGCTTGAGTCCATAAAGAGCCTTATGAAGTTTAAGGACTCTATGGGGGTATCTGGGCTTCTCAAAGCCTGGTGGTTGTTTTATATAAACATCTTCGCCTATGAAGCCATTAATAAAAGCACTCTTAACATCCATTTGATATAGTTTGAAACCACGGGAAGCCGCAAATGCAACTAAAACCCTAATGGCCTCAAGACGTGCAACTAGTGCAAAAGTCTCAGTAAAATCAATCCCTTCTAACTGAGAAAAACCCTGAGCTACAAGTCTAGCCTTGTTTCTAACTACAGTCCCATCCTCCCCTTGTTTGTTTTTGAAAATACATTTTGTTCTAATGAAATGAACATTTGGTGGAGGATCAACTAAAGTCCAGACTTAGTTTCTCTCAAAATTTTCAAGTTTTTCATGCATGGCATTAATCCAGCTAGAATCAGAAAGTGCATGACTAACATCTAAGGGCTCGAAAGAAGCAACAAAAGCAGAATCTGCAAAGTGAGCGAAGGAATGTGTTACTCTTTGATCAAGCTCACCGATAATCTACTCCGGAGGATGCATCTTCTGGACGTGGTGCTGAGCTTTGCGACGAGATGCAGCCTCCCCCTCGACCTGTGCGTTGAAGTGGTCCAAGATTACCGATGTTGATGTGATTGCTTCGGGACCTTGCACCGAAGTGGTCAAAGCGAGGTTGGCCTCGGGGGTTGATGTCGAGGGTAGTAGGGGTTCATCCTCGAAATCTCCGGGATCTTCATCTTCAAAGATGGTTTGTTCCATGTCGTGTTCATTGGCATGTTCAAAAGAAGAGCTAACACAGGGGGCTGATTCATCAAAAGTCACATCACATGACTCGATGACAGTGTTAGTTTCCAAATTGAAAACACGATAAGAATGACCGTGAGTAGTATAACCCAAGAAAATCCCTTCAAAGATTGCGACTCAAATTTATCCAAATTTCCACGTTTCAAGACAAAGCATCGACAGCCAAAAACTCGAAGATGAGTAACGTTGGGCTATCTTCCAAAACGCAGCTCATATGAAGTCAAGTTCAAAATTGAGCGCAAGAAAATTCGGTTTGAGATGTAGCAAGCAGTGTTTATGGCCTCAGCCCAGAATTTTATAGGAGTCCAGTGCTCATCGAGCATCGTCCTAGCCATCTCAACAGAAGTTCGGTTTTTCCTCTCAACAACACCATTTTGTTGAGGAACCCACGGAGCAGAGAATTGATGTTCTATGCCATGCTCCATGCAAAAGTCAACAAAGAGATTGTTCTTGAACTCAGTGCCATTATAACTTCGAATGAATTTTAATGCACTAGGGAGTTCAGTGAATAGTGTCAAAGCCAAGCTCTGAAAGTGTGAAAACACTTCATCCTTGCTGGCTAGAAAGAACACCCAAGAGTAGCGAGAGAAATTGTCGACAATGACTAGCACATACCACTTACCGCCTAAAGAACTAACCTGAGAAGGACCTACAGTGTCCATATGGAGAAGTTCTCCGGGTTGTTCAGTCATCACCAAGGTGACTGGCGAGTGCGAAGCGGCAATCATCTTTCCATGTCGACAAGGAGCGCAGACTAAATTCTTCTCAAATTTGAGCTTGGGCAATCCTCAGATCAGACCTAGGGCACTCAACCGAGTGAGCAACTTAAAACTCATATGCCCTAGTCTCCTATGCCACTTCTAAAACTCAGAAGATGAATGTGCAACAATGCAGTGAGAAGAACAAGATGACTCAGAAAAGTCAGCTCCAAAAACTCTCCCAACTCTAAAGATCTTACGGACCACAGCGCCATCAAAATTGAGTACTTGCAAAGTATCACAATGGAATCGCACTTCGAAGCCCTCATCAAGAAATTGAGATACAGACAGCAAATTGTATCTCAAATTTTCAACCAAAGCAACATCTTTGAGAGTGAAGTTTGAGTTGATTCTTACCACACCTTTACCTTTCACTATACTTCTTTGGTTGTTGCCGAAGGTAATTTGCTCCTTTTGCTTGGTTGCGGTGAGGCTATAGAACCATGCTGCATTCTCGGTCATATGGCGCGAACAACCAGAGTATATGATACACATGCCCTCCAAGCGTCGATCTGATGCCTACACAAAAAGAGAAAATCTCGATCGCTTAGTGCTAGGGTAAGTGAAAGCATGACGAGGCATCCAACACTGAGTGATATGAGTAGTAGGCACAGTAAAAGTAGACTGTCTACGCATAGAAAAATTAGAATGATGCAAAGTGTGAGGTCTACCTATATGATGCAATCCAGATGCATGACGAGGTCTCCTAACCTGTCGAGAGACAAGGCCACTAACACGTGGTCTAGCACCATATGAAACATGGTGAACACCACGAGGGGCAAAGCCTCTCTGAGAGGATTTAGGAGCCTCATACACAGGATGTGAGTAAAACTCGGTCTCATGCATACCTAGAGGTGGGTAGTGCATGTCCTAGAATCTCAACGTTTGAGAACATCGCTCATCCTTGATGCGACGGTAGAAAAAACCAACCAAATGACCCGCCCGCTGACAGTAGGAATAGTGAAACACTCTCCTAGGGGCACTCTCATGGGTCATAGGAGTAATCCTCACAGAGTCCTTGGGCTTCTACTGAGTGTTTTTCTTGGGAGGATTTTTCTTGGTAAGAGGAGTGGTTTTCTTTGGAGTTTGGGTAGGCTTTTTGGCTGATGGAGTGTCTAACTGGGCTCTTTCTTTCTCTAGAGTAGTGGGTGAGGTAAAAATAGTTTTGTTCTCACTATCTACAGGAATCATCTCAAAACTCAATCCCAGAGCTAACCCTGCCCTGTCAGCACACATCTTGGTCATGGCCAAGCGCAAGTCCATCGTACCCTTTCCCTTAGTGCATTTGTTAACCATAGAAAGAAAGTATTCATTTTCAGTCATAAGGTTTTCAGCTTGCCCTCTAACAAAACTAAGTTAGTCCTTAAGGGTGATGCAGGTGGGACAAGCAGGCTGCACATCCTTAGAACACTCAGCACTCTCCAATCTAGCCTCTAACTCCCTAACATGCTTGTCTCTTAAACTAGTGCTATCAATCAATAAGGAATAGTTTGAACAAGCATCGGAAGAAATAGGTCTAGACTCCACCACCAAAAGCTGCTTCTGTGTAGTCTCAAGCTCATCAACAGTTTGAGCGTGCACAGAGCACAACTGAGCAAGCTCACCCATTATAACAGTGCAATATTCACATTTAGCATCATCAATTTTAGACTTAAGCATGGCATAATCAGTAGAAACAAATTCTAGCATAAGTCTAAGGTCTTTTCTATCTCTAGCAGCCTGAACAAGTAATCTATCTTAACCAAGATCTACTTTATTCAGTTCATCTATCTTAATTGAGAGCTGGTGATACGAGGATGCGCCCAACCTTCACGGCGTAGAATCAAAGATACTCGTGAAACCTGACGAGTCTTGTGCAGCCAACCGTTGCATGTGCAACAACCTGCAGCACGGAGTTCGCCCAACCTCACGTTGTCCACTCAACCAAGTCAAGCGGATTACAATCCTCGTTGCAATCACAAAGGGCTTGCAAGAACAACGGGAAGGAATGCACAATTCTTAGAGATGATTCAGCTAGTAGCTAGAACACTCAAGAACATGCATAAAGCATAGTTGTTTCATTCTCAAAATTCTGTTCCCTCTTCACATTGAGAAAGATCCTATTATATAGAAGGGATTGAGAGGAAGATGGAGAGGTGTTCAGGACGTTTTACATGGCATTAAGCCAATATTGGTGCGCAGCACCCTAATTAGAGCAAATGAAACGTTTGGCAGTTTCTGTTCTCCATATTAAGTCGGCGATAACTCTCTATTCTGGTGGACTTATTGGATGAGGCCAGATCCGTTGGAAAGCTTATGAAGTAAGCGTTCCAACCTGTGGTCGAACACATTTATTGGATTTAATATGCGATTTCTATGAGCATTTTACTCCATACTGGTCACTTGAATCCGAAAGGGTTTTCATTGCATTCATTGCTTGATTGATGGCTGTTGATGAAGTGCTGCTCCTTTGGCCACTCTTCAACGTTGTCATACCTAAGAATAATTAAATTACGAGCATTAGGTAGCAACTGATTTTCATGTGTAATGCTATTCTTATTTAGGAGCGAGTTCACCTGTTGATTTATTTGCTTTGCACGAGCGCGAGTTATTGCTCCTTCAAAATGATTTGGAATTTCTTGATCATTGGGGGAAAGAAATGTTGTTGATGCTAGGCTGTCTGTATCATCCTCCCCTTCTTGAAAAGGAGTCGTCCTCGACTCTATTTGTTCTGGTCCAAAAAATGGTGACAAATCAGCAACATTGAAAGTAGTACTCACATTATAGTTATCTTCAGGAAGCTCAATCTTGTAGGCATTGTCATTTATCTTCTCTAACACTTTGAATGGACCATCAGCACGTTGCATAAGTTTGGACTTGCGCTTCTCTGGAAAACGCTCTTTGCATAAATGCACCCAAACTAAATCTCCTGGTTTGAAAAGCATCTTCTTTCTTCCTTTGTTTGCCTTTTGAGCAAAATAGCGTGCCTTCTTCTCTATAACTTCCTTGGTCTTCAGATGCATAGCTTTCACAAACTCTGCACGCTTTGTTGCCTCCATGTTTGCTCTCTCTTGAAAAGGAAGTGGCAGCAAATCAAGTGGTGTGATTGGCTTAAAACCATACACCACTTCAAACGGGCACAATTGTGTTGTTGAGTGAACAGCTCTATTGTATGTAAATTCAACATGTGGAAGGCAGTCCTCCCATTCTTTCAAGTTCTTCTTAATCATTGTTCGCAGCAACATGGAGAGTGTACGGTTTACCACCTCTGTTTGACCATCAGTTTGCGGGTGACAAGTTGTTGAAAATAGCAATTTTGTGCCAAGCTTGGCCCACAATGTCTTCCAAAAGTAACTCATAAACTTCACATCACGATCTGAAACAATGGTTCTAGGCATCCCGTGCAATCTCACAATTTCCCTAAAAAATAAATCAGCAATATGTGAAGCATCGTCGGTCTTGTGACAGGGAATAAAGTGTGCCATTTTAGAAAACCTATCCACAGTTACAAATATGGAGTCTCTCCCCCTCTTTGTCCTAGGCAATCCTACAATAAAGTCCATGCTAATATCTTCCCAAGGTGCACTAGGAACAGGAAGTGGAGTATACAAACCATATGGGTTAAGTTTGGACTTAGCTTTATGGCATGTGGCACAATGCTGCACAAATCGTTCAACATCTCTCCGCATCTTTGGCCAATAAAAATTATTGGACAGCATGGCCAAAGTCTTTTCTCTCCCAAAATGTCCCATTAAACCACCGCCATGTGATTCCTGCAACAACAGCAAACGTACGGACGAATCTGGAACACATAGCTTGTTAGCATGGAACAAGGACCCGTCATAAACATGATATTTTTTCCAGCCTTTCCCATCATTACATTTAGTGTACGGTTCAGCAAATTCTTTATCTACAACATACAAATCTTTCAAACTTTCCAAACCTGGAACGTTAATATCAAGTTGAGATAAAAGAACAATCCTACGAGACAACGCATCAGCAACCACATTTTCTTTGCCATTCTTGTATTTCACAATGTATGGGAAAGATTCAATAAATTCAACCCATTTAGCATGTCTACGGTTCAGTTTAGCTTGCCCTCTCAAATATTTTAGTGCTTCATGATCAGAATGTATGATAAATTCTTTGGGCAATAGATAATGTTGCCAAGTGTCTAGAACACGGACCAAAGCATACAACTCTTTGTCATAAACAGGATAATTTAATTGAGCACCACCAAGTTTCTCACTAAAGTATGCTACTGGTTTTCCTTCTTGTATCAAAACACCACCAATACCCAAACCACTAGCATCACATTCAATCTCAAATGGTTTGTCAAAATCAGGCAAAACAAGCAAAGGTGCTTCAGTGAGGCATTTCTTAAGTTCTTGAAATGCTTTTTCTTGTGACTTACCCCAAACAAACTCAACACCTTTCTTGGTGAGCTCATTTAAAGGTGCAGCGATGGTGCTGAAATTCTTCACAAAACGTCGATAGAACCCAGCAAGACCATGAAAGCTTCTCACTTGACTGACATTGACAGGTGTTGGCCAATTTTTGATTGCTTCAACTTTAGATTCATCCACTTCTACTCCCTGTGCAGAAACAACAAAACCCAAAAAGACAACCTTGCTTGTGCAAAATGTGCATTTCTCCTTGTTAGCATACAACTTTTTAGATCGAAGTACTTGCAGCACTTGTACAATATGGTCAACATGCTCTTCTTTGCTACGACTATATATCAGAATGTCATCAAAATAAACCACAACAAATTTTCCAATGAATGCTCTCAAAACATGATTCATTAGTCTCATGAATGTACTAGGTGCGTTAGTTAAACCGAAAGGCATCACTAGCCACTCATACAAACCAAATTTTGTTTTGAATGCAGTTTTCCACTCATCACCCTCTTTCATTCTTATTTGATGATACCCACTACGCAAATCGATTTTTGAGAAAATACCAGCACCACTTAATTCATCAAGCATATCGTCTAACCTAGGAATAGGAAGTCGGTATGTAATTGTGATGTTGTTAATTGCTCTACAGTCTACACACATGCGCCATGTACCATCTTTCTTAGGAACTAGAATAACAGGAACTGCACAAGGACTAATGCTTTCACAAACATACCCTTTTTCAAGAAGTGCTTGTACTTGTCGCTGTATTTCTTTCGTGTCCTCCGGATTGGCTCGGTACGAAGGTCTGTTTGGAAGAGATGCTCCTGGTATAAGGTCGATTTGATGTTCAATACCTCGAAGTGGGGGAAGACCAGCTGGTATTTCTTCTGGAAAAACATCACCAAACTCCTGCAAAACATTTGTGATGGCACTTGGAAGAGAGGAGATATCATTAGTAGAAAACAATACATCTTTGTATACTAGCACAAAATGCACACAATTTGAGTTTTTATTTATTTCTCTTAGTTCTGATTTAGTGGCTAGCATAACTAATTTTTGTTTCTCACCCATTTTATTCTCATTCTCATTTGATTTGTAACTCTCATTTCCAGAATTGGCTTTCTCAGTTTTATTTTTCTCTTGCTCCTTAATACTTCCAACATTTACCTCATTTTTTTGCATTGTATCAGCATAAATTTGAGTAAGAGACATTGGTCGAAGGACAAATTCTTTGTTGTTCCACTTAAATGAATATTGATTAGTGCGACCATCATGTAGAATGCCACGATCAAATTGCCATGGTCGACCTAGCAGCAAATGACAAACTGTCATAGGAACAACATCACATTCTACCGTATCATTATACTCACCAATTTTGAAAGGAACCTTCACCATATGTTGAATCTTCACTTCTCCACAATCATTCAACCACTGTACATGGTATGGATGCGGGTGACGTAGCTGTTTCAATCCAAGTTTTTCACACATTTCTTTGCTAGCTAAATTATGACAGCTTCCACCATCTATGATCACCTTACATACACGACCATTTACCTTGGCTTTTGTGTGAAAAAGATTGCAGCGTTGTTCATGATCTTGTTTTGGTTGTACACTTAACACTTTCTTTGTAACAATGAGAGATTGACCACTCTCAAAATCACAGTAAGTCGTCTTGTCCTCTTCTTCTCCCATTTCAGCAGTTGGGTCATCATCATCTTCACTTGCAGATTCATACTCACCTCTCTCCGTTATTAGCATTGTGCGGTTGTTTGGACACTCCCTTGAGATATGTCCTCGACCCAAACACTTAAAACATTGAATAGCACTACTCTTCGCTGTAGAACCCACAGAAGAAGCACTTGCTGTTGTAGCTTGCTTCACATTTGGGGTAGATTGCTCTTTTCCACTTCGAGCTGCATGGGGAATGGAAGAAACACTTGCACCAGAACTGTTAGCTCGAAAAGAATTGAACCGAGAGGGGGATTTACCTGCTGTAGGTACCAGATTGTTTTGAGTTGATCGGGAGGCAAAAGAATTCTTTGTTACCTTCGATTCTTGTTGTACTTGTCGTTCAGCTTTGATTGCTTGATGCACTAATTCAACCACATTTTCATATGGCTGAAACTCAACGATGCGCTTAATAGGATGGTTCAAACCAGCTAGAAAGCGTGCCATGGTTTGCTCTTCATGTTCATATACGTTGGCACGGATCATGGCCATTTCCATCTCCTTGTAATATTCATCCGCGGAACGACCTCCTTGCCTATGCCCCTGCAATTTATTAAATAGATCACGCTTGTAATAACGAGGGACAAACCTTGCTCTCATCTCAACCTTCATTTCAGTCCACGATGCTACAGGAGGTTCGTCATGATCCTCTCTTTGATTCTGAATTTGTTCCCACCAAATCAGTGCATAATCTTCAAATTCAAGTGATGCCATTGCAAGCTTCTTTTCTTCCATGTAGTTGTGCATCCGAAAGATTTTGTCGACTTTTAGTTCCCAAGTTAAGTATTCTTCAGGATTATTGGTACCTGCAAATTTAGGCATAGAAAATTTAAGTTTACCAAACCTATGTTCATCATGATGATTGTTGTTGTTGCGATGATGGTGTTGATTTGCTTGATTGTGTGGGGGTATGTTAATATGTATTGGTTCATATGCAGCTCTTCCACGACCCACACCACGACCACGCTCCCTTCCTGCATTATTATTATTATTATTATTTTCATCACCAACCCTTATATTTCTAGCACGTGGAGGGTTTATATTAACAGCACGAGCCCTTCGAGCAGCGGCTTCTTCATCGGTCTCATTTATTAAAGGTTCTTGTTCAGCTTGTTGTTGTAGTTGCCGTACAATGTCAGCAACTATGTTAGTGTGGAATACGTTCAATTGTTGATTTACTTCAATTTGAAGATCTTGTATGGAGTTATTCAATTCTGATACCAAATGATACGAGGATGCGCCCAACCTTCACGGCGTAGAATCAAAGATACTCGTGAAACCTGACGAGTCTTGTGCAGCCAACCGTTGCATGTGCAACAACCTGCAGCACGGAGTTCGCCCAACCTCACGTTGTCCACTCAACCAAGTCAAGCGGATTACAATCCTCGTTGCAATCACAAAGGGCTTGCAAGAACAACGGGAAGGAATGCACAATTCTTAGAGATGATTCAGCTAGTAGCTAGAACACTCAAGAACATGCATAAAGCATAGTTGTTTCATTCTCAAAATTCTGTTCCCTCTTCACATTGAGAAAGATCCTATTATATAGAAGGGATTGAGAGGAAGATGGAGAGGTGTTCAGGACGTTTTACATGGCATTAAGCCAATATTGGTGCGCAGCACCCTAATTAGAGCAAATGAAACGTTTGGCAGTTTCTGTTCTCCATATTAAGTCGGCGATAACTCTCTATTCTGGTGGACTTATTGGATGAGGCCAGATCCGTTGGAAAGCTTATGAAGTAAGCGTTCCAACCTGTGGTCGAACACATTTATTGGATTTAATATGCGATTTCTATGAGCATTTTACTCCATACTGGTCACTTGAATCCGAAAGGGTTTTCATTGCATTCATTGCTTGATTGATGGCTGTTGATGAAGTGCTGCTCCTTTGGCCACTCTTCAACGTTGTCATACCTAAGAATAATTAAATTACGAGCATTAGGTAGCAACTGATTTTCATGTGTAATGCTATTCTTATTTAAGAGCGAGTTCACCTGTTGATTTATTTGCTTTGCACGAGCGCGAGTTATTGCTCCTTCAAAATGATTTGGAATTTCTTGATCATTGGGGGAAAGAAATGTTGTTGATGCTAGGCTGTCCGTATCAGCTGGTCATAGGATAGAGGTACCTCAAATGAGTCAAGCTCATCGCTGCTGTCACTACTGTCGGCCATGAAGAAGAGGCCGGTGAAATCCCTTACCTTCTTCTCCTCCTTTCTTGGGGATCCTTCCTTCTCATCAGAGCTCGACTCCTCAGTTGAGGAAGTGTCAATGTCGCTGAGTTCTGCAACAAAAGCTCTAGAAGCGGCCCTAGTTACCCTCTTAGCCACCTTGCCATGCTTATCCTTCACAAAGGGTTTTCTCTCCTTCTTGTGGTATTTGGAGCACTCACTCTCATCTTTCGTCTTGAGTTTAGGGCATTTGGCCTTGATGTGAGAAGTGTCACCACACTCAAAACAACCACTAAAGACACTTCTCCTCTGATCCTGTCTCTCATTGTGAAAATGGGTGAACCTTCTGGCAATCAGAGCAAGCTTTTCATCATCTAGAGTATCCACCTGCTCCTTAGTGACGGATACCGGGGAGGACAAAGAAAAACCACCAGCAAGAACACAAGTACCAGATGTGCTTGGTTCTGCAGTGGTGCCATGGCTAGAGCTAGAAACTAGTGCCAATGGTTGTGGCAAAGAGTTTCTGTGCACTGCAAGAGATGCCTTGGCAATCTCCATGGACTTCAGCTTGTTGAAGAGCTCATCACAGGTCAATGCGTCATAACCTGTGGACTCCTCAATGATGGATATCTTCACTTTCCATATGCTACGATCAAGAGCATAGAGAAGCTTGATAGCCCTATCATGGTCATTGTAAGCAAGCGTCCCGTTGGACCGCAAGTTACTCACTATAGCGTCAAAGCGAGAAAACATGGCATCTATAGATTCACCAGGCGCTTGCACAAACAACTGATACTATTGATTGTACGTGCTTTGGCACCTAGACTTAATCTGTGTAGAGCCCTCACAAAAAATAGTGAGTGTAGTCCAAATCTCCCTATCTGTCCTTAGGTGCTTAACCCGATCAAACTCACTCTGACTCAAACCCATGAAAAGTATGTTTCTAGCTTTGGAGTTAGAATTATACTAATCTTTTTCTGTTTGAGAGGTGCGGGTTTTAGGGATGGAGTATTGTGAGTCCACAATCTCCCAAATTGCATTTCCTTGGCTTAGCAAGTAAGTCTCCATGCGCACCTTCTAGTATGCAAAATCAGTCCCATCGAACAGAGATATTTTACTAACTCTGTCCATGTCGCCAAAAGATCACAAAACCGATTAAGGTTAACTGGTGATCTTAACCCGCTCTAATACCAATTGTTGGAACGAAAGTGGCGACCAGAGGGGGTGAATGGGAGCTTTTCAAATTTCAGGCTAAAATAGCCTTCTGTTTTGAAAACACTCTCCTACGGAACAGGCTTCGAACACACCCTTCGGAGGTCTGGTTCGGAGGTATTTTGCGGCTCCGAAACCAAGCTTCGTGAAGAGAAAAAGTTCGAACTCAAGAAGACTTCGCTCGTGCCCACAAAATCAAAAACACAACTGCTAGGTTTGTGCAGGCTCCGCACACAAGGTGCCTTCGAGTAGGCTTCGCACTACACCCTTCGTAGAGGTCAGTTTCCCTCTGAGGACTTCGACCAGATACTCCGCAATAGCAACTGGTGCTAGGCTTTGTATTTCGAAGGTCTAAACTCAAACGGAATAGATCATGCTAAGGGAAGAAAGCAGGCTTCGAGCACATACTGCTCAGTACTTCGCTTGTAACAGTGAGGAGTTGCCTCAGTTTACACAAAGCGAACACACGCTGAAAAACACACACTTCGCACGCACAGACCTCTTACACACTTCTCCGGAAGAGAACCAGTGCACAAACTTAACGTAGAAGTAAATGGTGCACGGAGAAATCAAAGCATGCAATGTAAAATAGAATACAAGTTCAAGTAGGGAATAATGAACGGAATCAAAGTTTCATTGCAAGAATAGGGAACACAAAATGAACTCACAAGACAGAATACATGAGTGTGGCAGCTAGCACAGTAGTTCTAAAATGACTGCTCAAAGTGTTGCCGATGCCTATCCAGCCTCCACTGTTTATAGGCACTATTCAGCCCTATGAATAGACTACTTTACCCCTAGGGTTTAAACTATTTTTGCCTTTCTCAGACATGGGGTACAGATGGTAGTATACTTTATTTGGAGGCTACTTTTGTCAGCTTCGTAGAGGAGATAGCATCAACTTTTGCAGAGCAGACATGACCAGCCTTTGCAGTTTTGGAGTCTTCTGAAGCCCCCCTACGCCCGCGAGGTGTGCGGTAGCTTCGGCGAGAAACTTGGTGCCAGATGGCCTTCGCTTCACCGAAGTTAGCCTTCGATACAGTGACGGTTTTGAGTCGAAGCCATCAAAGCCCTTGAGTCTTCGCACCGAACACCTCTGGATTGGACCACCATGGCTTCGCAGCTACTCCAAGCTTGAACTTCGCCCGTCCATGTACCGAAGTCATGCAGGGCTGAAGTACATCAAGACAACCACACTTCGAAGCCCCACCATCGGAGTACCACCCTTCGAAGTCCCTCCTTTGTCCAAGGCCTCCGCATGAAGCATTCCATGAGCACATTGTCACAGTGTCTCTCCCCGAGCACACTCCTCGATGAGCCTCACCTAGACCATGCCTTCGATGCACCTTGACTTCAGAGACCTACGTCGGATGTCCCTTTGAGTGCCTCCATCCGAAGCACACTTCGAAAGCCTTGCCTCATTGATGAGGACTTTGTCCACCATACTTCGAAGTCACTCTGTCCGGAGCACCCTTCGAAGTGCCTCGCCTCCGAGGACATTGCGTCGGGGTACCTTCAGCTGGAGCCACCCTCCGCACTTTCTGCCTTCGCCTGGCACACCTTGACCCGAGGACCGACCTCGACTCCACGCAGCCTTCATGACCGAGATCTTCACTCGCCTGGCATCAGGCCTTCCGCTTGACCCAGGTTCACTTGCTGCGAACCGTCTGTCGCCTTTGAAGCCACCTGCGCACCACCGACAAACAGATAAGTGTTTCTAGTACCCTGGATACCTCTCCGGTAAACAACCTTCGGTACACACTCTGGTTTACCATCCAAAGTACCGAGCCCTTTGGTACCACCAAGTCATCATGCTCTGCCGGACCCGTCCGACAGACACACTCCGCTGCAACTGCCATAGCAACCAGATCCACTGAACCCTTCGGTGGAACCCCCTCCGAACCCCTTCGGAGGGACCCCTTCGAATACAGAAGGTAAATCCTATGAATCACTCATCACAGACTCCGAAACCAACCCTTAGTTTCTCACAAAGTGTTTGAGAAGATAAATGATAATGCATACAAGATTGAGCTTCCTGGAGATAACTACAATGTGAGTACTACTTTCAATGTTGTTGATTTATCACCGTTCTTTGGACCAGAACAAATCGAGTTGAGTACCACTCCTTTTCATGAAGGGGAGGATGATACGGACAACCTAGCATAAACAACATTTTCTTCCCCTAATGATCAAGATATTCCAAGTCATTTTGAAGGAGCAATAACTCACGCTCGTGCAAAACAAATAAATCAACATATGAAAATCAGTTGCTACCTAATGCTCATAATTTAATTGTTCTTTGGTATGACAACATTGAAGAGTGGCCAAAGGAGCATCCCTTCATCAACCGTCATCAATCAAGCAATGAATGCAATGAAGGCCATTTCGGATTCAAGTGACCGGTAGGGAATAAAATGCTCATAGAAACTGCATCTTAAATCCAATAAATTTGTTCGACCACAGCTTGAAAAGATTACCTCATAAGCTTTCCAATGGATCTGGCCTCATCCAATAATTCTACCATAATAGAGAGTTATCGCCCAATTAATGTGGAGACCAAAAACTATCAATCTTTTTATATGCTTTAATTAGGGTGCTACGCACCAATATTGGTTTATTGCCATGTAAAACGTCTTGGATACCTCTCCATCTCCCTCTCAATTCCTTATATATAATAGGATCTTTCTCAATGTATTGAAGGCACATAATTTGGAGAATGAAACAACTATGTTTTATGCATGTTCTTGAGTGTTCTAACTACTAGCTGAATCATCTCTGAGAATTGTGCATTTCTTCTCGTTATTCTTGTTTAGCCGAGTGCTAACAAACTTGAGAGAAATCTCTACCCCTTTGCTCTTGTGATTTCCTTCGTAGGATTACAGAAGCGGTGGCTTCATCCGCTCCCAATTGGTGCTCCTACTCCCTTTAAGGTTTTTCTTTAATTGATTGTAAGTTGTGTTGGTTGTGGTTTAAGACGATGGTCGGTTTCAAGTTTTATTTGCTAGGCTCTACTAGTTATCGTTTTTCTCACCGGTCGACGCAGTATCTCCCTGGCCAGCTTCTGCCCTGTTGTGTGCATGGTGTCGCCAGTGCCAGCAAGCGGAGCCTGTCACCATCGAGAGCTCGCACCTCGCGCACCTGATCCACTCTCCAGGAGTCCAAACTCGGTGTCGGAAGCGCCAGACCTTGGCGCCTCCACCTCCAGAAAACTAACTGCACGAAGCGTGTTGCTGCACATGGCGCACTGCTTGAAGACAAGACTATTGCCTTCAAGCTTCCGCCTACTCAAGCTTCATCAGGTACCACGTCGTCGGTTTGTTTATTTCACCAACAAACTTCCGCTTGGTATGTACAGGTAACAATTTTTTCCTTCATCAGTTTTTTTCAAATACATTGAATTATCTATTATTTTCCTCGATGTAATGCTCGTGATTTTTTAGTGCATGACAAATACTCGAGAAAATGTTGAGTTGATTTGATATATTTCATGCATAACTTCTAGTTGTTTTAAATTCCTGTGAAATGTGAATATCTGTCATGTGCTTGATGAGATATTTATGAACTATTGATTTGTGTGTCTGATCTGTGAGTGGTATTAATCTGCTTCTGAGAACTTTGTTTCTGTCTTATCAATTATAATACCGGTTGTTTTTAGAGACTAGATTAGTTTAGTGCTTGTGATCTCTCAGACTGTGGTCTCACATAATATCAGACAAGAGAGTGATAGCACTAAATATTACGCCCATTCAACCTCCCTCGTTGGTACTCTCGATCCTACAGTCTTGGATGTCATGGTGTCGTTGGTTTTAATCTTCCTGCAAATCACCAGCGGCTTGCATTTTTAATACGTACTGCCTGAACAAGCCGAGATCAGTCATGTTTTCTTCTATTCGACTGCAAGATACAGGGCTGCTCAATTGAAGCATGTCAGGCCCAAATTTACATCCAACTACATGACTGTTTTTATTCGCTAGAACTTTTCACTATTGTTTTGATCTTTCACAGGCAGGTAACTCCGTTCTCTCCGCACAATATGTCTGTAGTTTTTTTTTTCAAACTAACTGTAGGCTCTGCCGACTACTGCGCCAGACCAGATTACTCCACCATGCAAATTTTATACCTTAGTGTCTGATTTTTTTGTTTATCTCATCACCTAAAATTTCCTAGTGTTACCGGTGTCTTTGGATCTGTAGAGTTACTTGACTCAAAAGATATTTCTTGCATGTCAAAGTGTTTGATGAAATGGTTGGTCGATTTGTAATCGAGTGATTTCGTATTCATTAAATATTTAATCTATTTGTCTATCTTTTTTTGCTTCCGCTAGTTTACTTTAAAGGAGCATTGGGTAAAAGGAATAGACTATCTTTTCAAAAGAAATTGTTGCGGCTCCTATTCACCCCCTTATAGTTGCCTATTTTGGTCCTACGAAGAGCAACGATCTACGTGCGCTTGTGGCAGTTGTTGCATTCTATGGACATCGCTTGAGGTTCCTCAAGAGGAATGAGAGAATTCATCTACCCCAACCTATATGATCACGTCATGGTAAATGATCACAACTAAATCATGGCTAATTTTAGAATAATTTTCTATTGTAACACTTTCCTTACTATTCATTGTGCAGCAAAACGTAAGGAGATGTGCATTCCAACGGTGGATAGATATCGCACCACCTACGTACAAAAATGGCTGGATCACAAAGGTGGAAAGTCACTAGAATACAAAACGAGGAGAAGGGAAGATGATGAGCGAGCAAGGAGGGTATGATGGTGTAATGAGGATAGACAATAGAGGGAATACAATATGCAGCAACAGTTTAGGTACAAAGAGCAACAAGAACACGCTAGGAAGAGAGATAATAGAGAAATTAGTAGGACCTAAAATCCATGCCAGCTATAATCTAATTAACTATTTATTGTGCTTAATTTGGTTTGCTTTTATAGCTTCAAATATTGTGGTATGTTCATTGGAACCTTTTCTATCTACCTGCCTTTAACTGTCTGCTCATAATTTGAAAGATTTTTGGATTGATTGAAAGAAAAACTATTTAAAATGGAGAAACACAATACAAAAACTTATTTTATGACAAACCTGTAGCATGCCAAATAAAAGAATACATAGTAATTAAAATAGTCCAACATCTACAATATCGAACAAAGTACATGACATAACATAGTATGTTATAATGGTACATGCAAACATGACTACTTGCCTTTAGGGAAATGAAAGTAGCTAAGACTTATCCAAACTGACTACTGAGTGCAGTGAGCATATTTTTCCTTATAGCCTACGATCATGCTTCCTTAGCACGATGAGCCCCCTCACATTTTCTCTCTCTATCAGCCTCATGCTCCTCTTTTACTTTGCACTTCATCTCCTCTCTCCTCTTCTCTTCTTCCTAAACTCACATGCCCACTTGCATAGCATCTCAAAAAGCTCCCCGTTGAAATCCTTGTGCCTCATAAGATTTGCCCAGTCCTCAGGGTGCACCTCCTTGTCAATTCATTTGACAAAGTCATAGAATAGAGGTGGCAATGGTAGAGAAGTTACCTACATGCTATTGGTGTATTTTTGGGCACACACGTGGTTTGGGAGATCTGCATAACTCCAGTGCAAGTCCTATAATCTTAGAAAATGGAAAGTTTTGAGCGTGTCAATCAATGATAACCTATTGGCTTGTACTCTAGTAGGAACTAAAGCAAGCATGCCAAATAACATATTCATATCATTAGACCACTGTAATCGCAAGATTAGACCTAACCGAGACAGTCACTAATCACGATAAATCAATAACACTTCAACGCATCAAGCATACTTTATTTAGATGAAAGGTTCACAACATGAACAAGATGCAATAGATCAAGATGTCGGACTTAACTGATGAAGCCTCAAAATACGTTACCTAATTCACATCAATCTAAGAGATCAAAACTGATTCAGCCTTAGACCTAGCAAAATATATCAAGGTAAACCCGACAGTCACACCGATCAGGCCGATACCTCAAGAGATTGATATGATACAGCCTCAAAGAACAAACCTTAATTGATGTGAGTGTTGGGGTAGCAGAACTCACCTCTTCACCGGAGATCAAGATGATGTATCCTGGTTCCAAGTGCCAAGCCCCGCCGGGATTAACCTTGAGAATCCAAGGGCGGCGATGCGCCGAAAGTAGTAGTTTGTAGGGATTGATTGTGTGTGTAAACCTAGCTAATTAGCAACATATTTATAGTTTGGAGACTTGTCGTCCAAGTAATCCACATTGTAACCGATTTTGGATCAACCTTATCTTCTCTCTCCTTCATCGGCTCTTGCGCGTCCGATCATATTGTAACAATATGGATGGGCTTCTCTGACCACCTTTGACCGGACACCTCTTTGACTTCTGTTGACCGCGCGGTTTCCCTAGTGGGCCTGTATCATACTAAATCTTGGCGTCAACACATGCCCCTAGTTTTGGAGCATTGAATGGCTAATGCTTCAAAATTACCAGCCATCATCACCCCTTGCCATTACGTCTTTCAAACGTCTAGCCGCGATGCCTTTTCACACTTATTAATTGTAGCCGAAACCTTTCACCTTCTAGTGCTTTATAACCTCTTGCCCTGGGTCCCAGCTCCATAATTTTCCTCCTTATTTTTCTACTCTTCTTCCTCGGCCGTTCACAACTGTGATGGGTGTCGCTTGGTCTAGCGCATGTACATTTCTTTGAGACAGCGTCGAACCAAGCTTCATCCCACATAGTTTTGTACTGGTGTTCTTTAAGCCAAAGATTTGGTTCCTCCAATCTCGGGCCTACAAATATCTCAACGCTTTTAAAATTATACTCATGATTACCTTTTGCCAAACATTGCAGTTGGCCCCACCAGATATAGCAGGATCATTTTGACTCAATTGCCGAGGAGTCGCCTTTTGCTTTATAAGTACCCTGGTGACTCCACCTTTCTTTTTCACGCTTTTTTCCCACTATTCATTCTTGCCCCCAAGATCACCGCCATATACTTTTGGTGCATACCGGCGACTGCTGCACTCATCGTCTTCTTCTTTGCAGATCCTGCATGCCGACAATGCCAACTATGGCCACCATCAACGTGATCCACGAGGTAAGCTTTCAGCATTCTCCTCTTTTTTTGTTCTTCGGTCCTTCGTGGTTCATCTGACGCTTTTACTCATCGTTTCTCTTTTATTTTACTGTTTCTTTTTGCTTTCTTCCGATAGAATCTAAGGAACTAGATTTTGATCCCCATTGCTAGACACGCAACCCATCACTTTCTAGGTCTGATGGGTAACCCCGATCCTATTGATATCATAAACTCAAAAACCAATCGGATCCCTTTTAAACATTCCTCCATGTTGTATTCTGATTGGCACCTTAGCTTTAGGGCCTTTCCTTCCCCGCTTCCCGGCTGGCGTGACTGGTACCTCAGGGTATTGGCCACCAAGTGTCCATCCTATGAGGAAATTGGCATCGATCACTACATCAGTCTCTCCCTTGCCAAACCCTACAAGAACGAGCCCCTTCTCGCTAGGCCCGACACACTTAACTCTTTCATTTTTTGCCATGGGCCGATGAGCCCCTCCTTGTTAGGCGTCCTTGCCTTGACTTCTCTTAACATCATCTCCCCTTGCAATCCTCTTTCTCTTCTCTCCAAGACAACTCATCACCTTGGTGTGAACTCTACATGTGGTTGGGGTAAATATATAATGAAGCACAACAAAGTAATCGGCCCTGTCGAAAACGAGGAACAAGTGGCTTTCGTCAACCTTTGGCTAGAGCGATTTGTATTCTATGGAACCACTCTAGATTCGAATACCCACCTTCAGTTTTTGGCCGAGCAACTTGATGGCAAAAAGAAAATCCCCCTCGGACAATACATCCTTGGCGCCACCTATCATGTCTGTTGGGGGAAAATATTCCATCTTCAGGGTTATTGCAGTGACAAGATAAATACTGGTGATTAAGCCGAAGATTTCCAGCGTATAACTTCGGAGATGCATTGAATCAAGTTCGAAGTATGATGAAGAACTCTAGTTCGGAGTATATCTTCGAACTTGGACTCTTTTGGGAGCTTTTTTGCCAGCTAAGATGGAAGACTTATCTTCTTTCTCATTAGATTAGTCTTTTACCATTTTAGCCCTATTAAGGGTACCGAATAGTTTCCACTATGTCGGTTGTATTAGAGGGGTAAAAGGGTCTTTTCCTTAATATTTAGGCCTATAAATACCCCCCGTTTCACCCTGTAATGAGGACCTGAATACAAGTTATTCAATACACACTTTCGAACTATTCTAAGTTATTATCCTTTCGGAGGCTTGGAATATTTTCTTTCGCAAACACTTCGTTTGTTAGTTTCTAATCTTTAGAAACCTGTTAGCGTAATCTTTTACGCCAACAGTTGGCGCCGTCCGTGGGGATCCTAGTTCAAAAAACTTCGTTCTCTACCAACTTCTCACACCATGCCTCCTAAGTGGAGTGCAACCGGTAATCCTGTTCGGAGGTCCCCTAGGACCTCCGGAGTAAGATCTTCAGATACAGTTGAGGTTGGAGGACCTTCGACGTTTCCTCCACCTCAATCTCCGGAAGGGATTCCCCTTCCTCGAGCATACGGAGTTCCTCCGCCAACTCCATCTATACTTCGGCCACCCGGAGTACCTCTTCCACCTCAAGTTCCACTTCGAACTGATCCCTACAGTTCTCAAGACCCGGAAGATCCTTCCGGAGGAGATGAAGACAGTCTTGGTGATATGACAGCTCAAATGGCCAGTCTCCAAGCCGAAGTTGCAAGGTGGCGGAAAGAAGCCGCGAATAGGCTTCGTTCTCAAGCCACCCCAACCATTCCCGAAGTGCCCGAAGACGACGAGGTTATTTATCCCGAAGCCCCGGAGAATGCTTCCTTCGACACCAAGTCTCCGCTCCATCCCGAGTTACAGAAAGTACGCTTCGACCCTAAGTTCAAAACATCGAAGCTTTGCAAGTATGCCAGAGATGAAGATCCTGGAGAATCCGTCCGTTCTTATGCTTTAGCAATTGAAGCCAGTGGAGGAGTACGGGACACTATGGCAAAATGCTTCCCCTTAGCTCTTCAAGGAGTGGCATTGCGATGGTTCTGGTCTCTGAAGCCAGGATCAATTAGTTCATGGGGGCAATTGAAGAAGAAGTACGTAAGCAATTTCTAGGGCACTTTTGTGCCTCCAATGTCGACAGGAAGTCTTTTCCAGGTGAAGCAGCTCCCAGGAGAGACTTTAAGACAATATTTCAAGCGCTTCGCTCATACGAAGTCACAGATTCGAGGGTTAACTACGTCTTTAGTAGTTGACGCAGCTCGAGAAGGAGTCATTCATCCAGGCCTCCTCGATAAACTTCACCGGAAAAGCATATCTTCTGTTTCTCAGTTGATGTCATATTTCGAAGAGTAAGCAAGGTTAGAAGAAGGATGGCTACGAAGAACAGCTGCAACCCCGTCGATACTGCAAGAAGTTAAATTGGAGGTGAAAACTTCAACACAGCCACAAGGGCCTAGCTTCGAAGTTCAGCATGACAGGCGTAGGGGGCAAAAGCATCCTCGTTCAGAAGTTCTAAACATTGCACCCCCGCAGAAGTTTGTTGAAAGAGCTCCGCGGCCATCAGGAAGCAAGACCAGCGGCTGGAGGCCGCCATGGAAACTGGCTGGCAAAGGCCAGACCTTGTTCTGCTGTATCCATGGTGAAAACCGGAGCCATGCAACTGATACTTGCAAGGCTATACTTGCTCTGAGAGGAGAGTATCTAGAAAGAACTTCGGGTCGAGGCACTACTGACCGAGTTACAGCTGAAGTGCGCCCGGAGCCTGTTCAGGCTGTGGCGCGGATAGAGAACTTTGATTCGACAAGACGCCCTCCGGTGGTCAATATTATACCACCTCCGAAGCAAGAAGAGGGGCAAGATCGAGGAAAAAGAATAGTCCTCCCCATCTCCGGAGGAGGGACTCTCGGAAGTATGACCAAGAGGCACAGAAGAGAATATGTTAGAGAAGTGGGCCATATTGGAACTTCTTCGTCTGCGGCTGCTATGCCTGAGTGGTCTCATGTGCCAATATCCTTTTCTACAGATGATGCAGCTGGTGTTAAATTTCCACACGCAGACCCGCTTGTTATTACTACTGATATAGCAGGAACGGAGGTTTGGAGAGTGCTAATTGACGGAGGGAGTTCGGCAGATATTATTTTTGTCCAAGCTTTTGACCAACTTTGCATCTCCAGAAAGCATCTTCTCCCAACAGCCCGTCCTTTGCAAGGATTTGCAGGACCCCTCTTGATGCCCTCGGCCAGATTGGCCTGGAAGTTACTTTCGGAGAGGGGATACTAGCCAGGACGGAGGAAGTGATCTTTGATGTTGTAGATGCTCCATATGCATATAATGTCATCTTCAGAAGAGGCATGTTAAATCAATTCGGAGTTGTGGCGCATCATAATTATTTATGTATGAAGATGCCCACACAAGCAGGAGTGCTTACTGTTTTCGGAGATCAGGCCATTGCACGAAGAGCAGAGTATGGTCATGGCCCTCCTCTTGACCCGAGACAGGTGAACAGTGTGCAAGATGATCCGAAGAATTTTTCTACTCCTAGCGAATCTTCGAAAAGATCCTTCCCAAGACCAAGTCCTGAAGGAGAGATTGCAACGAAGGTTATTGTCAAAGATGGCAAGGAATATTCATTTCAATTTGGTAAAGACTTGCCTCCAGAAGTTGGAGCCTCCTTAGAAAAGGTAGTTGAGGAAATTTGGATGTCTTTGCTTGGTCTGATGAGGACATCACCGGAGTCAGTCGGGACATTATTGAATACAATTTACTTGTGAACCCGAAGGCTCGGCCTGTTAGGCAAGGACTCCGGAAGATGTCTGCGGAGAGAGTTGTCCTTGCTAAAGACGAAGTTGAAAATTTGCTGAAGGCTGGGATTATCAGGGAAGTGGCTCATACGGAGTGGTTAGCTAACCCAGTCTTCGTTAAGAAGAAATCTTCAGGGAAGTGGCGCATGTGTATTGATTTTACATCTCTGAATAAAGCATGTCCCCACGACCCCTATCCCATGCCCCGGATTGATCAGTTGGTTGACTCCACTGCTGGTTCGGAGTTATTAAGCTTCCTCGACGCGTACTCCGGCTATCATCAAATTTGGTTGAAGCGCGAAGATGAAATCAAGACAAGCTTCGTAACTCCTTCAGGAGTCTTTTGTTATGTAAGATTGCCCTTTGGCTTAAGAAATGCCGGAGCTACATTTTCGAGATTAATTGCTAAGGCTCTAGGTCATCAAATAGGTCGTAATGTAGAGGCCTATATGGATGATATTGTAATCAAGAGTGCCTTAAAGCACCAACATAGCCTAGACTTAGCAGAAACATTCAATAGCCTTCAGGCATGTGGGATCCGTCTTAACCCCAAAAAATGTATCTTCGACGCGCAGGCTGGAAAATTGTTAGGGTACCTAGTTTCAAGCAGAGGGATCGAAGCTAGCCCCACTCAAATAACTGCGTTGCAGAAGATGGCTCCTCCAGAAAATTTAAAGCAAGTGCAAAAGCTGACCGGTCGTCTAGCAGCACTTAGTAGATTTCTTGCAAGGTCTGTGAAGAGAAGTTTGCCTGTTTTCAAAGCATTGCAAGGGTCCAAAGATTTTGCATGGACACCAGAGTGTCAAAAGAGATTCGAAAATATTAAAAATTATCTCAGTAACCTTTCTACACTCACGGTGCCTGTTGTGGACGAAACCCTACTCCTCTACCTTGTAGCTACTAGCTCTGCTGTCAGTGCAGTCCTTGTCAAAGAAGTTGATTTCAACGGGAAGTTAGTACAAAATCCAGTTCACTTTGTGTCCGAAGCATTGTCCAGAGCAAAAACAAGATATTCTGAGCTTGAGAAATTCGTTTATGCTCTGATAATGGCTTCGAGGAAGCTAAGACATTATTTTTTGGCACATAATGTCCTTGTACCAACTTCATATCCTTTGGGAGATATGCTCCAAAGTAGGGATTCCACTGGAAGAATTGGGAAGTGGGCTGTTGAGTTAGCACCCTTCAGTATATCTTTTCTAGCAAGAACAACAATTAAGTCGCAAGTATTAGCCGACTTTGTGGCAGAATGGACTCCCCCTGCAGCATGGGCTCCAGAGAAGCCAATTGAAGAAATTTGGACTATTTACTCTGATGGAGCTTTTCAAGCATCCGGAGCAGGTGTCGGAGCTGTGATAATTTCGCCTTCAGGGAAAAAGCATTGTACTCCGCAAACTCAACTTTAAGTCTACCAATAATACAGCGGAGTATGAGGGAATTTTATTGCGACTTCGCAAGGCACGTGCTCTAGGAGCTACAAGAGTTGTTATTAAAACAGATTCTCAGATTATAGCAGGGTATGTGGACAAGAGTTTCCAAGTCCGACATCCACAGCTTGCAAAGTACTTAGAAGAAATCCGGAAGATTGAAGCAACATTTAAATGGATTTCCATTCAGAGTATACCCAGAGCAGAAAATATGCAAGCTGATATCTTAGCAAAAGCTGCAGCCGGAGCCATGGACATACCTCAAGAAGCTTTTTATGAAGAACTTAGTACACCTTCGGTGCAACAAATTCCAGCTACGGAAGTCCTTTGCATTCCAAGTACAGATTGGCAAAGCTCAATCATTGAAGTGTTGCAAGGAGAAGCAAATATGTCCGAAGGGCCACAGCTTTCGAGGTTAAAGCTTAGAACTCGGAATTATCAAATAATCAACGGTATTTTATACAAGGCTGGAGTATGTTCCCCTCTGCTCCGATGTGTATCTCAAGCTAAAGGTGAAGAAATTCTTCGAGAAATCCATGAAGGACTTTGCGGTAGCCATCTGGCCCCTCGAGCTTTGGCAGGAAAAACACTTCGCTAGGGGCTTTATTGGCCTACAATAACAGCTGATGCGGAAACCTTGGTCCGCACTTGCCAAGGATGCCAATGGATGGGACGAAGGAGTCATCGCCCACCAACAGCCCTTCAAGTCATAGCTCCTGTATGGCCCATGGCCAGATGGGGCATGGATCTTATTGGTCCCTTTCCGACAGCAAAAGGAAATTTGAAGTTCGCAGTAGTAGCAATTGAATACTTTTCAAAGTGGGTCGAAGCAGAGCCCCTAACAGCTATCACTTCGAACAATGTACAGAATTTTTTCTGGAAGAATATTATTTGTCGGTTCGGAGTGCCTAGACAACTCACAGTTGACAATGGAACATAATTCGACGCAGAACCTTTCAAGAAATTTTGCGAAGATCTAGGCATCCAGCTATGCTTTGCTACAGTGCGACACCCTCAGTCTAACGGAGCTGTAGAAAGAGCCAACGGTAATATTTTGTCAGGGCTAAATCGAAGGATAGTAGGATTGGCAAAAGGACTCTAGATAGAGTAACTTCCGAAGATTTTATGGTCCATTCGGACCACTCAAACGAGATCCACGGGTTTCGCTCCATTCGTACTATTATTCGGAGATGAAGCTATGACACCAACAGAGCTCAAAGGAGGATCACTTCACAGCACCGAACCGGAAATAGAAGGAGAAAGACAAGCTTCGCTGGATTTAACAGAGGAGACAAGACTTCGAGCTGTGGCAAATTTGTCAAAGTATCAGCAGCAAACGAAGGCTTGGTTCGACCCGAAGGTCAAGATTATTGAACTTAGACCAGGTCATCTCGTTTTGCGAAGTATCATAGCACCAGGAAAATTAGGAAATAAATGGGAAGGTCCATATTTAATTGTTCGCTCAGGGCGTCCTGGTTCTTTTAAATTAGCTAATTTGGAAGGTGAAGAGTTAACACATACATGGCATGCGGAGCACCTAAAGCGATACTTCGCATAAGGGCTCCTTGTAATCATTTGTAAGCACTTTCCGAATTAATAAAGCATATGGTTCAGATAATGCCTACCCCTCATAAACTTCCCACTTCCGAGTGGACGCACTGGAATAGCGGAGTTGACCGAGAGGGAAGTGTCATTAATTTGAATCATATTTTTCGAGGTGGTGGGCTGACATAATCCGGAGTCCAAGCCACCGGCTTGAAGACATCCGTAAAAGAGCCTGAGACCACAGAATGCGGAGTCCAAGCCACCGACTGGAAGACATCCGTAAAATGAGTCCATGGAGACCAAATGATGCGGAGCCCAAGCCACCGGCTTGTAGGCATCCGTAAAAAGAGTCCAAAGAGACTATTGCGAACTCCAAACCACTGGTTTGATAGAATTCGCAAAAAGAGCCGAAGGAGGCCAGTACAAAACAGAGTTTGAGCCATGAGCTTCGAATGTCTGTTAAGAAAGTCCGAAGTGACAAATCATCTAGGACACTAAAGTGTCCGGAAAGTTATCCCAAGAGATTTCTTTCAAAAACATACGGTACTAAGTTACCAGTTTTCAGATTACAAATAGTCGAAGACATTTTATAAGATTTTAATTGATCTTTAAATGGCTGAGGGGCTCCGAACCCCCAAAAATTGTACTCTGTTTTTTCTTTGCGCCTAACCATCTTTGAATACAGTTCGAAGTTGCTTACGCTCAAAGAGGGGCTAGTAAATAAGAAGACAATTTTAAATCGATATTTATTATTCGAACAAATGTGATTACATCATGAAAAGTTGGTATCTATACCGAGAAGGAATCGAAGACCCCTTCTATCTCTAGAGCTAGGGTTGGAACGACTAGTCCCAGACCCGGGAGTTCTAAAAACTTTGTGTTTAACTCTCTTGCCTCCCTTCGAAGCTCTAAAGTCTTTTTGCTCTTGTTGAAGTTCTGCCCAAGTTCGAAGTCGTTCGGGGCTCCTTTCCCAGCTTCCGAGTTCTTCAGGCTTGTTACTTTGAGCTTCATTTTCGTTTTCGGACCACACAATGTCTTCGGAAGATGAAGTTTCCAAGTTAACTTCTTTTTCTTCCTCTTTAATACAAGATAATATATCTTTGCTTACTTCGAACGTAATTGCTCCGGAGCTATTTTGAGGAACTAGAAATCAGGGGGCGTTTGTGAAGTTTTAAGATATCGAAGGTAGCCCATAGTAAGCGAAGTTCGTCATTAACATCTAACACTTCGACATCTTCCATATGAGGCAAAGCCTAAAAACATGATAAATAAATTTCCATTCATAAATGTACAAAAGTGTAGTGCTTTACATAGTTGAAGATCCTAAGGTAATTCTAAACCTGCGGGTTTGGAGGGGGCTGACTGCTTGAAGCTTGGGACCGAGCCTGCTTCTGGCGTTGTCCTTCGTCAATCCAGGCCTTGATCGCAGAGCGACCTTCGGCTCTCCATGAAGTTTGAAAGGCTTGCCAAGCAGTGGCCACACCTTCGGAAGGAGTAAGAAGCTGGTCGTCATCGAAGGTAATGGGACCCTCTCCTGCGCTCGGAGTTATCGATCGGCCCAGATCTTCGTAGTAGCGAAGTATGCCGATAGCAGCCACTTGTCCGGAGATTTCTCCGTACCGAATGCCTGCTGTCTTCATTTGCTTCGCTGCTCCTTGAATCCTCTTCAACCGGCGCAGTAGGGAGATGTTGTCATCCGAAGGAAGCATCCCAGTTGTACCGAAGTACTCCAGAACACCTAACAATTGGTCCATGACCTCCGCAGCTACCTTCTCTGACTTCAGCTTATCTTCATTTAAGGCATCGTTCGCCAAAGTTAGTTATCTTACTACTCTAGAGAGCCTAGCCGCCTCCATAGCTAAAGAATTCTTCTGATTCAGTAGCTGGCTAGCTTGTTCTTGGAGTCTAACAAGCTCGGCCCCCGCAGTAGCGTGCTCCGCCCGCATCTTTTCGATTTCCGCTCGAAGCACAATTTTTTCTGCGTCGAGCTCTTTGTTCACAGCTTCCAAGCCTTGTCTGGCCCTGCGCTCCATTGAAACCATGTTGTTCAAGTGAGCCACTCGACCTTCGGATATAGAAAGATTTCGTTGAAGAGTTGCATTTTCCTCTCAAAGGCGAACGCTTCCACGTTCATTTGATATGTTCGCAGCTCGGGCCAAGACTGTTTGCTGCGAAACGAAAAAACCAAGGTAAGAAATTATTTGTATATAAATTTGATATTGTTTTATAGATACTTCGTACCTGGTATGCTGCACGTTCCATGGCAGCGTTAAGCTCCGAACTCTCCGCCTCGCTCAAAATAGCCACCAAGTTCGTCTCCTCGACTTCGCGACTAGCTCGATCCAAAGGCTCGAGAAAAGTATGAAGCCCAGTTCTTCGCTCCAAGAAAGGAGCTAGAAGGGGGAGCATGCTCAAGGCTTGCTGATCATCTTCGCTTGGCGAAGGCCCGGAGTGCTGAGCTGTGGTTTTTGGAGCCCCAGTAGACTGGCCCCCCTCAGTAGATTGGCTCTCGTCTGTTGACTCAGATGGAGTTGATCCTGAGCTTCGAGCAGGGAGGGGGTCCATCTTCCCTTTGCCTTTTCTAGGCCCCATTTGAGTGGCTCCTGGAATTGGCTCTGAAGTTGTCGAAAGTCCAGGAATTATATCTTCAGGACGAACCTCTTCCACGGAAGTGGATCCTGTAAAAACAAAGGTATTATACATTGTATAATTTCGCAGGGAAAAAGAACAAAAGAATTATGCGAAGGTTACCTTCGACATTTTGGCGACGAGTAAGCATTGGGCTGCTCGGCGGGTCGAAGGCTACTCCAAAGTCTTCGTCGGAGTCAACGGTCAAATCTTCGACCGTTGGAGCATCTTCTTGAACAGCCGTTGTTACTTCACCCGGAATCGAAGCTGCAGTGACTTCGACTCCGCTTTCGTCCACAGGGGCTCCGTCTTGAGGTAAATTTTCTTGAGCAGTCGGAGTCCTCATTTGTTCGAGGTTGACTTGAGACTCTGGCACGCTCACAGCATCTGCAATATTTGTATCTTTTTGGGCTGCATCCTCATCAATCAGCCTCACGAGCAACCTGCCTTCATCCTCCAAAGAATCGGAGATTGAAGCTCTTGGGCTCGAAGGTGCAGGAATTCTTGGCTTTCGAGCCACCTTCTTGACCGGAGTCTTGGCAGAGCTCGAAGTTCCAACTTCGGCTTTCCTCTTCTTGGGCCCTTTCTCCGAAGGCACCCAATCCACCAGAGGGGGCGGAACAACTTCGAGCAGCCCCCATACTCGGTTGGATCGCTCCCAAGTACCAACCAATTTGATTCTCCATTCTTTCTCGGTCGGAGTTGGGACGCCTAAAATCTTCTCCGAAGCCCGTACTATCTGCTCCGAAGTTATAGGGGCTGAAGAAGCTGAAAAATAAGTTAAGTTAGTTAACTCTTCGGATAAATATACATGGTATATGTTGTTTTCGAAGTTACCTGCAGGGCTCGAAGTTGAAGAGATTTTCCGAAGACCGCCTTCTGAATCTTCCTCGAAAGTGATCGGCCAGTTGGCCATCAGGGGAGGGATTTGAAGCCCGAGGAATTCTTCGGCTAAGTCCCGCATACTCAAGCGGTGACTGATTTTTTGAAGTAAGCTCAGACGAGCTTCGAGTTGGCCTGGATCTGGGTGCACAAGGGCTTCCTTTCGGATGTTGATATCTTGCAAAGCTCCAGCTAGGCGGCTACTCGCCCCAACTTTGGTGTAAAACCACTTCAAGATCCAGACGGTGTACCATCTGGCATTGATGGCCTTGGCAGGAAACCAGATAGCATACTCGTCCTGAAGCCTGAAGTTGATGCTTCCGAAGGCCACTACCATCTTCTCACCTCCGAGGCCTATGAAGGTCTTCGGTTGGCACGAAGCTCTGTGCAGTGCTGCGAAGATCTCCGCCCTTCCTTCACACCTTCGGCCCGCAACGCCCATTCGAAGATGGTGAGACGCGCTACCGCATTCGGAGAGAGTTGGGGGAGAGTGACGTGGAACAAGTCCAATACCTCCGCCAAGAAGTCAACTACCGGAAGCCCCAAACCAGCTTCGAAGAATGCTTCGAAGACGACTACTTCTCCAGGTCTTGGTGACGGAATGATTTCCTTCCCAGGTTTGCGAATCATAACCCTAGAACTGATCTTGCCTTCTACTGTGGCCGCGAGTGATTCTCTTTTGCAGGTTGAAGGTCTCAGTTGATAAGACTGGTCCGTGTACTTTGTCGACGCCAGGAAGAGGTCTTGGGGGCCAACATTTTGAGGATTTTCTGCCGCCGTCGCCATTGTCGCCATTGCTGGTGTCGGAGTCGTCGCCGCCAATGTTGCAGCCATCGCTGCTGCCACAGCCTACTGCCGGGCCAAAGTTGAAGCCGCTCCGGGACCTTTGAAGCTGGTTTTCGCCATTAGGTCTCGTGGATTGCTTTGGAGGAAGAATGGAGGCTAGGGCTCGGTTGATGACTCGTTTGCACAAAAGCGATGGAAAGGTACTCAAAAAGGGTTTGGGCCCTCTATTTATAGCCCAGACCCCGATTTTTTACCGTTTGCCTATGCCGTTTCGCATTCTTGACCGTTACCTTGCTCTGGAATTAACGCATTGCGTAACTTCCGTTAGAAGAAAGAAGTTAACAACTATTTTTTCTAAGTCTAAAAAGCTTTCAGACTTTTCGAGTCAGTTCTAAGTTGCTTCGAATGTAATTTTCTTAGAAACTGACTCAAAGTTTACATCTCCACGTAATTCGAAGATGATTTAAATCTACTAACCCCTACGCATGTCTTGGGTATACTGCTCTCGTAACATTGCAGACCTAGCAGAGAAGCGTATTCGAGGGGCTACTGTTGGGGGAAAATATTCCATCTTCAGGGTTATTGCAGTGACAAGATAAAGACTGGTGATTAAGCCGAAGATTTCCAGCGTATAACTTCGGAGATGCATTGAATCAAGTTCGAAGTATGATGAAGAACTCTAGTTCGGAGTATATCTTCGAACTTGGACTCTTCTGGGAGCTTTTTTGCCAGCTAAGATGGAAGACTTATCTTCTTTCTCATTGGATTAGTCTTTTACCATTTTAGCCCTATTAAGGGTACCGAATAGTTTCCACTATGTCGGTTGTATTAGAGGGGTAAAAGGGTCTTTTCCTTAATATTTGGGCCTATAAATACCCCCCGTTTCACCCTGTAATGAGGACCCGAATACAAGTTATTCAATACACACTTTCGAACTATTCTAAGTTATTATCCTTTCGGAGGCTTGGAATAGTTTCTTTCGCAAACACTTCGTTTGTTAGTTTCTAATCTTCAGAAACCTGTTAGCGTAATCTTTTACGCCAACAATTTCCTTCATTAGGTATCGGCCAAGCTATCAGCTAGTGAACCTGTCAGCCACTTCGGCGGTCCCTTGTGGTTCTTGTATCTCTTGATCAACGTCTATACTGCTGAAGTGATTGACAATCCTCCTTTTGCCATGATGGAATTTCCATCGGATTATCCTGAATTAGCCGACTCGTCCTTCTGTTCTTGTTCTTCTCTGGGTGAGGCTGCCGCTTACAGATCCAACATCAGGATGTCTTCTGACTCCTTGAGCATTTGGTTCACCGCATTTTATTATGGCTTCAGGGAAGATAAGACTGTCTGGTTTACGTATAAGTCTTTGTCGGAGTACGAATATCCCCGTGAGTTCCTCATGGACAATGTATGCCACACGAAGGCATTTTTCAAAATTTCCAAAACTTTGATCACCCCTTGCCTCCTACCTGTCAACATTACTTCCCGTAAAGCCTCCTACGAGTTCTACCACCCAACTATCTGCTCGCGGCATCTAGGATTCAGCTAGCTCCCTCCTTATTTATTCTTTATCGGTTGAATCCAACTTCGAGGCAATGTTTCCGATGACTCGAGGTATGACTTCTTGTATTGGGTGGTCGACCAATTACCATATGGTGATGTTGCTCCTTGGTCGGTTTGAATCCTCGTCTCTGCTGGCTTCACCGAGTGGTGGGGTGAATGGGCACTGCATATGTTTAATCGACATTCGATGATGTACTACAAGCATCAGCACCATGGCTACATCGATGACTCCTCGTTGGTAAACACGTATAATCTGAGGTCCAACATCTCTTTCTATTATATCTGCTTCATTTTGTATACCGTTCATCTAAATAAAGCATTCTCGATACTTTGAAGTATTATTAAGTTCAACGTGACTAGCTACTATCTTGGTTAGGTCCAATCTTGTTATTATGATGATTTTGATGATACTGATATAATATCTACTGTGTTTTATCTTTAATTCCATATTTTATTTCATGCGCACTCGGGAGATACCCATCAACCTTCACTCATGGTTGTTGTTGGGGGAAAATACTTCATCCTCATAGCATTGCTGCGACAAGACAGGCAGAGGATTTAATCAAAGGCTTTTTATGTCTAACTTCGGGAGCGCTTTGGATAGGATTTGAAGCATGAAGGCGAACGCTAGTTCGAAGTATATCTTCGAACGTGGACTCTTTAGAGAGCCTTTTTGCCAGCTAAGATGGAAGACTTATCTTCTTTCTTATTAGATTAGTCTTTTACCATTTTAGCCCTATTAAGGGTACCAAATAGTTTCCACTATGTCGGTTGTAATAGAGGGTTAAAAGGGTCTTTTCCTTAATGTTTGGACCTATAAATACCCCCCGTTTTTCCCTGAAAGGGGGATCGGATATCAAGTTATTCAATACACACCTTCGAATTGTTTTGAGTTATTATTCTTTCGGAGGCTCAAAACAGTTTACTTCGCAAACATTTCATTTGTCAGTTTCTAACTTCTAGAAACCTGTTAGCGTACTCTTTTACGCCAACAGTTGGTGTCGTCCGTGGGGAACCTAGTCCGAAAAACTTCGTTCTCTACCAAGATTCCAAACCATGCCTCCCAAGCGGAGTTCAGGTGGTAGCCCTATTCGGAGGTCCCCTCGGACCTCTGGAGCAAGATCTTTAGATACAGTTGAAGCTGGAGGACCCTCGACTTTTCCTCCACCTCAGACTCCAGAAGGAGCTCCTCTTCCCCGAGCATACGGAGTTCCCTCTCCGAATCCATCCATACTTCGACTACCCAGAGTTCCTCTTTCACCTCAAGTTCCACTTCGGACTGATGCATACAGGTCTTAAGACCCAGAAGGCCCTTCCGGAGGAGATGAAGACGGTCTTAGAGATATGGCCGTTCAAATGGCCAGTCTCCAAGCTGAAGTAGCAAGGTGGCAGCAAGAAGCCACAGATAGGCTTCGCCCTAAGGCCACCCCAGTCATTCCTGAAGTGCCCGAAGATGACGAAGTTCACTATCCCGAAGCCCCGGAGAAGCTGCATCCAGAGCTACAGAAAGTACGCTTTGATCCGAAGTTAAAACTTCGAAGCTTTGCATGTATGCTGGAGATGAAGACCCTGGGGAGTTCTCCCATTCTTATGCATTAGCAATTGAGGCTAGCAGAGGGGTGCGAGACACAATGGCCAAATGCTTTCCTCTAGCTCTCTAAGGAGTGGCACTGCGGTGGTTCTGGTCTTTAAAGCCAGGCTCAATCAGAACCTGGGAGCAGCTAAGGAAGAAGTTTATAAGCAATTTTCAGGGTACGTTCGTACCCCCGATGTCAACAGGAAGTCTTTTCCAGGTGAAGCAGCTCCCTGGAGAGACTTTAAGACAATATTTTAAGCGCTTCGCCCATACGAAGTCGCAGATTTGAGGGTTAACTACATCTTCAGTAGTTGACATAGCTCGAGAGGGAGTTACCAACGCAAGTCTCCTTGATAAACTTCACCGGAAGCAGATATCTTCGGTTGCTCAGTTGATGTCTTAATTCGAAGAGTATGCAAGGTCAGAAGAGGGGTGGCTTCGGAGAACTGCTGCAACCCCAGCAATCCTGCAAGAAGTTAAGTTGGAAGTGAAGACTTCAACACAGCCGTAGTGGCAAAGCTTCGAGACTCAACATGACAGACGTCGAGGACAAAAGCATCGTCGTTCAGAAGTCTTAAACAATGCAACTCCACAGAAGTTTGCCCAAAGAACTCTGCAGCCCTCAGGAAGCAAGGCCAGTGGCTGGAGGCCGCCAGGGAAGCCGGCTAGCAAAGCCCAAGCTTTTTTCTGCTGTGTCCATGGTGAAAACCGGAGTCACGCGACTGATGCATGCAAATCTATACTTGCTTTAAGAGGCGAGTATCTGGAAAGAACTTCGGGTCGAGGCACTACTGACCGAGTTCCGACCGAAGTGCATCCGGAGCCTGTTCAGACTGTAGCGCGGATAGAAAACTTCGACCCTGCAAGACGGCCTCCGGTGGTCAATGTTATGCCACCTCCGAAGAAGGAAGATGGTCAAGATCGTGGAAAGAGAGTAGTCCTCCCCATCTCCAGAGGAGGCACCCTCAGAAGTATGTCGAAGAGGCAAAGAAGAGAGTATGTTAGAGAAGCGGGCCATATTGGAACCTCTTCATCTACAGCTGCTATGCCTGAATGGTCCCATGTGCCGATATATTTTTCCGCAGATGATGCAGCTGGCATAAAATTTCCACATGCAGACCCACTTTTCATCACTGCCGACATAGCAGGGACTGAGGTCCGGAGAGTGCTAATCGACGGAGGGAGTTCGGTAGATATTATCTTTTTCCAAGCTTTTGATCAACTGTGCATCTCCAGGAAGCATCTTCTCCCAGCAGCCCGTCCGTTGCAAGGTTTCGCAGGACCCCCTCTTGATGCCCTCGTCTAGATTGGCTTGGAAGTTACTTTCGGAGAGGGGCTACTGGCCAGGACGGAGGAAGTGATTTTTGATGTTGTGGATGCCCCATATGCATACAATGTTATCTTCGGAAGGGGTATGTTGAATCAATTCGGAGCTGTGGTGCATCATAATTATCTGTGTATGAAGATGCCCACACAGCCGGGAGTGCTCACTGTTTTTGGGGATCAGGCCACTGCACGAAGAGAAGTGTATGGTCATGACCCTCCTCTTGACCCGAGACATGTGAACAATGTGCAAAATAACCCGGAGGTTTTTTCTGCTCAGAGTGAGTCCTCGAAGAAGTCCTTGCCAAGGCCAAGCCCCGAAGGAGAAATTGCAACGAAGGTCATTGTCAAGGATGGCAAGGAATATTCCTTTCAGTTTGGCAAAGACTTGCCTCCAGAAGTTGCTACTTCGTTAGAAAAAAGTAGTTGGGGAGAATCTAGATGTCTTTGCTTGGTCTGAGGAAGACATCACCAGAGTCAATCGGGATATTATTGAACACCGTTTACTTGTGAACCCGAAGGCTCGGCCTGTTAGGCAAGGGCTCTGGAAACTGTCTACAGAGAGGGCTATCCTTGCCAAAGACGAAGTGGAAAATCTGCTGAAGGCTGGGATTATGAGAGAAGTGGCTCATACGGAGTGGTTAGCCAACCCAATCTTCGTTAGGAAGAAATCTTCCGGGAAGTGGCGCATGTGTATTGATTTTACATCTTTGAATAAAGCATGCCCCCGTGACCCCTACCCCATGCCCCGAATTGATAAATTGGTTGACTCTACTGCTGGTTCGGAGTTATTAAGCTTCCTCGACGCGTATTCCGGCTATCATCAAATTTTTCTAAAGCGCGAATATGAAATCAAGACAAGCTTTATAACTCCTTCGGGAGTCTTTTGTTATGTAAGAATGCCTTTTGGCTTAAGAAATGCCGGGGCTACTTTCTCGAGGTTAATGGCTAAGGCTCTATGTCATCAGCTAGGTCGCAATGTAGAGGCCTACATGGATGATATTGTAATAAAGAGTGCTTTAAAGCACCAACATAGCCTAGACTTAGCAGAAACATTTGATAGCCTTCGGGCATGCGGAATCCGTCTTAACCCCGAAAAGTGTATCTTCGGGGCTCAGGTTGGAAAGTTGTTAGGGTATTTAGTTTCGAGCAGAGGAATCGAAGCTAGCCCTACTCAGATAACTGCGCTGCAAAGGATGGCTCCTCCGGAGAATTTAAAGCAAGTGCAAAAGCTAACTGGTCGTCTAGCAGCACTTAGCAGATTTTTGGCAAGGTCTGCAGAGAGAAGTTTGCCTATTTTTAAAGCGTTGACAGGGTCCGAAGATTTTGCATGGACACCGGAGTGTCAAAAAAGCTTCGAAGATATTAAAAATTATCTCAGTAATCTCGCTACACTGACGGTGCCTATTGCGGACGAAACCCTACTACTTTACCTTGCAGCTACTGGCTCTGCTGTTAGCGCAGTCCTTGTCAGAGAAATGTATTTCAATGGGAAGTTGGTGCAGAATCCAGTCTATTTTGTGTCCGAAGCATTGTCCGGAGCAAAAACAAGATATTCCGAACTTGAGAAGTTCACTTATGCTCTGATAATGGCTTCGAGGAAGTTAAGGCATTATTTCTTGGCGCACAATGTAATTGTACCAACTTTGTATCCTTTGGGAGATATGCTCCGAAGTAAGGACTCCACTGGAAGAATTGGGAAGTGGGCCGTTGAATTGGCACCATTCGGAATATCCTTTGTTGCAAGGACAACAATTAAGTCACAAGTGTTGGCGGACTTCGTGGCAGAGTGGACTCCCCCTGCAGCGTGGGCTCCGGAAAAGCCAAGTGAAGGGATTTGGACTATTTACTCTGATGGAGCTTTTCAAGCATCCAGAGTAGGTGTTGGAGTAGTGATAATTTCGCCTTCAGGGCAAAAGGCAATGTACTCTGCAAGACTCAATTTCAAATCTACCAATAATATAGCGGAGTATGAAGGGATTTTGCTAGGACTACGAAAGGCACGTGCTCTAGGGGCTACAAGAGTTGTTATTAAGACAGATTCTCAAATTGTGGCAGGGCACGTATACAAGAGCTTTCAAGTTCGGCATCCCCAACTTGCAAAATACTTGGAAGAAATCCGTAAAATTGAAGCAGCATTTAAAGGGATTTTCATTCGGAGTATACCCAGAGCGGAAAATGTGCAAGCTGATATCTTAGCAAAAGCTGCAGCCGGAGCTATGGACATACCAGAAGAAGCTTTTTATGAAGAACTCAGTACACCTTCGGTGCCCCAAATCCTCTCCGCGGAAGTCCTTTGCATTCCATGTGCAGATTGGAGAAGTTCAATTACGGAATTGATGTAAGGAGAAACAAGTTTGCCTGAAGGGCCACAACTTTCAAGGTTAAAACTTAGAATTTGGAATTATCACATAATCAACGGTATTTTATACAAGGCCGGAGTATGTTCCCCTCTGCTTCGATGTATATCTCAAGCCGAAGGTCAAGAAATTCTTCGAGAAATTCATGAAGGCATTTGCGGTAGCCATCTAGCCCCCTGGGCTTTAGCAGGAAAAACACTTCGCCAGGGGCTTTATTGGCCTACAATAGTAGCTGATGCGGAGAGCCTAGTCTGCACCTGCCAAGGATGTCAGTGGATGGGACGAAGGAGTCATCGCCCACCAACAGCCCTTCAAGTTATTACTCCAGTATGGCCCATGGCCAGATGGGGTATGGATCTGATTGGTCCCTTCCCAATAGCAAAAGGAAATTTGAAATTCGCAGTGGTAGCAATTGAGTATTTTTCTAAGTGGGTCGAAGCAAAGCCCCTAACAGCTATCACTTCGAACAACGTAAAGAGATTTTTCTGGAAAAATATCATTTGCCGGTTCGGAGTGCCTAGACAACTCACAATTGACAATGGAACACAATTTGATGCAGAACCCTTTAAGAAATTTTTTGAAGATCTAGGCATCCAATTATGTTTTGCTGCAGTGCGACATCCTCAGTCTAACGGAGCTGTGGAAAGAGCCAATGGTAATATTTTGTCAGGGCAAAATCAAAGGATAGTAGGATTGGCAAAGGGATTGTGGACCGAAGAGCTTCCGAAGATTTTATGGTCCATTCGGACCACTCAAACGAGGTCCACGGGTTTCACTCCCTTCAGACTATTATTCGGAGATGAAGCTATGACACCAACAGAGCTTAAAGGACGATCACTTCGAGCTGTCGCCAATTTGACAAAGTATCAGCAGCAGACGAAGGCTTGGTTCGACCCGAAAGTCAAGATTAATGAGCTTAAGACGGGTCATCTTGTTTTGCGAAGTATTAAAGCACCAGGAAAATTAGGAAATAAGTGGGAAGGTCCATACATAATTGTTCGTTCGGGGCATCCTGGGTCTTTTAAGTTAGCTACTTTAGAAGGTGAAGAGCTAACACATACATGGCATGCGGAGCACTTAAAGCGATATTTCGCATAGGGGCTCCTTATAATCATTTGTAACACCTTCTAAATTAATAAAGTTCATGGTTCAGATAATGCCTACCTCTCAAACACTTCCTACTTCTAGTGGACGCACTGGAAGGACGAAGTTGGCTGGGAGGGAAGTGTCATTAATTTGAATCATTTTTCCGGACTTCGGACCACTGGTTCAAAGCGTCCAACGAAGTGGGAAAGTCACTGAAAAACGGATTCCAAGCCACCGGCTTGAAAGCATCCGTAAAAAGAGTCGAAGGAGACCAAATAATGCGGATTCCAAGCTTCGGCTTGAAAGCATCCGTAAAAAGAGTCCAAGGAGACCACTACGAATTCCAAACCACCGGTTTGATAGCATTCGCAAAAAGAGCCGAAGGAGGCCAAAACAAAATAGAGTTTGAGCTCATGAGCTTCGAATATCTGTGAAAAGAGTCCAAAGTGACCAATAGTTTAAGACACTAAAGTGTCCGGGAAGTTGCCCGAGGTGACTTCTTTCAAAACAAAGGGTACTAAGTTACCAGTTTTCAGACTCCAAGTAGTCGAAGACATTTTATAAGATTTTAATCAATCTTTAAATGGTTGAGGGGCTTAGAGCCCCCAAAATTGTACTCCTAAGTTTTTTCTTTGCGCCTAACCATCTTTGAGTATAGTTCGAAGTTACTTACGCCCAAAGAGGGGTTGGTAAGTAAGGAGAAAATTTTAAGAATCAATATTTATTATCCGAACAAATTATAATTACATCACGAAAAATCGGTGTTTATATCGAGAAGGAATCGAAGACCCCTTTGATCTCTAGAGCTACTGCTAAGGTTGGAACGACTAGTTCCAGAGCCGGGAGTTCTAAGAACCCTGCGTTTAACTCTTCTACCTCCCTTCGAAGCTCTAAAATCCTTCTGTTCTTGTTGAAGTTCAGCCCAAGTTCAAAGTCGTTCAGGGCTCCTTTTCCAGCTTCGAAGTTCTTCAGGTTTTTTCCCTTAATCTTCAGCAATATCTTCATCCTCAGACCATGCAGTGTATTCAGAAGATGAAGTTTCTAAGTTAACCTCTTTTTCTTCCTCCTTAATATAAGATAGTATGTCTTTACATATTTCGGGCGCAATTGCACCGAAGTTATCTCGAGGAATTAAGAATCGAGGTCGCTTGTGAAGTTTTAAAAGATCGAAGGTAGCCCATAGCAGGCGAAGTTCTTCGGTAACATTTAACACTTCGACATCATCCATACGAGGTTGAGAAGCCTAAAAATACGATAAGTAAATTTTCATTCATAATGTATAAAAACATGATTTTTTACATAGTCAGGATCCTAAAACAAATCTAGACCTGCGGGTTCGGCGGAGGTTGGCTGCTCGAAGTTTGCGAACGAGCTTGCTTTTGGCGTTGCCCTTCATCAATCCAAGCTTTGATCGCAGTACGAACTTCGGCTCTCCATGAAGCTTGAAAGGCTTGCCAAGCAGCAGCTACGTTTACAGAAGGATTGAGAAGTTGATTTTCGTCGAAGGAAATTGGAGCTACCCCTGAACTTGGCATTATTGATAATCCTAGATCTTCGTAGTAGCGAAGCACTCTGACAGCAGCCACTTGGCTGGAGATCTCTCCATACTGAATGCCTGTTGTCTTCATCATCTTCGCCGCTCCTTGGATCCTTTTCAGCCATCGCAGTAGGGAAATGTTGTCATCTGAAGGAAGTGTCCCAGTAGTACTGAAGTACTCTAGAACCCCTAGGAGTTGGTTCATGACTTCTACAACTACCTTCTCTGATTTCAGCTTATCTTCGAGTAAAGCGTCCTTCGAGGCAGTTAACTCATCCACCATAGCGGAGAGCCTAGCTGCCTCCGTAGCTAGAGAGCTTTTTTGGCTAAGCAGGTTGCTAGCCTCCTCCGCAGCTTTGGCCTTTTCCTCCTGGAGCTTGACAAGTTCAGCCCCAGCCATAGCATGTTCGGCCCGCATCTTTTCTATTTCCGCCCGAAGCACAATTTGTTCTGCTTCGAGAGTTTTATTCGCAGCTTCCAAACCTTGTCTGGCCCTTCGCTCCACTAAGACCATGTTGTCTAAGTGGGAAACCCGACCTTCAGAGATGTTGAGATTTCATTGAAGAGCAGTATTTTCCTCTCGAAGGCGAAGGCTTCCGCGTTTGTTTGAAACAGCCACAGCTCGGGCCAAGACTATTTGCTATAAAGAGAAAAAAGCAAGGTGAGAAATTACTTGTAGGCAAGATTAATTTTGTTTGGCAGATATTTCATACCTGGTATGCTGCACGCTCTATGGCGGAGTTAAGCTTCGAACCCTCAGCTTCGCTCATGATGGCCACCAAGTCCGTCTCCCCGACTTCGCGGTTAGCTCGGCCCAGAGGCTTGAGCAAAGCCCGAAGTCCGGTCCTTCTCTCCAAGAAAGGGGCTAGGAGAGGGAGCATTGACAAGGCCCTCTGGTCGTCTTCGTTTGGCGAGGGGTCAGAGCGCTGGGCTGCATCCTCAGAAACTTCGGCAGATTGGCCCCCCTCCATAGATTTACCCCCGTCTGTTGATTCAGACGGAGTTAATCCAGAACTCGGAGCATGGAAGGGGTCCATTTTGCCTTTACCTTTTCCAGGTCCCATTTGGGTGACTTCTGGAATTGGATCCGGAGTTGCTGATGTCCTAGGGACCGTGTCTTCGGGACGAACCTCTTCCACAGGAGCGGACCCTATTGAGGCAAAGGTATTATACATTGTATAATGTTGCAGGGAAAAAGAACAAAAGGATTATGCGAAGTTTACCTCCGAAGTCTTGTCGACGGATGAGCATGGGGCTGCTTGGAGGGTCAAAAGCTACCCCAAAGTCTTCGTCGGAATCAAAATTCAAGACTGAAGCTTCGACTGTCAGAGCCTCTTCGGGAGCTGCAGTTGTTACTTCGTCCGGAATCGGAGTTGCCTCTGGAGCCACTTCAGCTCCGCTTTCGGTCATGGGGGCTCCTTCACGCGGCAAGTTTTCTTGAACAGTCGAAGTCCCAACCTGCACAGGGTTTTACTGGAATCTCCGACCCGTTAGCAGCATTGCCGATGCTTCCATCTGTTGGGGTTTCATCCTTGTCAATTACGTCGACAAGAATTCTACCTTCATCCTCCGAGGAATCAGAGACCAAAGCTATCGGACTCGAAGGCGCTGCAGTTCTTGGCTTTCGAGCTACCTTTTTTAATGGAGTCTTGGTAGGGGCTGAAGGTCCAACTTTAGCTTTCCTTTTCTTAGGCCCTTGCTCCGAAGGCACCCAATCCAAAAGAGGAGGGGGAACAACTTCGAGTAACCCCCATACTCGGTTGAACCGTTCCCAAGTACCCACTAACTTTATCCTCCATTCTTTCTCGGCCAAAGTCGGAATTCCCAAGATCTTCTCCGAAGCTTGCACGATTTGCTCCGAAATCATCGGAGCTAGAGAAGCTGAGAGATAAGTTAATATTAGTTATTTCTTCGAATAAATATATATGAAACATGTTGTTTTCGAAGTTACTTGGAGAGCTCGAGCTTGAAGAGATCTTTCGGAGGCCGCCTTCCGGATCTTCCTCATGGTGATGGGCTAGTTGGCCATCAGAGGCGGAATCTGAAGTCCAATAAACTCCTCCGCCAGATCCCGCATACTCAGGCGGTGGCTAATGCACTGAAGTAGGCTAAGGCGAGCTTCGAGCTGTCCTAGATCCGGGTGGACAAGGGCTTCCCTTCAGAAGTTTATGTCTTGCAGAGGTCCAGCTAGGCGGCTCCCTGCCCCAACCTCGGCATAAAACCATCGAAGGATCCAATCCGTATACCATCTGGCATTGATGGCCTTGGCTGGAAATCGAAGAGCATATTCATCTCGAAGCCGGAAGTTAATACTCCCAAAGGCCACCACCATCTTTTCACCTCCGGGGCCTACGAAGGTCTTGGGTTGACAAGAAGCTCGTTGTAGGGCTGTGAAGATTTCTGCTCTGCCTTCACATCCTTCAGCTCGCAAGGCCCATTCGAAGATGGAGAGGCGTGCTATCGCGTTCGGAGAAAGTTGGGGGACAGTAACATAAAATAACTCCAGTACCTCAGCTAGGAAGTCGACAGCTGGGAGTCCTAATCCCGCTTCGAAAAAAGCTTTGAAGACAAACACTTCTCCAGGCCTAGGCGAAGGAATAGCTTCTTTTCCAGGTTTGCGAATCATAATCCCCGAACTAATCTTCCCTTCTATCGCTGCTGCGAGCGACTCCCTTTTGCAGGTCGAAGGTCCCAGTTGGAAAGATTGATCCGCATACTTCGACGATGCTGGAAGGAGATCATGGGGATCACCATGAGGGGGATTTCTTCCTGGCGCCGCCGTTGGTGCTGCCACTGCTGCCGCCGGAGCTACTGCCGCTACTGCTGCCGCTTCCTGCTGTTGGGCTAGGGCTGAAGCCGCCCCCGGGACCTTGAAGCTTGTCTTCGCCATGAAATCGTTTGGATTGCTCGAGGGGAAAAATGGAAGCTAGGGCTTGTCTGTTGGTTTGTTTGCACGAAAGAGGTGAGAAGGTATTCGGGAAGGATCTGGGCCCCCTATTTATAGCCTAGGCCACGATTTTTTACCGTTTGGTGTTCTGCCGTTTCACATTCTTGACCGTTATCCCTGTGAGAACTTAACGCATTCGGTTAATTTATGTTGAGGAAAAAGCCAACGGCTATTTCTTCTAAGCCTAAAAAAGCTTTCGGACTTTTTAAGTTAATTCTAAAATAGTTCGAACATAATTTTCTTATAAGTTGATTTGAAGTTTCGAATCTCCACATATTACGAAGGTTGATTAAAACTGTTAGCCTCTGCGCATGATTATTTTTCTTGCGTATACTGCTTTCCTAACATTACAGGTTTAGCGGAGAAGCGTATTCGAGGGGCTACTGTTGGGGGGAAATACTTCATCCTCAGAGCATTGCTGCGACAAGACAGGTAGAAGATTTAATCAAAGGCTTTTTATGTCTAACTTCGGGAGCGCTTTGGATAGGATTCGAAGCATGAAGGCGAACGCTAGTTCGAAGTATATCTTCGAACGTGGACTCTTCAAAGAGCCTTTTTGCCAGTTAGGATGGAAGACTTATCTTCTTTCTTATTAGATCAGTCTTTTACCATTTTAGCCCTATTAAGGGTACCGAATAGTTTCCACTATGTTGGTTGTAATAGAGGGTTAAAAGGGTCTTTTCCTTAATGTTTGGACCTATAAATACCCCCCGTTTTACCCTGAAAGGGGGATTGGATATCAAGTTATTCAATACACACCTTCGAATTGTTTTGAGTTATTATCCTTTCGGAGGCTCAAAACAGTTTACTTCGCAAACATTTCATTTGTCAGTTTCTAACTTCTAGAAACCTGTTAGCGTAATCTTTTACGCCAACAGTTGTCTCTTCCTATCAGCCGATGGCGTATCAGCATGATCGTCATGTGGTAGTCATCAGCCTTGAGGTTGATTAGCGTATTTGTTCATGATTATTTTATCCTCACCATAGTCATCAGCTTGGTAGCTGATCGGCTGTGCTACTAATGCTATTGTTTTCTTTGACTCCTTATCAGTTGCAGAGTCAAATTGATTGGCACACCTTGTACCTTTTTTTCTAAGATTATAGGACCTACACTAGAGCTAAGCAAATCTCCTAGGCCACGCGTGTGAACAAAAATACACCAACACTATCATGTTTGGTGAATTTTATCTTCTTCTTTATAAAGTATGTCCTCTTTCTTCAGTATAAAAACTATTATATCTGGTGCGTTTTATTTAATTCCATGTTCTATTTCATGCGCGCTCGGGAGATACCCATTAGCCCTCGCCCGTGGTTGTCTCGTCCTATCGGACGATGGCGTATTCATCCTGGTCATCTTGCGGTAGTCATCGGTCTTATGGCCGATCGGCGTATTTGTTCACGATTATTTTGTCCTCACCACAATCATCGACATGGCAAGCGATTAGCTCTTCTACTAATGCTATTGTTTTCTTTGACTCCATATCAGTTTCAGGGTCAAACTAATTAGCATGCCCTGAACCTTTTTTCTAAGATTGTAGGACCTGCATTGGAGCTTAGAAGATCTCCTAGGCCATGCGTGTGACCAAAAATATACCAACATGCTTTTGGCACACCCGATGGGACATTCTTTCAGATCACTCATCGATGGCGAGTGAAATCAATGACAGTAAAATCATCCTGGTCACCATGGATGCTCTGACCGAAGAACAGAGGGCGGAGGTACTGGACAACGTTGATAACTACAAGAAATTGTGCCTCGACGCCTTCGGCATGACCCAATATGGCCCCATCTAGAGGGGTGAATTGCTGAGACTGGTGGCGGCTGGCGAGATCCCTCCGTGGGCCAAAAGTACACGAGTTACATTTTAGGAAGCAGTCGACAACGCCCTGCACCACGCCCTCATCAATCAGTCAAAAGTATTGGTTAATACCTTGCATGAGCTGATCAAGAAGACCATTGACGGGGCAATCGCTCAAGATCCGGTGCAATGTCCGATGTACATTTCGACATACCCGCCGCGCCTGCTGCAAAACCCTCAGCACAATCGGCTGGTGCCAACACCACAAGGGCTGATGAGATAGTGTCCATTGAACACTTTGCTCAGCTGATAAACTAATGTGATGGCTCCATTATCTACGCCCGCACTCCAAAGGGCGGGTAGACAGGATCCGTCCCAAAACACACACCCTTTCGTTAGGGTACGCCACAACTCTAGCCTTCGGCCACCCCACTAGGGCCGATTAGGAAAGAGATACCTCAGCCCATGTACGGAGTCACCATGAACATGCTGCTAGATCTGGTGCCACCAAGGGGGCACTCGATGGCATTCCGCAAGCGTACCATGAGACCACATACTATGGAGTACCACCCTACTCCAATGAAGGAAAAAGATACAACACATTTTGGCTAGATCAATATCAACAGCCTTCAACGGTTGACTGGTATCCTGCATCGGAGCAACAAGAAGAAGACTGGGTAAACCGAATTACTGAGGTGATTTGGGACAAATTCAGACTTAAGCCCAAGGACTAAACCTGCGTGTATCGACGACCATACACGGAATGGTTCAATCGGGTGCCATTTCCAAATCGATACAAGGTCCCCGACTTCACCAAGTTCTTGGGGCAGGACTCAGTCTCCACGATCGAGCATATTAGCCGTTTTCTCACCCAATGTGGTGAGGCATTGACTGAAAAAGCACTGAAGGTCATGTGTTTCCAACTGTCATTATCAGGATCGGCCTTCGCATGGTTCTCGTCACTTCCAGAGAATTCCTTCAAAGGATGGGATGATCTGGAGAAGAAGTTCCAAAAATATTTCTTCACCGGCGTACACAAAGGTTTCGCGACGTGAGGAGTAGGTTTTATAGCCTAAACCTCAACGATGCACAACTGGTCGATCTGGCATTCTAGGGTCTCCTAAACCTAATAAAAGATAGGTTTTCATCACAAGAGTTCGAGAGCCTATCACACCTGGGACAGCGGTTATCGGCCCATGAGTGCCGATTCCAAGAGGTGAAAAGAGACAAGTATCAGAAGAATGTGGCATATGCTCATGTGTCCAATTCGGTCTCCGATGAGGACAGTGGGACCGACGCTGAGGTTAGTCTATCTAAATGGACTAGGAATAAGAAACAAGTCACAAGTTTGTGGGTAAAGCCATCCGACAATGAAGAAAAGTATGACATCGACATCAAAAAGGCCGATAGAATATCCGACCTATTGCTCTAAGAGAAGCAAATATAGTTGTCACCTAACCACATGATACCACCCACCGATGAACAAAATAAAAGGAAATACCATAAGTGGAACAACTCCCCATCGCACCACACTAATGAAAGTGTCACCTCATCAGATCTGATCAAGATATATGAAGAGAAATCGAGAGAAGAGGTGGATGCCGATCACAACTAGAGTTACTCGTGATTCAACCCTCATTGGAATTGCGAGTTCTTCAGATTCTGCTGGAACAAGGGGTTGCACGTGTCGTCAATGGACAATTGTACAGAGTGCGGCATCAGATATGAGTCATGAGATGACCATTGGTCGCATAACAGCAGGGCAAGGCCATGTGATCAAGAAGTCGTTCACCGGAGGTTGTCGCCACTGAGGGTGTCAGCGCTCGAAAGGATCGGCCCTGTCAACATTGACGATGATGACCAACTAGCCGATGGAAAGACCGCACCGGAGAAGCCGTAGTGGTGCCCCAACAGGATTTTCACAAGGAACAAGAAAATAAGAGTACAACGACTACGATAGAGAGAGATGAAAGCACAAAGGTGCGACGAAGAAATTGATTGACCCTAGAGGATCAAAAGTGAATGGCGAGTAAAAGATAAGGCCAATCATGATGACAAGAAGGACATAGAGGCAAAGATAGTTTTCTTTCTCCCTGTAGGGTATCGGGAATCTTCTAAATACAATGCGGATCAAGTCGATACGATGGCTCAACTGGCATTGGCTCCACAACCAATAGTTTTTTATAAGCCAGAAGACTGTGGGCATCGGCACCTAAGACTCATGTAAATCAAAGGTTTGGTCAACGAGAAGCTGATGTCCAAGATGATGATAGACGAAGGGGCGGTTGTCAACTTAATACCATATGCCACCTTCCGTGAGCTAGGAAAAATGTCGTAAGACCTCATCAAAACTAATATGGTATTAAGGGACTTCGGTGGCAACTCATCAGACAAGATGGGAGTACTTAACGCAGAACTGACGGTTGGGAGCAAGACAATGCCGACCACATTCTTCATCATAGAATGGAAAGGATCTTATAGTTTGTTGCTGGGACGTGACTAGATTCATGCGAATTATTGCGTCCCATCGATGATGTATCAGAGTCTCATGTAGTGGGTTGGTGATCAGGTGGAGATAGTCCCCACCGAAAAATCGGTTAGCATCGCTATAGCCGATTTATCGATGTGGGAGATGGAAGAAGTTGTTTGCCTATCTAGCAGGGCTTGGGATGGTGACTTTCTTGAAGTACCAAACAACAGAATCAAACTAGTCAGCAATGAACAGGCCAAGCTCACCCTCTAAAAGTGGCATGGATGAAACCGAAGGTGAACTCGATCAAGGCATCGCCACAACCGATGAGCTACAAGAGATATATATCGGGCCCGACGATAGACTGAGGCCAACCTTTGATTAAGGAGATCGATCGTAAATACGTTGGCTATTGGATTCATAATACTTTGCCAAATACATAGAATGGATACCCAACCTCGTGCCAGTGTGATAGATGAACAAAAATCCTAAAGAACTACACGCAATATAGTTGATACTGATGGTATCACCTTTAGATGGCCGATGCGGAGGGATTGCCCTTAGACACAAAAAACTTAGGATAAATTCCGAGGATTTGAAGATGAATACATTGTGAAGGCATGTTTCACGTTACAAGTCATAAGGCCTTACACGAAGATACAAAAGAGCTCATCGGGTAGCTTCGATCACCCACAACCCAATCGCATCCACGCTCCAAGGGATGCCCCAATCTTCGACATCCGAACTAGGGACATCTTAAAGGGCGCGATGTCGAAGCTGCGCGTGGCAAATGGCACCAACAAGCCAACACTTTTAGGCCTCGACCAGGGCAAGAAAGGAGGCCGCAACACCTGCCTTCTCGGCAATCTTCGTCTCTACCCCCTCTAGCTTCGCCTTGAGATTGGCCTCCTCTAGCTTACATGGACGAGGCTTTCCAATGATGACCGCCTTCCCTTTGGATGACTCAGCCTGCTCGGGCTGAATCAACACCCTCTTCCCATCGAAATTGATGTTATTCACGGGGAAGGGATCCTAGTCTAGCTTCATCTTAGGGCTAGAATCTATTTTCAATCGTCCTTCATCTATGGCCGATTGAATCTGTCGACGAAAAACATTGCAATTGTTGGTAGAAGGGGAAAGCGAGTCATGCCACTTACAGTATGCACGTTTCTTCAAGTCGTCGGTGGTTGGAATGACGCGACCTTTAGGCAACTATAGGAGCTTTCTCTTTAATAAAAATTCAAATATTTTATCACATTTAGTCACATCAAAAGAGTACTTAACTTCACTAGGCTGATTCTAAGTGGGAGACGGTCGTAGCTCGGAGCAAGTGACCATTTTGGACCCATTAGTCCAGGTCCATTCTGTCGTGTATCTGTTGGCCAAGTCATCCTCCTCTTCTGACGGCTCCTCCTCGGATTGTTCCACAACGTGTACCTCAGCCTTAGGCTCATAGAAGGTTTTGATAAATTTTTTGCTCTTGGTTCAGCCTTCCTAGTCCAGAGCTTGCTGCAAAACCTGACTAACCTCCACGAAGTTCTTGTCGTCTAGTCTTTCCTTAATTTCAGAGTGTATACCATTGAAGGCTAACTCAGAAAAATCCCTCTTGAAGATGTTCAAACTAAAACATCAGTTTCTAGTGTCTCAGAAACGCCTAATGTAATCGGAGACACTCTCATTAACCTTCTGTCTATCCGATGTTAAGTGTGAAAGCCTAAGTTTGGTTTCCCCAGTATAAAAATAGTCATAAACTTCTGCTTTAGCTAGGCCTAAGTTTACACAGAGTTCGGCGGCAATGCCGAAAACCAAGTGAAAGTGGTGCTAGAAAGTGACATAAAGAATAATCTATGTTTAAGCGTGTCTGACCCACTTGCTTCGCCGCACTCTGCTAGGAATTGACCTATATGCTCTAGGGTGGTCTTGCTACCCACACCGTCAAATATGACAAACTCGGGGATCCTAAAGCCACGAGGGTATGGGATAGCATCAAAGTGGTCCAGGTACGGCTTACGGTAAACTCTAGCCTGATCTCGAGGTGTGTAACCAGTGCATTCCCTAACAAGCACGTGAATTCGCTCATCAATATCATCTACGCCTTCTGCTTGTGTGCGTCTCTCGTGCGGGGGCGCGACACGTGGTGGTATATTAGGGTGTCGGTCGTTCGGCTCCTCCTCTCGTACTAGCTCATGATAAATAGCTTGTTCAGGCCTATGCTGATGTACAGGAGTAGGAGGTGCGGGAACCACGGGAAAAAGTAGTGTAGCCACGGGCAGCGCATAGTAGACAAGGGCGGTCTGACCGGCCATAGGGCTGGTCTAATCATAGGTGTACTGCCCGTTCAGACCGGCATGGTAGCTGGCCTGACTGTAAGTGTATTGGTCGGTCGAACTGCCCTGGTACCCGGTCAGACCGACTGTTGTCGGTAGTGGGGCTCGGTATGTGTCGGTCTGACCGATCCAAGGGCTGGTCTGACCGACAGTGGTATATGTGTACTCAGCCCTAGATGGTGGGGAGGAGACATGACGGCTTTCCCGATGCTCCCATATGTTCGGCTGTAGATGTGGTTCGCAGGGGTAAACTAGCAATGGGAGAAGCGACCTCGAAAAAGTCGAATCTCTTAAACATCGCTTCCATCTTAGGCCTTAGACGATTCGCGAATGTGGCGCTAACGGCTTTATCTACTGTGGCTACTATCTCCTGCCTAATTTCTAGGGGGGATAAAGATGGGATGATGACAATGGTACCTGGTTTTAGAGAGGTCGGGAATTTTGATGTCGCGCTTGACGAAGCCCGTGCGAGTTTTTGTATAGCGCCCAAGCATGAGGGCATGGAATTCCTTCGTCTTGGCCTCAAACTCGGCCCGATCCTCTTCAAGGATGTCTATAAGGGCGGGGAGGATGATGTTTCGGTCGTCGATCTCAGTGATCATGCCCCCCGGGTCCATCGGCGATATGGGTACTGTTGTCGTAGTTGTAGTAGTCGTGGTCGATGTACCCGAAGCCGATGTAGTGATCATCCCTAGTGGAGTCGCCAAAGAGTGTGTTGACACGAAAATGCACCAAACACACAGACCCCGACCCGGCGATCCAAAAGCATGCGGATACTTAGGTGTAAACCCCTAAGCATAACACAACGCTGATGTCGCGTTCCGACGATCCTTAACAGTGGTAAGTAAATAATGTAGTCGCCAGACAATCAAATAAGTATTTAGAAATAATGTTAAATTAACCGCATAATAGAGGTAAAAGATCAAACCGGCCAGAGCAAGCCAGTTGGACCGAAGTATCACAAGCAGTCAAACCAGCCAAGGTAGTCCGGTCAGACTAAAGGCACACGGCCGGTCTGACTAGAGATGTTAGGTCTCGCCGAAGGGGGCCTTCGTTGTCCGAGTGTGAAGGGGACAAAAGAAATACGAAGGGGCTATGAATCTTCAGGTGATTAGACCGAAAGCAGGGTTGTGGTCAGACTGGAAGCAGGGTTGTGGTCGGACCGGGAGTATGCGAAGGGAGTCGGTCGGACTGGCGTAAAGACACTGGTCAGATCGGGCTTAGGTGTGATACACCCCGGCGCGAAGTGCTCCGGCGCGAGGCTCCGGTGTGCGGGGTCGCTCAGACCGGCGTCGGGGCACCGGTTGGACCGGGTTGTGCCGCCACGCCTAACGACAGCACGGCATGGGCCAGTCAGACCGGAGGGGTGCCGTCGATCAGACTGACAGCCTCCAGGAAAGCGGCCTCTAGGCTTCGACGGCCATCTTAGGGGAACCGAATGGTTCTGAAACTTCTTGGCGGAGGACATGAGATAAAATGCTGTGAGAAACACTGAGAAACCAGACGTAACGCGGCAAAGAGACCGAATTACCGGTAAAAACTGAAAAAACGATAGAAATCTGTTACGTGGATGAAACGGACGATTCTCGGGCGAACTGACAAGGACTTACCATGATTACGACGTGGCGAACAGAGAGCTTCTAGTGCAAACTCATGAAGATGTACGTTAAACTAATCTTAGGGCAAGGAAAGTATATTGAAATAAAAGTGCGATTCAAAACTAGGGTTTTGAGTTGATCTGTGGAGAGATAGTTTTGAATTGGCCTCACCCTATATTTAAAGGGCCTAGACATGAACTCTTGGCATCCAAGATCAGCAAGGTTCGGCCATGGTAGTTAAGATTTGCTTAGAGATAAGATTTAAACCGAAAACCACCTTTTATCCCTAAATGTTGGACTAGGCCGGTCTGACAGGACCCATTGGGCCAGTCTGACCGGACCAATTGGGACAGTCTGACTAGGCCTACATGGACGGTCAGACCGGCCTTTGTCAGGTTGGGCATATTTTCGACCCAAATTACCAAAATTGATATTTTGATAATTTCGACCATTAATACCAAATTTGGGTGTCAACAACCTCATGGTACTAAGAGCAACTAACAAAGAAATCCTAAATTATTGCTGACTAGTAAGGACTCTATGTTTGCGACAGGCTTATTTTATTGCGACGATGGTAAGAAAATTTCTAGCGAATCTAACTGCATATACGCAAAATTCATAGATTTGTGTGATTTTTCAGAAATTCAAGGGCCTTTGCAGAAAATTCTTAGTTTATGTACGATTTTTCAAAAATGTAAAAATATTTTTTTCTTTTTCTTTTTTTTTATTTTTCTTATTTTTCTTATTTTCTCTTTTTCTTTTTTCCTTTTCTTCCGCATGCGTGCGGTTGGCTGGTGTTTTTTCTTTTCTTCTGCATGCATGTGGTTGGCTCGCATGCAGTGTATCTGCATGCAGACTGTTGGGGCATGCGCGCTACTGCATGCATGAGCACGGCACGAGCGGGGCGCACGATCGCACAGAGAGCGCATCGGAACGGTGCGGACGGAATCGACGGACCATCTAGCCGCTTTATATTAGTTAAGAAATTTGTTTAACATACCTCTAAATTATATCTAAAGTACCTCTAAATTATGGATAGAGTGTGTTTAAAAAACCCTATATTATTGCCAAAGTGTGTTTATAGTACCCTAAAATACTACTAGACTACTCCTAAATTACCCTTAAAATATAACTAATCTTCTCCTAAATTACCCCTAATATACTCATAAATTATCCCTAATCTACTCCTAAATTTCCCCTAATCTACTAGTGAACTACCCATAATCTACTATTAAACTACCTACTACCTAAAGAAGAAAAGAGTGCGAGAAGAGAGAAACCTGGAGGAAGTAGCTAGTTGCGCGGGATGGCTAGGAGGGGCTACACGGGGTGGTTGGGAAGGGCACTTTGCCCCCCTTTTATAGGCCACTAGTCGGCAGTTGATCTACCGATCTAGGGCTAGCCGACCTTGAACGGTAGATCAACTGTCGACAGGACTTGAGCACCACCTGATCTAGGACGATCGACCTAGATCAGCAAACCATGTGCTGATCTAGGGTCGATCGTCCTAGATCAGTACTTGGTCCACCCATAGAAGGCCAAATTTATAATTTTTAAAATTCATGTACCAATTTTTAAATTTTGAATAAAAATGTATTATTTTAAAAACGTACATCATGTATATATATCTACCCTACATGAGGTATCTACTTTACCATCTATCTATTAAATCAGAGCACTTCATTCACATCTAATAAATCATAGCCATCGGATCTTTCTTTTTCTCTCTCTTGAGTTGGCCCAGCCCATTATGGCATCTCGTTCTCTCTATCATTGGGCCCGCCTATTTTATATGGAATCTGATCTTCTATTTTATATGAAATTATTAATATATTGAAATCATAAATATATAGAAGTTGATCTGTTTTATATAGAAATTATTAATATATGAAAATCATCGATATATGGAAGTTGATCTATTTTATATGGAAATAATTAATACATGGAATGTTGATCATATATATGAAAATATATGGAAATCTAATTAGGTTTATATATAAATAATAAATAAATGGAAAACATATTCATGGCACAATATTATTTTTGCAAACTCGGAATCTCCTTCCATACAAGCCCCCTTTCCTTCTCTAGTGCCTCCCTATAAAATCCAGAGTCTATGACTAAATCCCACCATCAATTCTAACCTAGCCTCGTGAACCCGAGCCCACATCTTGTGTTTTTGCTAAACCGCAGCCCGCCCTCGCCGTCGGCAACCAAATTCGTCCTCGTTGTTGACTCCATAGGGTCTGTCGCCCCCTCCCCATGCCTAGCCACCACTTCAATTAGATCTCCAAAAACCGGATCGCCATTGCCGCCTTCATCCTGAATCATCCTCACAGCTCCCGCTTGCTACCAGCTACCTCTGTTTCATAATTATACTATTTCATAATTATTCAATGTTGCATAACACGCCTACGATACTAGAATAGGAGGGGTGTGAGTATGGTGAACAGATGCACAAGCTAGAGACGTAGGATGGTGAACTGATGTCTGAGCCACAGACACAGGCAGTTGCCTCTCAATGAGATTACTTATCAACAAACATCACGCTAGCCCCGTCCATGATGGCCTACTAATGAGGATATTATTAACTTGGATATATAACCTTGGCTACATTATACACTAAAGAAACAAAGGTGTAATTATGTTATATTATCTTTATGTTTTATAAATATGAGCAAATGATATTGCATAATGACTCAATGAGATGTCTTTGTTTTGCTCTACAGAGGTGCTTATAATGAACAAAAGAACAAAGTTATGTAGACATAATGTGTGGAACATTGATGAAGTTGGATGGAAACAAACTCGGGATTTTTAAGACAACACAATCATGTTTTATCAAGCTAAATAAATGGGAAAGGAAACCTATAAAGTTGGTTCATCGAAGCTGACTATGGCAGAGAGGCTAAAAGTAATACAACCATGATTTTGGAATGCCTTGTCTAATTTGGAAGTTTTATATTTGTAGAAAGCTAGAGAAGTCTACATTCAAATGAATATAATTTCCATCGAAAACACAACCCTAGTCAACCAGATTCATCGAATTAATTAGTTTTCCTTTTCCAGACATAGTTTGTTTAAGAAATAATCAATAGTTTATGTATTTTAGAGTCATGTCCCTAGGACAATAAATAACCTCGAGATCTTTGTTATACTTGAGTTTTGTTGAAATCAAAGTTTGGCATTTGATACTTTACTAGTTGAAGTTGTGATCGGTTAGCTCGTTATTTATCTTTTTTCAAAACTCTACTGTTACCGTAAAGGGTTACGCTAATAGGTTTTAGTAAACTCGAAGGATTAACAAATGAAGTGTCTGTTGCGGACTGTTCCAAGAATCCAGATAGAATAATAGCTCGAGACAGTTCGAAGTGTGTATTGAATACCTCAATATTCGATGCCCCTTACATGGTGGGAAGGGGGTATTTATAGGCAAGATACATTAGGAAAAAACCTTTTTACCCTCAAGTTACAGCCGACCTAGTAGATACTATTTAGTATTATACGTAGGGTTAAAAGGGTAAAAGTCTAAGTCAACAGAAAGAAGGTAATTGTTTCGTCCTTGCTGGCAACTCCCCTTCGGAAATCTCTTTCGGGCCGAAGCCTTTATTGAACCCTCCGTCTTGGAACACTACAGAAGTAGCGGAGCATCGATGGCTGTTAGGACCTCCGTAGTTCAGAACTTCCAGCTTCCTTTTATGTTCACATAGTGTTGATACAGAGATCTTGAATGATGCTGAGGATGAAGTATTTCCCCCTAAGAGTAGCCCCTCGAATACTTCTCTCCAAATGATTTGTATAATGAAGATAGTAGTATACGCAAGAAATATTTTCATGCTTAGGACTTTAGAAAAATCGAAGGTCCTTACAACCATTGTAGTAATGCCTTTGGGATTGGGAGCTCTCCGGACCCAAGATCTAGCAAGAGGCACCTGGAGGGCTGCCTCGAGCAACCAATCGTCGCCCAAAATAGCAGTTAGCACTTGGAGCCGTTAGACCCATAAAGAGCCATTACTCTCTAGGGAGCCCATCATTCACAAGATTAGATGGCACTTCCACGTTTTCACTATGATGGCCCCACGCTTCATAGCGGCGTTGAACCTGAAATGAAACAATCCAAACGTCGTCGTGTGGCGTACGGTGCAAGGGACCCCACAGGCTATAAAAGGAGAGAGAACAGTGGTTTCGGGGCACGAAACCTACTGCTCTTCGCAATTTCACCTTCCCCTTTCGAATTATCATCCTCAATCTCTCCAATCTCAATTGATGGCGAGAACCAGTTCCAAGGTGCCCGTGCCAGCCTCAACATTGGCTTAGCAACAAGCAATGGCAGCGGCGGAGGTGATGGCGGTGGCAGGAACCTCGGAGAACCCTCGGCCCACCGGTCCTCAGGACCTTCGATCGACCTCCACCAAATACCTGGATCAATCATATAACTTGGGGCGGTCGACCTGCACGCAAAAAACCAGAGCCGAGGCAGTATCTGGACGGCTGGGACCCGAAGTGAAGGTACGGGTCTCGGGGAAGGAGGTCATACCAGTGCTGCAGACGGGCAAGGTCGTGGTCTTCAAAGCTGGGCTCGGGCTCCCCTCCATAAGTTTCCTGGCGAAGGTGTTCGAGTTGTATCACGTGAAGCTCCCTCAGCTTTCCCCGAACGCCATCGCTCGCTTGGCCATATTTGAATGGGCCTTGCGGGCCGAAGGTTGCGCGGGGAGAGTCTCCTACCAGCCGAAGACACATTCTGGCCCTAGTGAAGAGAAAATATTGGTGGCCTTCGGGAGCATTAATTTTCAGTTCCGAAAGAAGTTCTAGGATAGGTTTCCAACGAAGGCCATCAATGATCGATGGTACTATGACTAGATCATCCGCTGGTTTTATGCGGAGGTGGGTGTGACCTCCGTCTTGGTGTGGCCCCTAGAGGATATATTGTACCGGAGGGAGGCGGACATCATTCTAGACCCAAGCCAGCTTCAAGTACGCCTCCGACTGCTAGACGTCATATGTCGACGCATGAGCATGCGTAATTTGGCGAAGTAGTTCATAGCCCTCCGTATCCCTCTGATGGACAATTGGCCTATCATCTTCGAAGGGAATCCAGAGGGAGAACTTTGGGAAATCTCCTCAGACTCCATACGTAAGTTTCCCGTGCACCCTGCATCAAATTATTTTGCATAGACATTGGTTTATTCCCCCTTTTTAAAGGATGATACCTTATCTCTTTAGCCCCACCAATGATGCTTACTCTAGAGCAAATAGTTCGGGCGGCGGAGAATGTTCTCGGAGCTCCTTCACTCGTGGAGAAAGAGCGAAGGGTGAAGCTGGTTGGGAACTGGGAGCGGTTCAACCCAGTGTGGAGCGCACTCGGAATTGAGCCCCCAGCCCTTCCAGACTTGTCCGCGGTAGACTCAGTGCTGAGGAAAAGGAAAGTCGAGGCCGGGGCCTCCGGCCCGTGGAGGACTCCGATGAAGAAGGTGGCCCGCAAGCCAAAGGCTCGTATTCCTTTTAAGTCTCTAGCTTTGTCGTTGGAGCGGTCTGAGGAGGAGGAGAACTCGGAGGTGCGGATGGCGGAGGAGTTCGAGTCCTTGCTGGCGGAGGGTGACGAAGGGGGCTCTCAGACGGGGACCGAGGCTCTTGTTCAAGAAGGTGCGGAAGTGGCGCCGATGGAAGAGGGGGCGATCTCGGGCATGCGGATATCGGGGATGCTCAATTGAGCCAGACTGAGAAACCAAGGGTGGTTTCAGTCTAAATGATGAGTGATTGACAATGATGAGCGACTGAGAGAGAATGGTCGAGAGTTTGCGGAGTGCATCGAGGGTATCGATGTGGAGTAAAGGTGTGGCTGCCAAGGGTTTCAGCATTGCGTCGCTTTCTTGTTTTGGCTTGTCTTGTTTGTGTAGGGTGGAGATGCTAACAGACTGTCAACGGCGGGTGATCGAGGGTCGATGAGCGGAGAGCTTGATGCCGAGGATCAAGGAGGCCGGGCGAAGTTTGGGTAGATCTCAAGAGTGCACGAAGAGACAGAGCGAGACTTGAACGGATGGCTGACGAACGAACGGCTGATGGACGGACGGCTGCCTGCGACAGCATGTCGACTGTGTTCGCGAGAGGGAGGCCAGCACAAGCATTCACGCGGCTCGAGGGGATCGAGAGCGGAAGTTGCTTGCTAGCGCTCGGAGTCACGGAGCGGTGTCACGAGTCGAGGAGCTGGAAAGGCTTTGTTGGTTTTTGCTAAAAACCGTCGAAACATTTACTGTTTTTACTATTTCAATAAAATAGTGTCGAAATGTTAGTTTAAATTTTTAGTGTCATAGTGTGTATTTTTAGTGTATTTTTGGAACGTATATTCTGAAAATATACTAAAAAGGAGTCAAATGTAATTTTCTTTTCTAGTAATAGGGTTTACTCAATTTTCAGTTTTCAGACTTGTAATTAGGAAAAGTCTAGGGGGCTGATTGCATTTTGGCCTTGTAGAATGTGCAGTGGTTGGGATAAATATCCCATATGGGCTGTGCTGGCCGGAGGACAAGAGGATTCCAGAAAATTCATTTGGTAGCTACCAATTTGGTTTTTGCCTTCTCCTTACACGGGTGTTCATCCGGAAGTTCTGTTGATTGCGCTAGATTTTGTACAGCACCAGCCATTTTGCCGGTCAGCTACAGCCATGCCGAAACTGACGAGCTACAGCACGCTGAAGACGCCAGAAACAAAATCTACAGTGCGATGAACAGGAACAGCGCAGGTATTCCTCTTCTGAATGCAATTTTGAATTCCATTTTTCTTGCAAATTTGCTACAGAAATCTATGTGGATGTCTATACACTTTTTGTAGTACTAGTTATGGATGATCCATTTTTGAAATTTTCTTCAAATTGCTGTGAGTCTGGGTAATTCTTTTCATGATCCCAAGTAAGGTATCTGAATATATTCTAGTGCTTCCTCTAGATTTTTCCAGATAAGTTTTTCATCTTTTAATCTGCAATGTGTTGATGATATGAAGTATTTTGTCTGTGTGAATTCATCTGTATGTAATATGAATACTTGTTGAGGAGAGATCTAGAACTTTTCAGTTAGTCTAAAATATTTTATCAAACAAAGAGACTTCAATTTGGTTTTTTCTTCATGCAATGTTTTGATCTTCCGTGAGTTTTTTGGGTGAGAGCGCATGATTTGGAACATTTATCCAGAACATTTTCTATCAAATGGAGAAAGCTATTTCGAGTTTCTCTCTTGAATTTGCTGGATGATCCAAGAACTTTGCGGACACTACAACAATCCAAGAAACTTCCCTCGGCCAAAGCCGACAGAAGTTAGCCCTTTCCCGATGGAAAAGCTAATTTTCGTCGAGAAAAGGCTAACTTCCGTCGGCATTTGGCCGACGGAAGCGGGTAGATGGAAGTTAGCTAACTTCTGTCGGCGTCCGACAGAAATTAGCTAACTTCCGTCGGCCAAACCTAGCCGACGGAAGTTACCAGGAAATCGGTAACTTCCGTCGGCCAAATCCTAGCTGACGAAAATTACTTTTTTTGTTTTTTTTTCTGTCTACGGGGCAATAACTTCCGTCGGCTAATGTTAGCTGACGGAAGTTAACTAAAAAATCTGAAAAAAAAAGAAAATTTGCAACTTTGCTGCTTTGATTGGTATAGCATACTTCTTACAACTTTGCAAAAATTCAGTACAGAGACAAGCTAAAATTCTGGCTCTAAAATTCAGTATCATCAATAATTAAAGTAGAAGCATGAAACTTGAAACCAAGCTAAACAATTGCAGACTGCACATACCACAATCTATACATATATATAACACCACAGATCTTTTATTTATCATATGGTTGACTTGAGCATACCTCCCATTCCAGGAATGATGCCAAGTTGAAGTTCAGGTAGGCCTAATTAAGCTGAAGATGTAGAAACACGAGCGTGGCAAACCTTAAAAAAAGATGCCAATGTTTTAGAAATAGTCACGTGATAGAAGTAAATAAATCCCAAAAGGTTAAAGCACAGTTTGATAATGCAACCTAGACATACCATTGCGACCTCTAAGCCGCCACCTAGAGCAATGCCATCTATAGCAGCCACTGATGATTTCTGAGCATCTGGTAATGACAAGAACATAACAGCAAAATACTCTGCCTGTTGACAAACTTGGTTTGGAGCAGAAATCTCAAGTTACCAATCCATATGAAAAAAGAGGAAAAGAAATGAAATTTGGTTTCAATTGATTCTAACTGGTGCATAGTTCATACCATAACTTACAAAAGAACATGTCACTAGAAGATCATTGTTGCTGCCTCATCTAGAAGAGTTGAACCGGTAAGCAAAAAAATAGCATTTAAACATCAATGAAGGCAACTGGTTAGAGAATATTGAGGAGTACTTACGCCTTGGTGGCGGCGTAGACACTGTAGAGCACGAAGGTGCGGACCTCGGCCCTGGGGTGCTTGGCCCTAATCTCCTTGCACTACTACAAAGCGACACTGTAGCGGCGGGCAAAATCGACCTATAGTGGCGGGCATCCAGTCCGCCACTGCTCTAACGCCACTGCTATCGCTGGTTAGCAGTGGCGGTCAGAGCGCCCGCCACCGCTGTGTCAACAGCAGTGGCGGGCGCGCTGACCTCATCGGCCCGCCACTGCTATTATAAATATCAGTGGCGGGCAGATGATGTCAGCGCGCCCGCCACCACTAAGTCAACAGCAGTGGCGGGCAGATGATGTCAGCACGCCCGCCACCACTATGTCAACAGCAGTAACGGGCAAGCTACCTCATCTGCCCGCCACTGCTGTGTATAAGCCATAAAACAGAATGCTGTGATCCCACAAACCAAAACATAGAAATTATATGCTTCACACAGCCATCCACATACACAGCAGCAAAACATCCACATATCCACATACACAGCAGCAAAACATCCACATATCCACATACACATCCACAACAACAACACATCAACACAACAACCATCAATCTCATCAATTTTCAAAAATTCACAATGTTTACATTCTTCCGGTTTATGTTTCACAATAAACATCCATCAACACAATTCATTGTTTCACAAATACATGCTCATGCGGTTTATGTTTTCTTGGAAGGCTAACTCATATCTTAATTGGTTCGCCTTTTCATTCTTCCGGCCCAATCATACAGAGTTGGATGCTTGGCCACTTCACTCTCAGGATCGAAAAATACTCCAAGCTCATGAAGAATCTCATGCATCGTGAAGCGGCACATCCTTGATACGATTTCGTACATTTGTGATTCAGAGAGTTGGCTCTTCTGGGCAACGGTTGATGGACCTGACGCCTGCATACGTAAAATATAAGTACATACGCTGCAAGTTATATTAGATTAACACACAAGAAATCAACTTACTTCTTTAGTATCCTCAGATACTGTCCGCCCAAACTTTCCTAAGTTATTGCTCATGAAATCACAAGTATAGTAGCCACAATGCACGGAACCAAGAGATTGTTTGTGACACTTCAAAATAGACAAAGTTAGAACGATATATAGTTTGGCTTTATCAATTGAATTAACAAATTTAAAAATATAATATTACCGGAAAGTTGGTTCTAATAAGCATTTCTTTCGGCCTCTGTGGATCATGTGGGCCACCTAACTTTTCCACGTAGTATCTATATGCACTCTGAATAACATTTAATATATCTTGATATTCTTTTTTGGGTTTGTCGAGCGAGTCGAGCACATAAACCCTTGAGCTTTTTGGGTATATCAAAAGTGCAATCCAATGATCACTATCGAAAGAAGTAATATATGATTATGTTAGTTTCATAATCGATAAAACGTGTTTAAGTGGATATAGTGGGTATACTTACTTAAAGTTATATGCCCCACATATAATTTCTCTGTCCTTCCATTGATACATGCACCGCGCAATATACAACGCGGCACAACTCCTTTTGTTCTTCTTAAGTTTGTCTTCGTCTTTATTGAACATCTTTCTTTGAAATTTTTTCTTACCCGCAGTCTAGTACTTGCTATCATTCTTTTGTCCAGTGCTATCTTCTGCTTCTCCTCTGACACCACTATTTTGGCGCTGACTCCTTTGATCCTTTGCTTTGGTATAGAATGTGAAACCATTGATGTCATACACTTGCCATGTTTTAACCATGCTCAATGGACCGTAAGACAATTTATTTATCATCATCTCTTCGTCGGTTTCTCCGATCGAAAGGTTTAGATCCCTCAGCCATGATGTGAAATAAATTTTGTGTTCTTTCATAATCCATTGTTCATCGTGATCTTCATTCTTTTCACGAAGCTCTTGTAGGTGTTGTTCAACATATGGTCTCATAATCGCCAACTGATGCATTACACTGTAATGTGATTCTCTTATTCTTTGATAACTATTGTCTCGTATGATTTTCCTGCCTTTAGTTCCTTTACCGGTGAGTCTTCCATGGTGCCGCGACACGGGAACTCCTATTGGTCTTCCATCTCTTATGTAATCTGCATAGCACTCAATGACTTCCTCAGTCGTGTAGCCCTCTATCATGGAACCCTCTGGATAAGCACGATTTCGTACGTAACCCTTGAAGATAACCATTAGACGCTCGTACGCATACATATTGTGCAGGTACGTTGGACCGAGAACAAAGATTTGGTCTGCTATATGTATCATATAGTGCTCCATAATATCAAAATATGAAGGAGGAAAGCACATCTCAAGCTGACACATAGTCTCCCTCATTTGTTTACGTAATTCATTTAACTCTTCAGTGTCGATCACCTTCTTTGATATGACATTGAAGAAGTGACACATGCGTGTTATCACCATCTTCAGAAATGAATGTTTGACTCCTCTTACTGCGATGGCGAGGAATAGCCCAAGCATAACATGACAATCATGAGTGTTGTAGCCGCTCATCCTCAAATCTGCTACGGAGACAATATTCTTTATATTCGTTGAGAATCCTGTTGGAACTCTAATTCCATGTAGACACCTGTAGATTGATCTTTTCTCGTCAATTGTGAGGTTATAGCTAGCAGCCGGAAGGAAAAATTTTCCATTGGCCCTTTCCTGTGGGTGAAGCTCGGGTCTAATTCCGAGAGTTTGAAGGTCCCTTCGTACTTTGAGTCCATCTTTTGATTTGCCCGGTATGTCTAACAAAATACCGATAGTGCTTTCGAAGACATTCTTCTCAACGTGCATTGTATCGATAGCATGACCAATCTCCAACTCCTTCCAATAGGGCAAATATCTAAAGAAGATCGACTGCTTTTTAAATGGAGCGTCCTTTGAAATTTTTTCAGATTTCTTCCTCTTCTTTCCGAAAACAACTTTGATATTCTTTACCATTTCGAATAGAAATTTGCCATCTCGATTTCGTGGAGGCTGTCCAAGCTCGATTGTACTGTCGAAATGGTTCCTATTTCTTCGATATTTGTGGTTTTTTGGTAAAAATCTGCGGTGTCGCATATATATCGTCTTAACGAATGATGGAAGATGCATAGATTCTGTCTGGTCCACACACACTACACATGCTGTTTTTCTTTAACCTGTCCTGTTAGGGACATGCGTCCTGGGTTGTCAGCTATGGTGCAAAAGATTATGGCTCTTAGATTTAAGTGCTCTTTCTTGTGCTCATCACACACACAGACACCATGTTCCCATAGACGTTTCATATCCTCCATCAAAGGTTCTAGAAAGATATCAATGTCATTGCCAGGTTGTTTTGGACCAGAAATTAGAGTAGTGAGCATAAGGTATTTTCTTTTATGGCACAACCATGATGGAATGTTGAACAAGCATAGAAAGACTGGCCACGTACTATGTGGGTTCCTCATCTCACCGAAGGGATTCATTCCATCCGTGCTAAGTCCCATCCTGATATTTCTAGGATCGTCCGAGAAATCTGGATGGGCCAAGTCAAATGATTTCCACTGCCTAGCATCCGCGGGGTGCCGAAGTTTTCCGTCCTTCTTTCGCCCAGCGAAATGCCAGATTAATAGTTCAGCATCTCTAGGATTAGAGAACATACGTTTCAAGCGATCAATCACCGGTAGGTACCACATTACTAAGGCCGGAACTTTCCTCTCCATCTTTTTTCCAGGATGGTCTTCAATAACATTTTTATTCCTCTTCTGCAACCTCTTATTATTCTTCTTCTGGTGGTCATTGTAGTCCTCCACACAGTCATTTGGACGTTTGTATCGACTCGCGTTGCACTGCGGACATCTCTCTAACAATCCATACTCTTTTCGATATAGGATACAGTGGTTCGGGCGTGCATGAATCTTCTGAACACCCAAAGTCAACGGACAAATCATCTTCTTTGCTTGGTACGTATCAGATGGTAAACCATTGGGTTTTGGCAAAACTTTTTTTAGGAGTTGTAAAAGATCTGAAAAGCTGGTGTCAGACCATCCATTGCTGGCCTTCAGTTTCATAAGCTCAAGAATTGTGTACAACACAGTATACTTCTTATCGCATCCGTGGCGTTCCTCGTAAAGAAGGTTTTTTGATGCTTTGTCAAGTGCTTCAAAGTTATCGTATCCTTTGGTTGTAGTTCTCTGCAACAACACCTCAGGCGCAACATTTCGCATCAGTTCCTCCACATCAAAGGCGTCATCATCATCATGTTGATCAACATCATCATGTGTTATGTCGGATGTATGATCACAACCTCTTCTATGTTGATGAGCATCTTGCGGCACATCAGAATCTTCAGGAGGATTTTGGCCCATCTCATCGTGTTTCGTCCATATATAATAGTTCTTCACGAAACCATTTTTCAACAAGTGAAATCGTATGGTTTCACGATCAGAACACGGATACATCGCTTCGTTTTTACAAACTTTACAAGGACAATATATTGCCTCTTCACTCTGACGGGAAGCATATTGTGCGGCAGCTTCAGTAAATTCAGTTACTCTGTTAAAATATGCCACCACATCTCCGTCGTTGAACAAGTACATCCAGGACCTGTGCTCCATCTAAAACATATATTATTTGAAAAAATATTAATAAAATCATTATTGTTAATTTTAGTAATTTACAAATTGAAAATATATTGATTTATTATCGCTCATAACAACATTAATTAAAAATCCTCAATGCTTTAATTAAAACTACTTATTAAGCAGAAAAAATTATTAAATAAATTAACTATATTGGTTTCTCTCTCTCTCCAAACAACATAACTCTAGATCTATAATCATAAATCAAATTAAAAAAGAGATTAAAATGACGTAAATCAATATACAAGTGATGAATAATTGTGAGGAGGGTCATATTTGTTCATTTGGGAGAAGGTAACACCGTAAATGGAAGATTATTTGAAAATTTCTATTCACAAACCCTAAATTAGAAAAACGCTAATAACTCATTGTATACATGATTAAATACAAAATAAATGTGAGATTCGGCATGGATTTACCTCCTAGAATGAAATCCTTCAAAAGAAACGAAAACAAAGCCTCCCCCCTCTTTATCTAGATTTTTGTCGCCATTGTACGGACAAAATTAAATGCGAACTCCAGTAGAGCTCGGGGAGGAAGACGCTGCGCATTTATAGCTAGAATAGTAGTGGCGGTCGCAAGTGATGTCATCATTACTTTAGTGGCGGCCATCTTAGCAGCGGCGGGCAGCACCAGCGCCCGCCACTGCTATTGGTACATTAGTGGCGGTCCGGGCTGACGTCATCACCGACCGCCACTACTTTACCAGCAATAGTGGCGGGCGCTGGTGCTGCCGTCAGCACCAGCAACTCTAGTGGCGGGCATCTAATGGCCCGCCACTACAGTGGTTTTGCCCAACGCCACTACAGTGACAGTTTGTAGTAGTGTTGGAGACGGCGGCGATCTTGTCAGGGCTGCGGCCGACGAGCACGAGGTGCAGCCCCGCGACGACGAAGCGGAACGCCATCGCGCGGCCGATGCCGTCGGTGGCGCCCGTGACGACGGCCCACTCGCCGTACCGTCGGCGCAGGGGCTTCCCCGGGCAGAGGAATGCCGCGTAGAGCCACATGGCGAGGCGCGCTGAGGCCCGCGCCATGACGAGGAGGCCCACCACAGCGAGCGCCAGCGCCCACGACGGCTGCGCGGACAGCGCGTCCATGGAGTCGAGGCGTGCAGACAGGCGCCCACGGCGAGGAGGGGAAGGGGGAGAGGGAGGAGAGAAGAGACCTAGGTCGGAGTGGGAGGAGGAGGAGATCGGAGGTGGCAGCGGGGAGGAGCTGAAGTGGCGACGGGGGCTCGGGAGAATTAGGGATAGGGATGTTCACACGCGCGGCCCGTGGGGATAAGGAAAAATAACTTCCGTCGGTAAAACAATGGCTGACGGAAGTTAATGGTAATTTTCGTCGGCTACAAGCCGACGGAAGTTACGTAACTTTCGTCGGTTTTTGAAAATGCCGACAAAAATTAAAAAAGCCGACGAAAACTTACTGTTTTCTTGTAGTGAGATGTGTGTATCACATGATTATGTCAGCGTCTACTGATTTTGCCAATTGTGCTACACTGTTGCGGACACAAAATCAAATTGAGTTTTACATTTGCAAGTTTGTTGGTTCTAACGAGAACATTTCAGAGGTGTCCAGTACTTTCAATTAAACAAGAAATCAATTTGGTTTTTATTTCTGTGAATTGATTTGACGTGTGAATCCATCCGGCTGAAAGTTTTGATAGTGAACAGTGCTTTGATAATTGCCTGCGAGTATTGTTCATTAATCCATAAACTTCATGTTTTGATCTACCGAGAGAATTGCTGTACATGAATTGGATTACCGTGTACAGCACAGCTGAGGTTGTCATTTTTAGCTACAATGCTGCTGTGTTTGCTGGATAGGCTACAGCCTTGCTGAAAACAACTCTATCGGCTGGTGTTTTTCTCCAGAAGCTACCGATGCTTGAGGATCAGCTACAGTGATGAGGACATTCCTACCAATGATACAACCATACATGAATACTAAGATCCAATTATTCGAGTTCGAGCACAACGATTAAATCTCTAGGTCAACTCGTTTCTTAGTATCTTAGAATATTATCTTAGAAATAAATTACTACCTAATATTATTATTATTGTTAGGAACTATGGAGATGATGAAAATCACTTGGAGATAAACAAAGAGTTGGAGAAGAACCAGGAAGGACGTCCAAGCCAATTAAGAGTTCAATCCAACTACAATTCGTGTCCAACTCGGATTCCAGGAGCAGCGTGAATTAAAATCATCGCCTAGGCCGCATACGGACTCCGTTTTTGACGTTCCACCCAGCCACGGAAAGATAACTTCATAACCTTTCCAATGCCGCTGGTTTCATCTCAAAATTCGTTATAGATCAATGGGAATCGTCAAAACAAGATAGAGTCCAGAATCTATTAGCATGCTGTTTTCTGCGTTATTGGGTCTTTTGGCCCGTGTATCCAGTTGAGCCCATTAGGGGTGCGTCCCAAACTACTATATAAGGTGTTTCTACAGCCATCTAGGGTTTTTGGGTTTAGTTTACACGTTGCTTTGATAGCCGCCGCTTCGCTGGATTTGTAAGTGAACCCCAATTCGCAGATTCCAATAGAATTTTCAGTTTGATTGTGTTGTCTGCGTTCTTGCTTGTGTTCTTCGATTCGCAGGCAAGGATTAGCTTTCTTGGCGAGGTCAATCAGGTTGTGCTTGGTTGATAACCAACGGAGCAGTGGTGTAGCGATTGCAAGGGCCGATCTCGTGGATCGGAAGCCGGATCGTCAACGTCGAGTTCTCCACAAAATCGTTGTTTATCCCCCACCTGACGGAAGATCGGGCACCCCCTCCTCCATCAAGAGGTATCAGAGCTTAGTTTACCGTCAGTTTCATGTATCTTAGATTAGATTGATTTCATATTCATCCTAGAGTCCACAGAAAAGCTGAACAAAAAAAAATTCCCTGTCCGAGACATTATTAGCCTTTTGCATAATTCTCTTTCAGAGTACGTAGTGTTGAATTCGTGTCCAAATTTGTGTCTCGTTGCTGGTTGATTCATGTTTTAGATCGGTTCGTGTCTCCGCCACAATTCCCCTACTCCGCTGCATAATTTTTCCACCCCCACCGATCCCCAACCGCTTCTGTTTCCGCCATAACTAATAGATCCGATTTTGGGGAAACAGTTCCGATTTCGGAGAGTTCTCCTTGAAACGGCCATAACTTTTCGCTCGTAACTCTGATTGAGCTGAAATGTTTACCACAGGTATATCTCTAAAAGCTGAAATCAGTATCGGTGTTGTCAAAAAAATTAAAACAAATTAGGAAGGCCTTCGTTTTGGGCTCCGAAGTTTCAGCACCGGTTATTTAGGGTTTCCTGTACCGATATCATCTTCCATCGGTTTGAGACAAAACTTAGTGATGTGCTTAATCTTGGGGCATATTGTTGCTACTTAGCACTTGGTAATTGGTTGCAAAAAGAGAGAGAAAAAAGAAGACAAAAAAAGGAGAGAAGAAAAAAAAGAGGCAATACCGTAGGCCCTACACTATTTGTTTCATAGTGTTGCTGGTGTCGTGTTGACACTGTCCTTGCAATTCATCTTGTTCATCCTTGTTTCCTTCTTGTGTCACTACTGTTCTTAGAACATGAGTAGACCAGCAATTAGGACTAATAGTTTGAACATTTATTCAGTATTACTATCTGTTATTGAATTGTGTTCCAATCAAATATTTGGCCTTCATATAGCTCCACATATATACTTCTGATCAGTGCAGCTTGAGTCTTTGCAATCGTATACCACTCTCTTTGGAAGTCACCAACCAGTCAAGAATTGTGCCACGACCAAGATCGTGCCATCCACTGTCCTACGATGGTAAGAACCTTGTAAGATTGTGGTAAGATGCTTAAGTGTGAGCGAGAATACATTCGACTACCTAATAGTTGATAGGGCTAATATTTTTTCCAAGTGTTTTTCTTTTTCTACTAACCATGGCAGATATGGAAGGTGCGACAAATCATAATCATGGTAACAATGTTTCTTTTATTACCATCCCATCTTTTTATGGTGAATATGGTGCTTAAGAATACCTAGATTAGGAGATGACCGTAGAGCATAAATTTAACTTATATCTAGTTCCTGAACAACATAGAGTTAAACAAGCATCTAGTATGTTTAAAAATCGTGCTTTAATCTGGTGGGAAGATATAATTGAAATTCAATTACAACCTGATACATGGGGTCATTTAAAAAGAGCTATGCGTTGTAAATTTTTCTCTCCTTATCATCGTGAATTGTGTAAGAAACTACAATACTTAGTTCAAGGTAACATGTCTGTGAGAGAGTATTATGTTGAGCTTCGTGAGAGCATGACCCGTTGTGGTGTTGTGGAGCACTCGGAGAAAATGATGTGGCGATTCTATGATGGATTGAGGCATGAGATTCAAGATATCATTTATTATAAAGAATTTAGTACTCTTAGTCATTTGTTCCATCTTGCCATCATTGTAGAGAAAGAATTGCAGGAACAACAATACAAGGCAAGAGACTCCTATCTACCACGAGTGACGAGCACATCGGTACTAACCAAGCTTTTCTCTTCTTCAAGTGTTCGTCATGCACCTGCACATGTACCTACACAAACATCAGCAAGCATATTGTCTTCTATCTCTGCACCAGTTGAGCTATCAGGTAAAAAGTCCTTACAGGTACCCGTTGAGGTTGCTTCATCAGCTGAAATAATAGAACACCCTTTGCAATTTGATAATGATGCACTTCACCATGATAGGACTAATAACTATACCGTTGTGCATGAGGATGTGAAATCTACTTTGTTACTTTCAACTTATAATGAAATTGTTAATGATGATATTGAGACGACATCTAATGAGAGCAAACAACTTGATATTAGATCTGAAATTCAGCATGAAATCGAATTAAAAGATTCTTCTATCCTTGCACATAAAACTGATCAAACTGAAATTCATAGTCAAGATGTGTGCTATGTTGTGATTTGTCAAACTCCTTATTATTCTCTTACTAATATAGTTTATAATCTGCCCCCAGTTATTACTAAGTATTTATCTCATATTGAGTTACATAAGTGTAAATTTGATCCCCCACGCCCTCTCGCTGAGAGAACAAACAGAGCACTTGCATTTCGATTTTTAGCGCACCACCGCCGCCCACACTCCAGCCGTCGCTCATCATCGCCGGAGTCCCCCTCCATCCTCGCCGACCACACCGCTGCGACCGCAAGGACCTCACCGACCCCAGCCACCACTCCGTCATCGACGAACCCTGTCGGATCGCCATCGCCGCCAAGGACCCGAACGCCTTCACCGCCTCTGCTCGTCGCTGGCCTTGCTCCGCCGACTGTTCATCACCGCAAGGGTACCCTCATGTTCCCCTAGTCGTCCTCTTTCCGTTTTAGGCCATAGGCATGATCGTCGTCGCTCGCCATGGCCTCTGGCCCGCTCGCCGTCGCCGGAGAAGACGACCGGCACGGGTCGAGTACCCGTGCCGTGTCGGATTTGATCCCGACCGTGTGATCGTGATCGGACGACGCCTATGACCCCACGTGCACGATCTAATCCGCACCGTCAGATCTGAATGAAACGTTACGTTTAATCTTGCGCGTTCATTTCTATTTAAAACCCATGTTTAATCTGAGCTGTTCATCGCGTACCGGTTCGATGTTTTAATCTCAGCCGTCCACGTCACTTGAACTCCCCCGCCTCGCCCTCGCACGTTGGATCTGGATCCAACGGTCCAGATTGGGTCGGACCACGCGCACAGTCCGCAGGTTCACCGTGGGCCTGGCTCACCGTGGACCCGAGGGGATTTAAATTTGAAAATAAATTCCAGAAACTGTTTTAAACTTGTAAAATTCATATCTTGCGCATTTCAACTTCAAAAATTGCCATTCCAATTTCAGAAAATTTTTAATATTTTCCTCTACTTGTTAATGCAATAAAAACAATATGTTTACTTTGGACATTTCATGTTTATTTAATAAAGTGTTCAAATACCCTTAGGGTAAAATGCAAATTTGATTATTTAAATTACAGCAAAAATTATATTTATTCATTCCCTGTTAGAATATTGAAACCACTAAGTTTTCTCTGAACCTTTCAATTTAAATTAATTAGAAAACTTAAAATGAGATTAATCACTTTTAAAACCCCTTTTACAAAGGACAACATTTCATTATAATTCCTTTTAAATTATTTATAAAATGAATTTCAGAGATTCAACAACTTGATTTTCTTTAAATTAAACCAATTTAAACATATGTGCTTGTTGTGTGGTTTTATATTGTTTAATTGAATGTTGTATTTATTTTATTTTACTTTATTTATATTGGGAAGACTACGACGCCGCCGGGGAGCCGGAATATTTTCCCGAAGTTCCTCCCTCCCCTTTTGCTGATCAAGGCAAGTCACTAAACCAATCTTTTGAGCATATTGAACCCATGTTTTATTAAACTATCGCTAAAACACATAGGCTATACATGCATTAGTCCAATGAAAACCCTTACAATATATTTATTTAGGATCCCCCGCCCTTGATGTGCAACCCAAGCCATGCTATCTCGCCTAACCTCCTTGTCACCACATGATTAGTATTATTAGTTAGTGTCCAATGTATTGACACGATCGCTATAGGTTAAAAATGAGTCGTAGCAAGATGGTTCTACTATATGATCCCCGTGACTTCTTATCCTTGGAATTCTATCGGTGATGAGTCGTGGTTGCGAGTGAATGCATGGTGGGTTCCGGGTGCAAGCTAGGGCATTGGTCGGTAGCACCCGGGGCACTATAAGGACCGGTCTGTGGGATCCGTTGCAATACACTTCCGTACTAACCACAAGTCTAGTGGGTAAGTCCTAACTAAGGTATGGAGTGTTCCAAACCGAGGCCACCATTTGGAGATGGGTCAAGCAGCACCTACGGGTGGCTTGTACCGACATGGCGCAAAAGGGGGTGCGACGTTAGCCGGGATGCGGACCGGCGTGCCGGCGAAACCTAGAGCGGGTGGTTATCGCTTGGAGCATTTCATGCTGAGGTTTTGGCACGAGTTCTCGTGGTATGGGTCATCTCATTTGGGATGAGTGCGTGCCTTGTGGGTACAGTAGTACATCTCTGATCAGAGTCTTAAATCTTTTCGAAAAGCCGAGCCCACGGTCAAGGGCGGGTTGCGTGACATCCCACAGTTAGATTACTTTTGATATGTATGTGCATGATGGTTTGACATGTAAGGACTGTTGTGCGAGGAGGAAAAACATACTCCTCGAGTTAGATGATGTTATTGTTGTTCATGTTTACTTTCCGCATGATAAAACTTGACTACATTAACTGCTATAACTGAAAATGTACTTTTCCGCACTTTTAGCCAATTACCCTTCCTTTGTTATTACCTTGCATTATTACCTGCATTTGTGGTGGCTTGTTGAGTACTTTTGTACTCATACACGTTGAACACCACAGAGGATGCCTACTATGAAGACGGTCTGGAGTAGCGACCCAGTCAAGCAGAAAGATCTTGAAGAAGGCGTTTGTCATGCTATTTACTTTTATTATTATTTTTATTCAACTCTGATGTAATAAATATGGTCTGCATACCATGAATATTGTCGTATGTACGATTGTCGCATGATAAACCACTTGTATTATTGTTTTTCTTATGAAATTCAATAATGTTCCGATTTGATAAATCGGGGCGCCACAGCACGACTTTTCGAAAAGGTTATACTCTGATTAGAGGTGTACTAATTTCCCCACAAGGCACTTATCCCTACACACCGCAGTGTGTTACGAGGACCCAAGTCCCAGGAACGTATGCCAAAACCCTTCGAATGTCCATCTCAGCAAGAGGACAACCTCACTAGGTTTCATCGACGCTCCACTGGGATCTCACTCATAACAGCTGAGTAGAACCCGATTGGTAGATGTGCGACCCCCATTAGTGCCTCGTCAGCACAAGCCATCACTAGGCAACTCCTGATAGATGGTATTGTCTCCTCCGCTCGGTGCATCGAGCTGAACCTACCCATACTACGGATTAGGTCTTACCCATAGACTTGTGGTTAGCACGACAATGCTTTGCGACAGATCTCGCAGACCGGTCCTTATAGTGCCCCGGGTGGGACCACCAATGCCCTAGCTTGCACTCGGAACCCACCATGCACAATACCACATCGAATCCACATCGCCTTCCACAATTCAGAATATCGATGAGACAAACACATATATATCGAAAGGAGTATAAAGAATTTAACCTGACAACTAATAGTAACTGTAATTAAGCTAGCAAGTAATGCACCTCGACAATATGGCGCTAACTATTAAGCGACGATGGAGACAAGGAGAATGTGATACAAACATGGCTTGGGTTTGCACTTCAGGGAGCAATACTATACATTAGCTAAATAAACAGACGAGTGAACTTGTTATCGTTAATGCAGGTATCAACCTATGGGTTATAGCGATTATTGCAAAAAGTAGGTTCGACATGATCAACTATGTCCACAAGAGGGTCCAGTGACTTGCCTTGATCCTCGCAGCACTGGTACGGATCCTCGTCTGCGAGTGGCGGCTCTTCGTTAGCTTCGACTTCAACTACAACACGTCGAAATAACAAAACAATTAAGAAATAGTACAACAAGTCATGCAATCAGTACAAAATAATTATACCAGTACGTAGAGCACAATTTTATAAACATGTAGAAATTTGAATGGGCTCAATCGGAGCTATTTTGAATTTACTACGCATTTTACAACATTTACATGAATTATGCCCAATTTAAACCCTAAAACAGTCGACAATGGTCTACGGCGGACCGGTGACTGCGCGCACAAGGGGGTTCACAGTGCACCGGGAGCACGGCGCACCCGCGCGCATGCGCCATGGACCGACCACGCTGGACCATTGGATCGACATCCAACGGGCAGCAGTGCATCCGGCACGGGTCGGCACGCACGCGCGAGCAAGGGAGCCAGGGGGCCTCTTCCTCGGCTCCGGCCGAACGGCGGCAGTGGCGCACGGTGGCCTAGGTCCCAAGCTAGCGACTAAAATGGGTAGAGGACGATGAGGGGAACCGGTAGATACCTAGGGCGGCGAAGCTCGGGGCGGGAGGAGGCTGGCGGCGAGCTCGGGGCGGCAGGGGGGGCTTCCGGTGGTGAGGAGGCCGAAGGGAGGCGGGGCCAGGAACCAGCGGGGAATGGCGAAGCTAGCACGGCGGACGGCGACAGCGGAGACGGTCGTCGGCGGCGGCGGCGCGCGGCTGAAGGCGAGGTGACGGCATTAGGTGCGAGACCAAATCCGGCGAGATGGAGCGGCGAAAGCGAAAATTGGTTCGGGGGCGGATGCGGCGCATTAAAAGGAAGCCGGAGGAGGCGGGGGCGTGGATGCTAGGTTGTGGGGGCAGCGCCGGCAAATTCGGAGGGGGCGGTTGCCGGTGGCACAGGAAGAGAAGAAGGGGCCGGTGAAATCAGAGGGAGGTGGGAGCTGAGAGGGGGGGCCGGGGGCTCAGCAGGCGGGGCGCCCTAGCGAGTGGGGCCGAGCAGCCAGAGAGAGAGGGGGCTGCCAGCGCAGAGGGCGGCGGCGACAGGTGGGCCCCGCACGGCAGAGAGAGGGGAGGGGGAAAGGGGCTGCGGGCTGGCTGGGCCGAAAGCGAGGGTGCGGCCCACTAAAGAAAAAATGATTTTCGAATAAAATTAATTCCGAAAAATAGTTTTGAAGTTTAAAATATGAATTTGAATTCGAAAAATTCCAAATTAATTTTGTAAAATACTTTAAGGCTCAAGGACCCTTACAAAAATAATTAATTTCAAAATTCAATAGTTTTAGCTAAAGGTTTTAAATTGCAAAGCTTTCATCCTTTAAATAAATTCTAAACTTAAAATCTTGGTTTGAAAATTATGGCTTGGCAGTTTGAAAATACGGGTGTTACATTTGGATATCATCTATTGCATTGATCATGCCATGTGTTTTAGACAGTATTTAGTGCTATACTTGCTATATGTTATAATTGTAGTCAATCATATCTGAAAAGCATGCTTTTTACACTCCTTTGCTCCCTTTTTACACTCCTTTGCACCCCAGTTGCATTCATTGCATATTTTGAGGGGGAGCTGCATTTCAGGGGGAGTTTGAGTTGTGTCTCTTGTGAGTGCATTTAGTCTCACTTGATGAGTCCAATTATCAACAAGGGGGATACATTTTAGGTTACTTGATCTTTTAGAAGAGTTTAGGGAGAGTTTTGGCTTTGTCTGGGATTTGTTTCAGGGGGAGTTTTAGTCTCTTTTTCCTTTACTCTTTGGATATCCTTATTGATAATTCAAAGATTGCACTCATTTGAAATTTTTGTTGATTTCCTTTATATTTAACCATAATGATCATTTCTGTCTTTTGTTTAGCTTTTGGTCATTAATGTTAAATCTTTCATTTTATTTACTTCTTTCTATTCTCTTGTGTTTTTGTTTTTCGTGTTTCCACATGTTTTGCAGGTTACAAAGCGATGATGAAGAAGGTGTTGACAATGCACTCATCAAGGGGGAGATTGAGGAGCCATGTTGAAGATCATGGGCCTCATGGCTCCAGAAGTGATGAGTGATTGTCAACAGAAGTCAACGAGAAGAGAGAGAGAGGAGACTAGACCTGCCGTGTCTTGGGCCGTGTGTGACTCAAGTACATGGGCGGCGAGCGACTACCACGCAAAGGGGTTGCGGAGTCGGGCCGGCCCAATTCGGTTACATGGGCTAGGAATAGCAGGGGATCCACTGATCTGTTGGCCGGGTTTGATTCAGGTAAACGGGCAGCGAGCGATTGCCAGACTAATGGTGATGAGGGCAGGGGTGTCCTGATCTTTCGATGAGAGGATGAGATAAGTTCGATTAGAGGGAGATGACGTTGACGATCTGACTACAACCGTACAAGACGTTTGTGTTGCACCTTAGCGGTCGATACACCAACTCCGGAGGTTGCTGTGTCCTTGCAGCAGCACGATCAACCCAACCACGAGGGTATTTGTTCCTGCAAGCAATCGAAGAACAAGCAAGAACAAGATAAACAAGCAACTCAGATTGATAATAAGGTGGAGTTATGTAATGTGTATCCGGCAAAGTAGCGAGGCTAAACTTTGATCTAAACAAAACCCAATATAAAAGTGGCGGCCAGGGGGGTATTTATAAGGCTAGGGACGTGTGGAGGTCGGCCAAAGGTAACCCTAGATGATTACAACTCGGTTACAAGGCCCATGGGCTTAAATGGTTCGGACTGGAAAAGGAACACACGTTGTTTTGATGATTGCGATCTTCTCGGATAGAATCTGGAGGTGTGGCTAGATCGGTTGGAAAGAGGAATTCGCAAGCTTTCCAACACGTTCAAGATCATCTAAATTGGAGCTTCCATGTAATAGTTATGCATGATTGAATCTAGTGTTGTCTCAGCAGTCCGAGTCCGAATTGAAAATGTGTAGAACTTTATCTCCACCTTCTCTTGGCACAAAAGTGACGTCCCAAACTTATATTCTATCTTTGGATGGCCTTTATTTGGTCCCCAATCAACTTCCATTATGTTCTGTTCCCTTGATGTACTCTCAATAAGTCGCTTGATCCATGTAAGTATTTTTGTAATTGAATAGCAACACATTTCATGGTGTAGCATACATTGTTCAAATAAATAAAATATAAATCTAATATAGAATGCATGCACCTTGGCTTGTTTATTATAATGCATAAGCACGGTCATATCCCAGCCGTTGATGTCCTCATCAGAGGGAGCCACGGAATCAGGTTGGCCCAATCCAGGTACCCGGTGCGAAGACAACAGATGCTTTGTTAGTTCCGGTGTAAAACAGACACACTAATCTGGACCGTTGATCTGAGATCAGACCATCCTGAAGCGAAGCTGTAGCGACTACGAAAGCTCCACATCAGGACAATGTACCTTTAGTTAGGATTTTTACTATTTTGCCCTGTGGGATCACGTAGTCTGTACCCTATGAGTAGTTGCGTCATTTTCAGTTTTTGAATTGCCTATAAAAAGGCATGTGTACCCTAGGGTTTCACCAACTCTTCCAATTGAAAAAAATCCAGAGTTCACTTTACCAAAGTCTCAAATCACTCTCTCATGTTGAATGTTTATGTAGCGCCTCCACTATTTTCTTCCTATCCACGCCGCCAGGATTTGAAGCCACCATCACCAACCGGTGTCAGCGAATCTCACGCAGTAGAGTTCCTGTTCTTGTTTGTGTCACGCTGAGGGGGCTGGAGTGGCTCTGTTTTGCCGTGAGCTGGCAGCTGTATGCCGTTTTGGCTAGCCGGCGAAGCAAATGGCGCATGGGCTCGCGGAGCCAAGTGGTGCACTCGTCGTGTGGAGGCGCGACAGAGTGCTTAGGCGCGTAGGGCACAATAGTTGCTGCCAGGTGGTTGGGACGCAGCGTGTGCGCGAACCCTTGCGAGGCAGGCATATCACTTCGGTCGGATGGTTGGCGCGCGTGAAGCAGAAGCCAGCGGCAAGCGAATCTTCCGTTCCTAAGCACAAGGAACAGGAATCGGCCAACATGAATAAGAGACATATATAAAACAGTTATTGCTTTTCTCGTTTTGTGTGCAGTTATAGATTTATTTTCTTGAGTATTATGAGATAGATTAAATTGTTGCAAGATTTTTATTTCAGTTAGATTCATGCATGCTTGTTGATATTTCTATGTGATCTAAGTGCATGTCATGTGTTTATTTAAATGGATATGAAATGTTAGGTCTATCTTGTGTTTCATGAAATGCCTGTTGTTGGTGAATATTTTTAGTACTTGATGATTTGCCTATCAAGTTAGTGAGTTTTTATTAATCTGTCTTTAAATACTATGGTGTTGTCTTTTTGATTAGGACACCGGTCGTTTTTATGCTAGATTATTTTTAGTGCTAATGATCTCTCAGACTATCGCATCACTTCATAATTGACAAGAGAGTGATAACACTATTTCCATCTGTGTTTTTGGTCTAAGTTTTTGGTTATCTTTTGAGGTGTGTTGAGTATTGGAAGAAGACCATTGATTCGAAAGAATTTTTGAGGCGCTCATTCACCCCCTCATCTGGTGGCTACTCTCGTTCCTCCCAAGCCCGGTCCACGCCCGGTGCCTCACACTCTGCATCACTTGCTCGCATATTTACTACACGCTCATGCTCTACAACATGTCGCCTTTAACCCCACACCCTGACATCACACATCCAGCTTGCCCACTCCCGCGTTGTGCCTTGGCGTGCCTTAAGGTCCCATAGTCCACTGCCTCGCCAGCCATATCTACACGATCCTGTCGCTCATCACGCCACCTACTTGTGCTCCATGCCAAGCCATCTCGCATGGCATGCACGGCCGCTCACCAGCTTGAATCCTCGCTCTATCGATATTTCAACTATTGATAGAGAGCGCTTTGTCGATAGAGATCTCTGTTAACAGTTAAACTATCAACGGACTTTATCATCAAAAGAGTCTCTATCTACTTATTTTTTAAGATAACATATGAGGATTAAAATTTTATAAATAAATAAATATTATTATTATAAAAAATTCTCAATCTCACCACATGTGTTGTTTGGGCCTCACGTCACGGTGTCACCAAGCCACCCCAACAACCAAAGGCACAATAGGCTGGAGCTATTGGATACTGGCCCAGTTAATATTGGTCACACGTAACTCATAACTTCATTTCAGCCTAATTCTAATGGGGCACATATAAGTCAAATTCTTATTGGGCCTCTAATGGGCCCGGCAAAACTTAAGTATTAATATCTTCGGGCCTTTTTCTGCCCAACTAAAATGGGCCTCACGATAAGTCGCAATCCCTTTCCAACCTAACTAGGTATGGATTGCAAGTCACAATCCACTCTGATCAAACTAGAATGGGTCTCATGTAAGTCAGCTGTTCCAGCCTAACTAGAATGGGTTTGCCATAAGTTACATCCCTTTCTGACCTAGCTAGAATGGGCGTCAAGTTACAAGCGTTTTCGTCGCAACTATAATAGACCTGACGTAAGACGATCCTTTCTAGCCCAACTAGAATGGTCGTAACATAAGTCAAAATCTATTCCACCACACCTAACATAAGTTAAAATCCGTTCCAGCACAACTAGAATGTGCGGCAACAATGAGGTTGAATGTGTCTGGCTCGTAGCTCGCTCCTAATACAGCTCGCCTGCCGGAAGGGACAATTAAATTAGGCATTGATCAAACTACAAATGCGAGCACCATTAAATTTGCAGTTTTAGTTATTTTAGTATAGCCACACCTTATATGCAAGGATTCGGTAACATTTCGATCTATAGAAAACCATACACCAATCATAAACCCTCTTATTTTAGTACAGCCACAAAGATTTATTAAATAAAAAATTGAAGGCAAGCAAAAGTTAGTGTATCAAGAATCATAGTGTAATGAAACCCTCATATTGAGGCCGATATTACTGCACCAGAAATTCCGTACAACGGTAGCTGCCATCTATTTCTTTAGTGAATCTTTTCCATTTTCTCTCCATGTGAAGCTGAGCTGACACAACTTATTGAACAAAAAGGTTCCATTCTGTCAAACAATCAGCTCAAAGCCCTAATTGAGTTAGGGTCCTTGCACATTTCACAAGTAACAAACATGGAACAACATTGACCAGAGGCTGGACAGTAATGGGATGACTGTTGCAGTACTCATATATCGATGCAAACTTCAACAATCTTGTCGGATGGTTAAGCTAAGTGCCCAGGAAAACAAAGGGACCCTTCCAAACTAGGCCCTAGTTTTAATCTGCTACCATGAATGGGTCGATGTCACCAAGATCAGCAATGAGCAGGTCCTCCGATTCATCACCTTGTGCGAAATATGTTGGGAATGGTAGCAAAGTTGTATTGGGTTTCTTGTATATTGAGTCCTTAACAAATACAAAGCTACCTTGAGGACCAGGAACCTGCAAAATTAATGACAGAATACATATCACACATATGAACCTCTATATTTCAGCAAGATATACTGCGACTCTGAGGTGTGAAGGTACGGATGGAACTACCTGGCCTTTCAGATATAATAGGTTCCTGGCAGGGTCTATATGATATACCCATACATTTTTCACGGTGCGCTGTACACCACCCATACGACCAGGCATCTTTCTGTTTTTGAAGACCTGCAACATATTATAGATATAGCAATGTTACCCATTATATAATCAAGATTGCTTCCCAGTGCTGCAGTGCTGCTTTCTGTTACACATTAACTACTTCAACAGTACATTCTTACTAACAGCTTCAGATTACAAATAAACTGCATATGGCCATATAAGCCACGGCATTTATTTTTGCTATTGAGTATATGATATGGAAAAAATATTTTGTTCAGCCCAATAAGAGCACAGAAAGACTTGAAGTTGAAGTGACCTCACTCAATGAAAATTTTAAGCAATAGCAAACAAGTAGCTTCTACTTGCAGGTTTTACCTTGAAGATGTTATATTATTTGTCACATGCATCGGAATATCTAGACTCATCAACACGGTAGCCTCCACTCCAGCAAGGTAAGGCTCCAACCCGGCCTTCTTTGGTCTAATCTTTCTAGACTGCATTAATTTCTTTTAACTTTCTAATTACAAACTATGGACCTCTTTACATAGGACAGATGTCATCTTATTCTAGCAAGGACTATTAAGAAAATACGACTTCTAACAATAAACCAAATAGGACTTCTAACCCTAAACCTAATTATACTCTTAATCTGCTATAATACCTGGTGGTACTGTTCACATGAACAGTATTGCAAGGTATTGCTCGCGGGTTAGCTGTGCTAGGGTTTTGAACCCTAGCCCATGACATTATTATACTTCCAAGTGGTACAAGTTTTTATTTGTCTTTTGCTCCATGCATTAATTATCACGTGCATCACAATACCTAGAACACATGGTCGAATTGACCCCTAGCCTCATCGATGCAGTAGCCTCCGCGCCGGCAAGGTAGGGCTCCAACCCGACCTAATCTAATCTAATTATTTCTCGACTAATTCTTTTCTTCTTAGCCTTCGAATTACAAACTATGGACCTTTTTACATAAGGCAGAGGTCCCCTTATTGTAGGACTCTTAAAGAAATATGACTCTTAAGGAAATATGACCCCTAACCTTAAACCTAATAGGACTTTACCAGTAAACCTATTAGAGTCCTGATATGCTACCATACCTAGCGGTACTATTCATGCGGGCAGGCTGGGTTGGGCCCACAACCCTAGCCCATGACATTAAACTGTCGGACGACATTAAACTTAAATCGATACTGTTGGCGTAAAAGATTACGCTAACAGGTTTAGGAAACTAAGTGTGTAACAAACGAAGTGTTTGTTTAAGTAAACTATTCCAAGACTCCGAGATGGATAATAGCCTGAGATAGTTCGAAGCGTGTATTGAATATATGAGTATTCGATGCCTATTACAGGGTGAGAAAGGGGGTATTTATAGGTAAAACCTCTAGGGAAAAGACATTTTTACCCCTTAATTACAACCGACATAGTGGATACTATTTCGGTATCCCTTATAGGGTTAGTATAGTAAAACATGCTCGAAGGATGTCGATAAAGTAGTTGTCTCATCCTTATGGTTGTTATCCACTCCGGAGAGGAAGCCTTTCGGAGGGTCTCTTCGGACCGGAACCTGGATGGACCCTTCGGCTTCGAGCCCTTCAACCCGGAGGCAAGTCTTGGGCTCCGAGATTAAGACTTGCCTTCATCTTCGTCACATAATGTATTTTCTTGGAATCTTGGAGGATCATGAGGATGAAGTATTTTCCCCTAACAGTAGCCCCTCGAATACGCTTCTCCGAATAGCCTGTACAGCAAGGCGAGCAGTATACGCAAGAAATATTTTCATGCTCAGGAACTTAGAAAAAATTCAAGGTATTATAATCATTCGAAGTGTCTTTGGCATCATAGGCGTATCGAATCTAGGCTTCGAACTTGAACCTCGGTATGATGGCTCCAAAATAAAGTGAACCGTTATAACGGCAGTGCATCACAAAGAGCCGTTACTTTTGTGCCATTACCCCTCAAATAGCCGTTAGACCTTTCGAGAAAGCAACAACCACAAAGTTTTACCGCGGGTTCACATTATTTCACCTTTTGGCCCCACCTATCATTGACGAGGGTTGGATCTGCAAGTGTGAAAACATACACGAATCACGCCGAACGAGAACGGAGCAGATATAAAAGAGGAAAGTGATCAGCGGCGAAAAGTTTTTACAGAGCTTCCGTGGTTCGACTTTTCCACACTTCCATCTTCAACCTTCCTCTCCAAGACTCTCGAGCACTCCTCTATTGGTAAGAACCAGTGCGAAAGTGCCAACGGCGACGATGACCTTGGCACAGCGGCAAGCTTGGGTTGCATCTGCAACGGTGGCGATGGCAGGAGCTCCGGGGGCTCTTGGCCCAAGGATCCACGGGAACTCCACCCACCGTCAAAGAATCCACTAAAGTAGATGTTTATCCTCGGGCGATCGACTTGCTCGGCAGAGTCTATAAAGGAAGCGGTGAGCGAAAAGCTAAGGCCGGGAATGAGGACTCATGTTCCCATAGAAGAATTGACTCCGTCGCCGAGGAGTGGAGAAGTCATCGTCTTCGAAGCGAGACTTGGACTTCCTTTAATAGACTTTTTGACAGAAGTGCTGGAGATGTTCCACATCACTCTGCCGCAGCTGTCTCTGAATGCCATAGCCAAGCTAGCGATCTTTGAGTGGGCCCTCCTAGCTGAAGGATGTGAGGGGAGGTCTGAAGTATTTGCGGTGACCCACGAAGCTTCGTGCCAGCCTAAGGCACAAGATGGGCCTGGGGACATCAAGTTGCAAGTGGCCTTTGGGAGCATTAACTTCCAGTTCTGGAAAGGACACCTGAAGAATTTCCCAGCGAAGGCGATCAACGACTGGTGGTATTCCAACTGGATACTCTGGTGGTTTTATGCCGAGGTTGGAGAAGACTCCTTCTTGCGGGTCCCCTGCAAGAAATATGGTACCGAAGGGAGGTGGAGGTGACTCCAGACCCAAATCTGCTTTCAACACGACTTGGGTTATTGTCTTTAGTGGCCAAGCGCATGAGTGTGCGAGACTTGGTGGAAGATTTCATCGCCCTCCGGATACCTCCACTTGGGGTCGACTGGCCTATTGCATTTCAGAGCACTTCGGAGGGGGAGCTTCGAGCTCTAAGTAATACCTTAGCATCTCCTGCATTTAGATTAGTCATAGAGAATAACTATAGTATTCTTAACAGATTGTTACCTTATTTCAGCAGCTCTATTGGCATTGGCTCCAGAGCAGATAGCTTGGACTATAGAACGGGTGCTCGGAGCCCCTAATGCCGTGGAGAAGCAGTGGAGGATCGAGCTGGCTGGGAGTTGGGAACGCTCCAACCGAGTGTGGAGCACGCTCGGAATGGGGGCTCCTCCTCTGCCAAGCTTCGACCCAGCAGGAGCAGTCTCTCGAAAGAGGAAAGTTGCCACTAGACCTCCAAGGCCGCAAGGACTCCGGTGAAGAAGGCGGTGTGGAATGCTAAGCTCCCTTCACCTCTAGCATTTCTGTCTTTACTCGAAATTCGAAGCTCTTCTTCAGAAGAGTCTAAAGAGGAGGATACTTCGGAGGTCCGCATGGGGAAGGAGCTTGAAGACCTCTTTATGAAAGGTGACGAAGAGGATTCTTGGGTTGTAACCGAGGATCCCCCTCGGGTAGAAGTAGGAGTAACTCCAACTACCGAAGAGGTTGTGGCGATCCGCCATGAAACTACCGGGGTCCAGGGAACGGAGCTAGAATGTCCCAGCTCCCCCATGATCGGAGTGGTAGTGATAGAGGTCAGGGCTTCGACATCTGCTACTCCAGTACAAACCTCGGGGGAGGAGCTCGAAGAATACCTTAGAATGTATGAATTCCTGGGGACCCCGAAATCCTCCCTCAGAATCTAGATGAAGGTAGGCCTTCGATCTTTATTCTTTGAAGTTCCTGAAATAATTTCATTGCACTAGTAATATCTTAATGGATAATTGATGAATACCTTATGTTTGTAGATGCTTCGAGGAGTAGCATGGCTCCAGCCCAAGATAGAGCTTCAGTGACTGGAGTTACTTCGGACGAAGCTGCTCCGGCCGAGGAAGCCACTCTTGAAGGGGGATCCACTCTGACTAAAGCGGTGGCTCCTTCGGTTTTTGTGCCGGGGAGAGGTAAAGGAAAGACTTGTCCTGGCCCTCTTCCCTCTTTGAAAATGATGCCATCGACGAACGACCCTTCGGTAGGTTCTTCGGAAGAAGATCCCGCTGAAGATGACCAGACAGCTCTGTCCTAGCTCCCGCTACTGGCTCTGTTCTTGGAGCAGCGGACATGGCTCCTGTCTCTCTTGGAACCTTTGGCTGAAAAGAGCCAAGAGGTTGGTAGCTCTGAGATGGTCTCTATTTTGAGCGAGGCCAGTGGACCGGAGCTAGACCTAGCCCTCAAAAGGGCTACCCTCCAGGTATGCAACAAACATAAAGTACATTTAACTTATTGAAATTACATCGTACTTACTTTGCTTTTTGCAGCAATTTGTCCTTGCTAGAGTGGCAGCGACTTCCAACAAGCTCAAGACTAATCGGCTCAAAAGAAAGGTAACAACGCTACAAAGGGCTCTTAAGGGCTCTGAAGACAAGTCCTTACGACTGGAGGAAGAACTCCTCGAAGAGCGGAGGACAAAAGCTACGGCAAAAGAAGCGCTCCGAATGGAGCAGCAAACTCGTGCCAACCTTGCCTCTTCAATAGAAGAACTTCAAGTGGAGCATATGGTGCTGAAGGCTGAAATTGAGAATCTTCGAGAACCGGAGGCAACTTCTGGAGAAGAACTCATAGAGATCCGAGGGTTGCTTAAGTAAGCGCTGTCTCAGAAGAATTACTTAATGTCAAAGATAGTAAAAATCTCCTGCATCGCTACCGAATTGACAAGGGCCAAAAAGAGGTATGGCTTGGCTGCTGATCAGACCATGGACACCCTCAGGGGTGTCCTGGAATACTTCGGAACGGTGTGCCTGTCTTCTTCACCTGCGTCGGACGAGCCTCTCGACCAAAAACTCAAGATGATCCAAGCAGCGGAGCGAGTTGATCTGACTTTCTCTGGTGATGGAGCACTCCTGGTGGCGGTGGCCAACGGGGACCATCTCCAGAGCTCAGGGTGCTGCCGAAGCCTAGCCATGATAGTGGGCGGCGATAAGTTCTACATCGACTACTACGGGTTGCCCCTCGGATCATATGAGATGGTGCTTGGTGTCCAGTGGCTTGAGTCCCTGGGACTTATACTATGGGACTTCGCTCATCCCCACCTGTCCTTTGTTCGCGACGGCCACCAGGTGTGCTGGTCCACTACAAATGATCCACAACCGCACACTGCCATGTGCGCAGCAGATGGTGAGGTCCTAGATGATCTCTTGGAATGTTATGCAGCACTATTCACAGAGCCCACAGGACTGCCACCACAAAGGGACCACAAGCACTAGATCCATCTCCTGCCGGGATGCCACCAGTGGCAGTTCGGCCATACCAATACGCACATGCTCAAAAGGCCAAACTGGAATGCCAGTGCGATGACATGCTCAGACAGGGGGTGTTCCAGCCATGTTCATCGGCGTTCTCTGCACCTGGTGTTGCTCGTGGAGAAAGCAGATGGTTCCTGGAGATTCTGCGTGGACTATCGTGCACTTAACACTCACACAATCAAGGAAAAATTTCCCATCCCAGTCGTGGAGGAGCTGCTCGATGAGCTTCGTTGTGGCATATTCTTCACCAAGCTGGACCTCCGCTCCGAGTACCATCAGGTATGGATGCACGACGACGACGTGGAGAAGACAAATTTCCGAACACACCAAGGGCTCTTCTAGTTCCTCGTCATGCCGTTCGGCCTAACGAACGCACCAGCGACCTTTCAAGCACTAATGAACGACGTCCTCTGCCTGTTCCTCCACTGATTCATCCTCGTCTTCTTTGACAACATCCTCATCTATAGCCAGTCCTGGTTAGAACATCTTCGCCACATCAATCTTGTATTGGCTAAATTGCAGGAACACCAGCTCATGATTAAACACTCCAAGTGCTCCTTCGACGAACGCTCCGTGGCCTACCTTGGGCACGTCATCTCTGCAGCCGGTGTCACAATGGATGCTCAAAAGGTGCAGGCGATGTTTGAGTGGCCCGTACATGCTCGGTCCGGGCGGTGCGGGCATTCCTCAACCTCGCAGGCTACTACCGTCGCTTCATCAAGGACTTTGGCAACATTGCGGCACCCATGACGTGCATGCTCCGCAAAGATAGCTTCGGGTGGTGGCCGAAGGCAGATGGCTCTTTCTGAGCATTTCAGCGAGCCCTGGCGATGGCTTCGACTCTGCAACTACCCAACTTCAATGAGGAATTTGTCGTCGAATGCGATGTGTTAGGCTCGGGGATCGTGTAGCCTTCTTTAGCTGATCCCTCACACCACGCCACTCCAAGCTAGCAGCTTATGAGAGGGAGTTCATTGTCCTGGTGCAGGCAGTCCACCATTGGCGGCCATACTTATGGGGGCAAGCTTTCTTAATGCGCATAGATCATTTTAGTCTTAAATTTTTGCTAGATCAGTGGTTATCTACAATTCCACAGCACCAGTGGGCAAGCAAGTTGATTGGTTTCGACTTTTGGGTCGAGTACCGGCCAGACACAAGCAATGTGGTTGTAGATGCACTCTCCTGGTGGGACTCAAACGAGATATTGGGGGTTGCAGCACTGTCCGCACCAACCTTCGCCCTCTTCGACGAACTACGATGTGACCCCGACATAGTACGACACGGGCAGGAGATCTAGACGGACGAACAGGTCGACGGATGGCACACCATAGATGGTTTGGTCACATTCGGCGGGAAGATATATGTTCCTACGACATCACTGCTGCTCCATGACATCTTGGCCCATGCACACGGCCAAGGACACGAAAGCACAGAGAAGACTTTTCATCGTCTCAGATCAGACTTCCATGTACAGGGTGAACGCACGGCGGTCTATGACTTCATCCGCGCGTGTCTGGTTTGCCAGCACAACAAGACAGAATAGCTACACCCGGCCGGCCTGCTGCAACCCTTGGCCATCCCATCAATGGTGTGGGCAGACATCGCCATCGACTTCATCGAAGGGCTACCCAAGGTCAACGGCAAGTTGGTCATCCTCACCGTCATCGACCGCTTCTCCAAATACGCGCACTTCCTGCCGATGGGACACCCGTACACATCTACTACAGTGGCGCGATCCTTCTTTGGCATCATTGTCAAGCTTCACGGGGTGCCTAGATTGATTGTCAGCGATCATGACCCAACATTTACAGGGCGGTTCTAGAAGGAGCTCTTCAACATGGTGGGCATATCACTGCAGTTCTCTTCGGTATTCCATCCCCAGTCCGATGGACAATCGGAGGCAACCAACAAGATTATTACGATGTATCTCCGATGCCTCTCCGGTGAATGTCCTCGTGATTGGCTCTATTGGTTGCCATGGGTGGAATTCTGCTACAACACTTCATTCCAGTCTTCGCTTCGGACCACGCCATTTCGAGTGGTCTACAGTACACACCCGTCGGCTCTATGAGCTTATTCACCGGGAGAAGCACATCTTCCAGCAGTTGATGTCTAGCTAAAGGAGCATGACGAGTTCATTGTCGAGGTACGAGAAAGACTAGAATAGGCGCAACAGCAATAGAAGTATTTCTACGACCACAAGCATCGCCAACTGGAGTTCACAATGGGCGAGTGGGCATGTTTGCGGCTCCTACATAGGCCGATTGCATCTATGGATGTGCGAGGGAGATGTAAATTGGGACCAAGATTCTATGGACCATACCAAGTTGTCACGGGTCGGGATCCAAGGTCGGTGAGGATAGCAAAACATTGTGACTAAATTGATAACTGAATAATTGACCAAGGCCCTAACCCACGTCGGCGCGACGAAGCCACGCTCCACGTTGCACCGCCAAGGCAGGGATACTAGAGAGGCTAAGCCTTTTCTAAACACTCGATGATTTCCTCTAGTGCATCAGCCCTGTTTATATAGGCACAAGGCTAATCTAATCTAACAACCTTAATTTGATTATAACAACTTTAATCTACAAGAACTCATTTAATCTAACAATTCAATCCTAACTGAATTGGAATCGTAACTTAATTGGACTCTTAAACTAATCTAACCTCTAATTACTAATCTTCTATAGTACCAAACGGTACTGTTCACGTGAACAGTACTCTCGGTACTGTTCATATAGGCCTAATTGGGCTGTGGGTTGGCCCCTTCTTGCGTGGCATGTTACACTAGGTGGTGGAGCGCATTGGCGACGTGGCTTATCGTCTGCAGTTACTAGTAGGAGCCAAGCTTCAAGACGTGTTCCATGTTGGGCTGCTGAAGAAGATCATGGCACACTTCTTGCGGGACCAGAGGAGTTACCCCTATCCGGAACGGCTGTGCATGTCCAGTCCCAGGGAAGGTGTTACAAGGTCAGTTGGCACGTGGGAAACAGGAGGTACTGGTTCACTAGCTGGGATAGTCAGCCGCGGATGCCTCGTGGATGGACATTGATGAGTTTCGGCAGTTGTATCCTTCCTTCAAGCTCGAGGACGAGCTTATTCTCTAGGGTGGGAGAGATGTGAGGACTGGGCCGGTGTACTCACGCCAGGCGTGCCAGGTGGTCAGGCCCAGGGCCCAAGCGGGAGAGTCCCAACCGGGCTCAAGAGGTTAATGGATAGGTTGGTTAGAGAGATAAGAGGGTAGTTTAGATCAGTTTAGAGATAAGAGGGCTGTTAAGATTAGAGATAAGAAGGTTGTTGAGATTAGAGATAAGAAGCGGTTAGTTAGTCTCTATGTATTATATAAACAGAGGGCAGGATGAGTTTAGGGTGAGTTTTCAGTTAGTCTTGTATCTACCTATTCGGTTGAGGGCTTTGGCTCGGCTAGCAGCTGCACCGCCACGACACCGCCGTATCGCCGAGGTCAGGGACCTCGACCTGTTCCTTCCTTTCAATATAATCTTTGTTCGGGAGTGCGTTCAATCTCGTCTTCTCTTGTGACCGGTGACACCGTGCCAGGAAACCCTGTGACCCCTGCGCCAAAAGGACATGGAGAGTGTACTAAAATCCTAGGTGATCGACTCGAGTGATGCGAGCCATTTCGTTCTCAGGACTATGTCATAGTCGACCAGGGGCAGTACGTAGAAATCTGCTTGAAATTCTTCTTCGCCGATCTTGAAACCGGTGTAGTTGTGGCACACGCCTAGGCATAGCATGCGTTGAACGGTGGCCAACTTGACTTGCAACTGGTCATGAGGGAGTCGATGTAGGGAGGTAAGATCGTCTGTCTTCTCGGAGATGATGTTGTGTGTGGAACCTGAGTCGAGGAGGGAAATAAGTGAGGTGCTACCCATCTGTGCACACACTTGCATTGTTTCACATGGACAAACACCGTTGATGACGTGAAGAGTGATCTGTGGCTCAGTGTTCTTGTGGCTCAGTGTTCCTGTGGTCATTTGGTGCGGAGTCATTGTCAATGACCAAGTTGAGGAGGTAGATGTGCGGGCAAACCTTGTGGTGTCCCGAATCGTATTTCTTGTTGCAGTTGAAGCAGACCCCGAGGCAACGACGTTCTTCCACCTCTTCCTAGGACAATCATTTTATCGACTGATTCGCTACCATGACCGGTGTTGTTGTCAAGGTTTGTGGCGGGAACAATACTAGGAGTGCCAAGTGGGCCGACGGTGTGGGCAGAAGTCCACGATCCTGATGTTGTGTTGGTTTGGGGGTCAGGACTAGGGTGGCGACACACTGATTGCGAAGCTCCAACTTGCGGGCTAAGCTCATGGCGACGTCGAGAGATTGTGGATTCTGAATTTCCATGTTGAGGCTAAGGGGAGGTTGTAGTCCTGCTATAAATATTTGAATCCTCTATTCTTTCGTGAGGGTACCTGCACGAGGTAGTAAGGCCTAGAGGCGTTCTTGAAACTCTTCTACGGGCTCCGTGCGTTTGCAATAAGCAAGCTCGCCCAACGGGTTAGAGTGAAGGGGCGGTCTGAAACGTAAATTCAAGAGCTTTGAGAATCATCGCCATGTTGGAGTGCTCTCATCCTTCTCGATCATCATGTACCACAGTTGTGTGGCTTCGAGAAAATTGTATGAAGCCATCCATACTTTCTCTTCCTCCATGATGTGTTGTTGGTGGAAGTATGACTCGCAATGGTTGATGAATGACAGCGGGCCGCCCTTACCATCATATTTGGGGAAGTCCATCTTCTAAAAACGCAGAGGTCGATTGCTGTGGTGCTCACCAATCTGTGGAAGGGCCGGCAGGAGACCCCCATGGTGTGGTGGAAGTTGAAGACGCTGAATTGCCAAGGAATTATCGGTTGTGTTCGTTGATAGGGCACGGACAGCGGCGGTGAGATCCTAGAGCCGGGCCATCACTTCGGCCAAGGAAGATTGAGATTCATCTTGCTCCGACATGCTGGTGGTGGTGGATTGATGCGGCAGATTGGTGGGTGGTGTGGAAGGGAATTGCCTGGATGCTGATACCAAGTTGTCAAGGGCCTCAAACCCTAGGGTGGGAGGACCTTGGCTGCATAGCTCGTAGCCAGTGCGAGTAGAATCCCCTTATTGTGCTATCTTGTAGAACGGGGGAGACTTTAGAGAACAAGGAAGACTTCAGAGAACTAGGGCAGAGATTGTAGACTAATCTTTATTGCTTGCCTTTGCCCCAAGGGCTTACATCTATATTTATAGAGCCTAATAGATAAGAACCAATCTGAATCTTAACTTACCAATCTGAATCTTAACTAACTTGAATCTTAACCAATAAGGAAACCTAATCTTAATCATTAATTAAACTAACAAAAAGCCCTAATTACTCTTTGATTGCATTATTGCCAAATTTATTTGGAGAATGGTTAAAATTTGTTTTGATATTGGCCCTTTTGTTGATATGGAACACATGCGGCAAAATTGGTTCAAACAGTTGGGGAATGAGTATAGAAATGTGGCTGGAGTAGGTTTGGTTGCTATCTTTTGGAGTATCTAGATCTGTAGAAATGATACCCGCATCAGAAAAAAATTACCTAATGATCCTCTAGTATTAATTAATTTGATTTGTTATTGGATCTCGTCATGGTCTATTTTATAGAACTCTGCGGCAAAGGAAAAATATCTGGCGTTGGGGGTGCGCTTGCTCGAACATCTAGCAAATGAGATTTTCACAAGAAGACCCGAGTGGAACCTGTCAAGGACATCTTTATGTGGTTAAAAATCTTGTTTTGTTGTCTGTCTTAGGAAGCTTTGAGATCTGATATATTGTGATACAATTTTACCGAATCTGTTGGAGGATGCTTTTGGATGATCTGTAATAATCTTCTGGTGCCATGTCTCGTGTGCTGGCAAAAACTTGTTATTTTGTTCTTGTCGGTTGTAAGAACTCTTAGTATCATTTCTATAATGGAAACGGGATGGGCTTGCATAGTCCTCTCTTTCTCAAAAAAAAAAAACCAATGGCGGCCGGCTCTAAAGAAGATACTAGCTCGCGGTCATCGATAGCCTTGAGGCGACCCATCACCTCCTCAATCGTCAGATCGGAGAAGTCCAGCAACGTCTCGATCACTAGAGCAACCTGCGTGTACTTGAGGATGACATGAAGGAACTTCTCGACAACTTTCTCCTGATTGATGTCATCATCATCGTACTGTGCCATCTACTTCATTAGGCTAGTAAGACAAAGAGCGAAGTCATCAACATCCTCTGCCAACTTGAAAGCCAGGTAGTCCCACTCCTAACACAGCTTCTACTGTGTGGCTCTACGGGCACAGTCACTGCCGATGCGTGCCACGACGATGGAGTCTCAAGTGTCCTTGGCGGACTTCTTGTCCACAAGGGTGAGTTGCATCTCCAACGGAATGGCAGCAAGAAGGGCCTCCAGCACCCTCCGATCCTCGGTAAAGTCGGTGTCACCGAACTGCACCATATCCCACATGTGTCGCGCTTGCATCTTCACCTTCACCTTCATCACCATAGACCACTCGTTGTAGTTGGTCTTGGTGAGCATGGGCCATCCACCACCGACATCGGAGTCCTTGAAGACGGTCTGGATGACAGGAAGGGAACCGCGCTAGGCATGGTAACCATGGCGCTGATCTAAGGAAGGAGAGACGTGCCACCTATGAGGGCTCTGCATGCTAGCACCACATCCACCATGCTCCCTATTGTTGCGATCACATCTACCAAGGCTACGCGCGTCGAGATCCCGCAAGCATTTGCTCACTCCCGTTCGTCTGCAGCTTGTTTGCACCGGCACCCGCTCAGAGCGTGACCACTACTACTGCAGCCTCCCACACCTCTACCACTGCCTAGTGGGCGACTTCGGTCATACGTGCCGCAACGAGCTCCACCTGGGCAATGTGGGCTGCACACTCCGTCGTTGCTGCCTGCTCCGTCGTTGCTGCCTGCTCAACCACCTCCACCTTGCGCATGGCTGCTACAGCCACCGCAACAGCACGCTCGTCCGTCTCACGCCAGATCCAGATGTTCTCCACATCCGAGACATCGCCGGTGCCAATAGACCATCCCCGACGGCTATAGGAGGCCGAAGAGTGGGAACGGATAGACATGGCAGCGGGATTGGGATGGGATGAGAACCTAGGGAAGAACCTAGCTTTAATACCACTTGTTGGAGAGAAAACACAGAAAACAAAATTTTAGTGGCTAAAATCAGAACTGAAGATTGAAAATAGAACACACACAGATCTGAACCAGCACTATTCTTCTCATTTCACTCAATTGAACTTGGCTGGTTCGGGATACATATAGCATGGGCTTCTTGTTTCTCAAGAAAGGGGAAAGTAAACTTGTAGCTCAAGAAAATGCAATCCAAGCTACTGTAAACTAAAGCTGAAAAGCTGAAAAGTAGATGTTGGAAAAATAAGATGTTGCTGACACACAAGCAGCCCCACACAACCCAATCAACACCATACTTATCCTATTAGTCTATTAGCCTAGGTCACGATCCGGAGGGTGATGAACTTCCTCCCAAAGTGCATTCATGTCGTGACGGAGGTCTAGCAAGCTTTGGAGAATTTCCTTGATGACATCTCAATCCGATAGTGGTGTCGCGACTGATCTATCTGACGCCATCGCGAGCGGGCAGTGAGAGCACCCAAGGAAAGTGGTCTCTAATACCAACTTGGTATAAGAGCGAAGGGCGTAATTGTAGCTGACGAGAGGGTGAGGGTGAGGGTGCATTGAGCCTTGTCCCCCGATGCCGTGACGATTGCATAATAGATTGGCTTTGATACCAAGTTGGTACTAGAGCAAAGGACGTAACCATGGCTGATGGGAGGATGAGGGTGCGCTATCCCTTAACTCCCTAGTGTCGTGACAGTTGTGCGGTAGATTGGGCAGCGAGCACGCCCAAGGAAAGTGGTCTCCGATACCAAATTGTCACGTGCATCGAAATATCTAGAACACATGGCTGAATTGGCCCCTAAACTCGTCGACGCAATAGACCCCGCGTCGACAATATAAGGCTCCAACTCGACCTACTTTAATTCAATTCTTTCTTGACTAATTCCTTTCTTCACCTCTTGATTACAAACTGTGGATCTCTTTATATATGGCAACTGTCCATGGCTCTTAAATAAATATAAGTCCTAACCCTAAATCTAATAGTCTTGATCTACTACAGTACCTGACAGAACTGTTCACATGAACAATACCACGTGAGTACTATTCACGCAACAAGCTGGCTAGGCTAGGCCCAAAACCCTAGCTCATGATATCTACACCTCTCTTTTTGAACAGCTCGCCCTTTAGCTATTAGACGACATTAAACCTAACTCGACACCTAATACGAATACAACTCAAACCTTTTTACATCTCGGCTTGAGGTGGACCCCATTCTATCCCTCATATAGATAGGACAACTCTACGTTGTGTTCTTGCCCTCCCGCACCTGACATTAATAGTCTGTTTGGTTTAGTGAATATCCATGAACGGGATAGGGTCATCCTATCCAGTTAGTTAATTAGTTGGAGAGCAAAAATGGATGAGATGGCCACTAATAAAAATATTCCTTTAATATGCTAGATGGAGTGATTCACAAATTTTTTTGATGAGTCCATCAATATTGGATGAGATGATGTGTCATCTCATAATTGGTTATGATACATTTTATTTTTCATTTATAAAAATTCAAATGATTTTTCCTCCCAAATCATTTATCCAATTTATAATGTAATTACATCATTGTATTCATTACAATTTAATCTATAAAATAAGATCTTATATGATTATATTTTATTAAAAATATATTTGACAAGTGGGTCCCAATAAATTTAGTCTTATCTCATCCAAGTTATATCTACATAACCAAACAAAAAATTATCTCCTCCCATCCATCAAACTAAACACTTAACATGTATGATCTCATCCCTAAACCATAGATGGTCATATCTTATCCATACTTGCCCTCAAACCAAAACACTACCTAACTGATTCACTCACCCAACACTCCAATCCATTAGGAGCTACTCTCACAAAAATCTAGGAGCATTCATTAGGATCACAAAACACTTGGCACTTCCCATAAGGTATTCAAGGAAGAAGTTTGTTGCGGGTACGATGTAAATAACAATGTTTGTTGTTGAAAAATCTAGGATTTGATGCTCCATTTGTGCTCTCTGTGAATTTTCCACCTGATTTCTCATTAACATATCGTCCCAGGCTCACATGTTAGTGAGCATGCAAATCTTCACTGGTCTTTGTAGGAAGGTAGTCCTTAGTATATTATGACTAGAGGCTACTAGTAGGTTGGAACGATGAAGTAAAATCAGCAGCAATATTGTCGATGTCTAGATTTTGATTCATTTTTATGATAAGAAACTCTGTTCATTGACAACAAGACTGAGATAGCTAGATGAAGAAAGCTGCAGCTCACTCGCTTGGTTTTTTCAACCGTTAAGTTTCATTCCAACTACATCAAGATGTTCTAGTCCTGATTGAACAAATTTCAATCTGTTTTAGACCAAATGGCTAAAAGCATTTGGGTCTGTTTTAATTTTCCACGAGAAGCATTAGCTTCTCGGCTATATGATGCATCTCAATGGATGGATGTTATTAGTTATAAATAGACAACATAATAACATATAGAAGATTTTATTTAACAATGTTCTAAATACACTACAGTCTAAAAGCACACATCCATTGTCATGGGTCGTGGGCCAAGGCAACCAGTCCCAAGCCCCGACACATGAACAGTGCCGCACAGAACTATTCACGTAAACAATACTCACGGGTATTGTAGCAGTTAGGATTATGTTAATTATTTCTTTAAAATAGGATATTAGATTAGAGTTAGTTAAAAAGATAAGTCTTATAGGATCTATAAATAGGGCTGTATTTGTTAAGGCAATTAGGCCCATATATCATCTAGGTCCATCATCTCATTGTTATATATATACATCCACCTTAATGGTATGATTATACTCTCTAATTGAGGTTAGTCACATGGTATCACAGCATAGGGTTAGGGTTAGGGATCCTTAATCCTGATTTTCCCCCTATTTGCACCTCGCGCAGTAAGTACTTTCCAACATCCGCCGCCATCGCGGCTCATCACGCCATCCGCTGTCGTCATGGCCCGTCCCCATCCGCCGCTGTCTCGGCTCATCCCCCTGACTTCACTACCCATTGCACCAGCTCCGCCGCCTGTTGTGCCGGCCAATCTCCACCCTGCCAACTTCGCCGCCCATCGCGCCAGCCCGTCTCCACCCCAGTTGCTGCCATACCTACCCAGATCTGGTCGGGCTTCGGGCTTCTCCATCTTCGGAAGCAACACAATTACTGCAGGTGCATAATGAAGAGCTTTTTCTGTATGGGAACACTATGGTTTGTTGCGTCTGCAATAGCACAATACAGATTTTTCCCTGTGTCTGTTCATCTATTCAGTTGTTTTGCTGCTTTCTTATCGCAACCTAGTGCAATTACTATTCCTATCAAACTTAATTGTCATAATATTTGAGAATGGACATTTTCTATGAAAACCATGTTGAGAGTTTATGCTTTAGCATCTCACTTGACTGATGCTCCACCCATTGATAAGTCCACAGATGGTTCTGATGCTATTGAAGTCAAGACCTAGCAAAATGATGATGGAAGAGTTATGAGTGTCATTGTTACTAGTATGAAGGAATCCTTGATCATGAGTCTTGAGCATCACAGGACCACCAAGGAGATGTGAGATTATTTGCATCATCGGTATGTTCAGAATAGTGATGCTCTCTTGCATACTCCATGATAGGATTTTATGGTCTCCAACAAAATGACTTCTCCATAGATGAGTATTACACTACCTTTGATAGTTTGATGGGACCATTTCTCTCCATGGTTCCTCAGTGCACTGGGGGATGTTCAGGCTGTTGTGATCAAAAGAACAAGTTCATTTAGAAGTTTCTTATGTATCATTTTTGTCATGGCCTCTGAGAAACCAAGGGTTGGTTTCGGAGTCTATGATGAGTGATTGACAGAGTTTACCCTCTGGTTCGAAGGGGTACCTCCGAAGGTGTTCGGAGGTGGTTTCACCGAAGGGTTCGGTGGGCTTTGGTTGCTGCAGCTGTTGCAGCGGAGTGTGCCTGTCGGAGGGGTCCGACAGTACACGATGACTGGGGTTGTACCGAAGGTCTCGGTACTTTGGGCGGTACACCGGAGTGTGTGCCAGAGGTTGCTAACCCGGAGAGGTCTCCGGAGTACTGAAAACACTTGTCTGTTTGTTTGTGGTGCGCAGGGGACTTCGGAGGCGACGGACGGTTCGTAGCAGGTGAACCTGGGTCAAGCGGGAGGCTTGATGCTAGGGGAGTGGGGAGCTCCATCACGAATGCTGCGAAGGGGTCGAGGTCGGACCTCGGGTCGAGGTGCACCAAGAGAAGGCAGTAAGTGCGGAGCGTGGCTCTGGGTGAAGGTACTCCGAGACAAAGTCCTCGGAGGCGAGGCACTTCGAAGGGTACTCCGAATGGAGTAACTTCAGAGTATGGTGGAACAAGTCCTCAGCAGAGGCAAGGTGTTCGAGGTGTGCTTCAGAGGGAGACACTCGAAGGTACCCGACGAAGGTCTCAGAAGTCGAGATGCATCGAAGGCATGGTCCGGGTGAGGCTTGTCGAGGAGTGTGCTCGGGGAGAGGCACTGCGATGAAGGGCTCATGGAATGCTTCATGCGGAGGCCTTGGATGAAGGAGGGACTTCCAAGGGTGGTACTCCGAAGGTGGGGCTTCGGAGTGAAGCAGGCTTCGGAGCAAGGATGGCTCCGGAGCAAGGATGACTTGTGGTACTTCGGCCATGCATGGCTTCGGTACACGGACTGACAGAGTTCGAGCTGGGAGAAGCTGCGAAGCCATGGTGGTCCACTCCGAAGGTGTTGGTGCGAAGGCCCAATGGCTTTGACGGCTTCGGCTCAAAACTGTCACTGTATCGGAGGCTATCTTCGGTGAGGCGAAGGCCGTCAGGCTCAAGGCTTCTCACTGAAGCTACCGCACCCCTCGCGTGCGAAGGGGGGCTTCAGAAAAAGTCAAAGACTGCAAAAGGCTAACATTGTCTGCTCTGCAAAAAGCTGACGTTGTCTCCTCTGCAAAGCTGACAGAGAAGCCTCCAGAATAAAGTTGACTACCTTTTGTACCCCTCTGTTCTGTAGAGACAAAACCAATGTAAACCCTAGGGGTAAAGTAGTCAATTCACTTGGGTGAATAGTGGCTATAAATATGGGGGCTGGGTAGGTAACATTTAACACTTTGAGCATTTACTGTTGAGCTCCTGTACTAGCCACCTCACGTTGTATTCATCCTGTGAGTTCATTTACTGTGTTCCTTGTTCAAGAAGCGAAGCCCTGCTTCTGTGTTGTGTTTCTGCTTGAGCTTGTTTGCATACCTCGCTAGTAGTAGTGCACTGAAGCCTGTCTAGGCGAAGTGTGTCTTGTGTGAAGTGTGCTTTTCAGTGTGCGTTCGCTCTGTGTAACTGGAGGCTAGACCTCACTGTTTACTAGCGAAGTCTTGATCGAAGCCCAGTTCTTTTCCCGTGTCGAACCCCCTAGCGAAGTCTGTTAGTGTGCGTTTAGACCTTTGGTGTACGAAGCCCAGCACCAGTTGCTGCTGCTAAGTACTTGGTCGAAGTCCTCAGAGGGTAGTCCACTCTTGCGAAGGGTGAAGTGTGAAGCCTGCTCGAAGCACCCTGTGTGCGGAGCCTGCACTGACTTAGCAGAGTTGGTTTTTCGGGTTTGAGTGGAGCGAAGTCTTCTTGGCTTCGAACTTTTGCTCCTTGCGAAGCCTGTGTTCGGAGCCGTTGTGTACCTCCGAACCAGAACTTCGAAGGTTGTGTTCGAAGCCTATTCCGCAGTAGACTGTATTAAAACAGAAGGCTATTTTTAGTCTGAAATTTTAAAAGCTCCCATTCACCCCCCTTTGGTCGCCAGTTCCGGTCCAACAGCCTCCGATCAGACTAAGTCTATTTGTATACAACAGATCAATAACCCTACCACTCCATCCATTGCTAATGTATCGTCTGCCCTAATTGCTGAAGAGACTCATCTTTGTTCGCTTGCATCTGCTCTAGTGTCAGTGCCTAACAGTGCTCTAGTGTCAGTGCCTCACAGTGTAATTGTATCATCTTATAGGTCCAGCTCAACTACAGGTGGCTCTTCTGAGGGTATTCTTTGTGAGCATTGCAAGAAGACTAGTCATTGTTCGGAGAACTGCTTTGTTCGGTATCCAGAGAAGATGGTTGAGTTCCGTCCACACCGTGCATGTGGACACAATGACTCTAAAGGTTATGTGTTTGTTGCTGCTACCTCCCTGTTAGTGCTCTTTCGTCATCTTGGGTTCTTGACTTAGGGGCTTCTTTTCATGTGACATCTAATCAGTCCCAGTTGATTGCTTGCAGGCCGATCATTGATTCTGCTTCTATTCAGACTACCGATGGTACATCTTGTCATATTACTCATCAAGATTCACTTTGCAATTCTCAGTTTTATGTACCCAATTTTCTTTTGTACCACAGTTGTCCATGATCCTTCTTTCAGTACGTCAAGTTATCGACCATAACTATTTTATTGGATTTGATGACTCATCTTGTTTTATTTAGGATCGTCAAATGGGACTGTGATTAGGACTGGCCATTGCGGTATAGGTGCACCTAGCCTCTACGTTTTGGACACTTTGAGGCATCCTTCTTCTGCTACTTCTATCACTCAGGTGTCATCCATTGCATCGTCATCCGCCTCTTCCTTCGTCAAATGTCATCATCATCTTCATCATCTATGTGGGTCTCGCTTATCTACATTAATAAATAAAGGTTGTCTAGGTCATACATCTACCGAGTCTAGCTTTCATTGTAAGGGTTGAAAGCTTGACAAACAGATGCAACTTCCATATCTCTCTCGTACTTCTCATTCTGCTAGACATTTTAATCTTGTTCATTCAGATGTATAGGGTCTTTCCCCCTTTGCTACAAATGATGGTCATAAGTTTTGTCATTTTTATTGATGACCATTCTCAGTATACTTAATTTATTTCATGAAACATCATTCCCAATTGTGTTCCATTTACTAGCCTTTTGCTCGCATGGTTCATACTCAGTTCTCTACTTCCATCAAAGTTTTCGTTCTGACTCTAGTGGTGAGTATTTATCTGATATTTTTTGTTAGTTCTTAACCGCTGAGGGCACTCTTGCTCAGCTCTCATGTCCTAGTGCCCATGCTTAGAATAGTATTGCTAAACACAAATATCGTCATCTCATAGAGACTGTTCACACTCTTCTGATTATCTCTTTTGTTCCTTCGCATTTCTAGGGCAAAGCTGCTTCTACTGTTGTTTATCTCATTATCCGATAACCTTCATCCAAACTATTTGGCAAAATCCCTGGTGAAGTACTTTTTTGGTACTCCTCCTAGCTATGATCGTCTCTGGGTCTTTAGGTGTACGTGCTATGGTATGCTTGCACCTCGTGAGCGAACTAAGTTGACAGTCAGCTAAGTGTGTTTTTCTAGGATATAGTCCTGAACATAAGGGTTATCATTGTTATGATCGTTCTTATCGCATATGCATCTCTCATGATATGACCTTTGATGAGAACCATCCTTTCTTTTATAACTAGTCTACTCAACCATCCTATTCTCCCATAGAGTCCACATCGTTTATGTGTCGCCCTCCACCCACTTCAATTCCACTTATTCCTAATGAGCCTTCTCCACCAACTACTGCTACACCTACACATTTTAAAACACCCATCATACATGTTTACACTCATCGTCCAACTAATCCCATAGAGTTTTCATCGAGTCCTGCTTCCTCGATCGATCCTAATGCATTTGTTTTTGATGATTCTAACACTTTTGATGAGTCACATGCTATTTCTAATGAGTCACAGGTTGGTTCAAGATATAACCTACGAGATTGTGCTAGTATTGAGCCTCCTAACAGGTTGGGTTTCCCAAGTGTGAGTGCCATTATTGATGAGTCATCCAATTATTAGGAATCATCTTGTAGTCCGGAATAGCGATTTGCTATGTCTAAGGAGCTTTTTGCCCTTGATCGTATAGGTACTTAGGATATTGTTCCATTACCGTCACATGCAGTACTATTACATGTAAATCGGTGTTCAAAATTAAGACCAAGTCAGATGGCACTATTGAGAGATATAAAGCTCGTCTCGTTGTTAGAGGTTTTCAGTAGACTTAGGGTGTACATTATTATGAGACTTTTGCTCCTATTGCTGACATGACTATTGTCCATACTCTGATTGTCGTAGCTGCCACTTGTTCTTGAACTATCTCTCAGATGGACGTCAATAATGTTTTTCTTCATGGTGATTTACATGAATAAGTCTAGATGCAGCCACCCCCAAGCATTGATGCTCCTTCTAGACATGTTTGTTGTCTTTGTCATGCTTTATATGGTCTTAAACAAGCTCTACGTGCTTAGTTTGAGCGCTTTGTTGTTGTGATAAGGGCTATTGGTTTTTCTTCCAGTGATCATGATCCTGCTTTGTTTGTTCATCTCTCTTCACGTGGACACACTTTGCTTCTTCTATATGTCGATGATATGTTGATCACGGGTGATGATGTGGAACATATTTCTCAGGTAAAGAAGCAACTTAGTCAGCAATTTTTGATGTCTGACTTGGGTCCTCTCAATTATTTTTTAGGGATTAAGGTTTTACGTTTTGCTAAGGGTTTTTATCTTTCTCAGTCCAAATACATTCGAGATCTTATTTCTCGTTCTGGCATTACTAATAATCGAACAGCTGCAACACCTATGGACCTTCATTTATAGCTTCATCCTACTCATGGCACACCTCTTAAGGATCCCTCTCGATATAGGCATATTATGGGCAACCTTGTTTATCTCATTGTTACTAAACCTGACAATGCTCATGTTGTTTATATTTTGAGTTAGTTTATGAGTGTTTCTAGTTCAGTTCACTGTTTGTTTTATGCTCATGATACTTACAAGGTATGTCATCTCAATGTTTGTTTTATGCTCATGATAGTCCGCTCCAGCTTCATGCTTACTCGGACTCCACTTGGGCGAGTGATTCGACTTATCACAACTTTATCACTGGTTATTGCATTTTTCTTTATTTTTCTCTTGCATGGAAGTCCAAGAAACATGCAACAATATCTCGATCCAGTACAGAGACAGAACTTCGAGCACTTGCTACTACCACATCTGATATTATATGGCTTCGATGGTTGTTGGCTGATTTTGATATTTCTTGTGATAATCCCACACCTCCTATGTGATAATACTAGAGCCATACAGATTGCTAATAATCCTGTGAAGCATGATCTTACAAAACATATTGGTGTTGATGCATCCTTTACTCCATTCAAATTACAAGTTGCAGATTTCTTCACACTGCTACAAAAAGACACTGTAGCGGTGGGCAAAAACGTAATATAGTGGCGGGCAATGCATCCGCCACTGCTACAGTGCCACTGCTAACCCTAGTTAGCAGTGGCGAGCAGAGTACCTGCCACCGCTATGTCAACAGTAGTAGCGAGCACCCCAACGTCATTTGTCCGCCACCACTGTGTCAATAGCAGTGACGGGCACACTGACGTCATCTTCCCGCCACTTCTATGGCTAACAACAGTGGCGGGCAGATGATGTCAGCCTGGTCAACACTACTGTGTTTTCCTCATTTTACAGAAATGTTATATAAACCTTAATTCAAACAGTCTCTAGAATATATATTCAGAAATTCACAGCTCCACGGTAGTAACACAACATAACAAAACCACAATATATTCATAGCTCCACACAACCATCCACAGCAACAACAACATCAACACAACAACAACATCAATTTACAAATTTACAAAGTTCACATTTATCACAAATCAAGTTTACAAAGTTTACATCTCATCATCGGAACTTCAAAATTAACAATTGTTCACCCTCAAGATTCACAGCTTGTATTCACAACTCCACATAGCCATCCACAACAATATACATGATTATTTTGTTTAATGTTTCTTCTCGGAAGGCCAACTCACATCTTGCGCATCTTTTTTTGCTTCTCAGCTTCAAAATTCTTAGCGATTAGTTGTTCTTGCCTTTTAGTTCTTCCAGCCCAATCATACAGAGTTGGATGCTTGGCCACATCACCCTCAAGATCGAAGAATACTCCACGCTAATGAAGAACTTCATGCATCGTGAAGCGGCACATCCATGATAAGATTCCATACATTTTTAATTCAGAGAGTTGACTCTTCTCGGCAACGGTTGATGGACCTAACGCCTGCATACGTAACATATAAGTACATATGTTGCAAGTTATATTAGATTAACACACAATAAATTAACTTACTTCTTTAGTATCCTCAGATACTGTCCGTGCAAACTTTCCTAAGTCATTGCTCATGAAATCATAAGTATAATACCCGCAATGCACCGAACCAGGAGATTGTTTGTGACACTTCAAAATAGACAAAGTTAGAACGATATATAGTTTGGCTTTATCAATTGAATTAAGAAATTTCAAAATATAATATTACCGGATAGTTGGTTCTGATATTCATATCTTTCGGCCTCTGTGGATCATGTGGGCCACCTAACCTTTCCACGTAATATTTGTATGCACTTTGAATAACATTTAATATATCTTGATATTCTTTTTGGGGTTTGTCGAGAGAGTCGAGCACATAAACCCTTGAGTTCTTCGGGTATATCAGAAGTGCAATCCAATGATCACTATCGAAAGAAGTAATATATGATTATGCTAGTTTCATAATCGATGAAACATGATTAAGTGGATATAGTGGGTATACTTACTTAAAATTATATGCCCCACTTATCATTTCTCTGTCCCTCCATTGTAACATGCATTGCGCAATATACAACGTGGCACAATTCCTTTTACTCTTCTTAAGTGCGTCTTGGTCTTTATTGAACATCTTCTTTTGAAACTTTTTCCGACCAGCAGTCCAGTACTTGTCATCGTTCCGGTTTAGTGATGGGTTCAGTGTACTTTGACTTATCAATGATGGGTTCAAGTACCCATATTTATTAGACATGTCACAACATGAATTCAAACTGCATATGTTATGAAACAATAGTCAATATAAGACATGATTGATTTTTGCTTTGTATTGACAAAGTAAAAAGTACTTACAGACGGAACATCCGATGGAAGTCGTCGAAAAATAGTGCAAGATTAAACTCTGGACAGATGAATATTTCTTTTGGAACCTTCACTTATATTTGTGTAACTCCTAACGAAGACGCTTCGAGGTACCAGTCATGAAATGTTCTCATCTGCTAGGACATAATCTTAAGTACTCGTTGTCGTAATAATGGTTTGCTTGGTTCGTAATCGATATAATCCTCATCTCCATAGGTCCATTTATTAACAAAAAGTGAGCCCGCCTGCTTTTGTACTGGAGCATTTAAGGGAGCCTCTATAGGCGTAGAACGTGTTTTCCCCATAGTAGTAAAAAATTTAAGCATTTTAGATTTCGGTGCAGAACACTGCCCATCTTGAACAATTGTCTTGTGGATTGCGGGTTTTGGGCGTGCATCTTGTTTTTTAGGCTCGGCCACTAGCACTAGCAGAGGTTCTGGCACTTTAGTGTTGGGCTCAGTGGGCCCAGGCAATAGCACTGGCTCTATTACTTGAGGCTCGATCAGAACTAGCAGTGACATTTGATTAGGCTCGGTCGTTGGAACTGACACTTCCACTTGATCAGGCTCGGACAGTTTGGGTTCTATCAGTTCTGCCACTTTATCATGCACTGGCTCCTTCTCTGCCTCTTCCTCTATCTCACGCTCATCAATAAGTGATAAAGATCCTATATTTTGCACATCGTGAGATGAAGGATATGTGGGGGATTGCACTGAGACAATAGGTGATTTACTCTGAGAACTTGTCTGCAGTAATTTGATATCTCGGCTCGCCCATAGGACAAAGATATTTAGCACATCTTCGATTGTCTCAATCCCCTCATCATGCATTGGAAGATCCAAGGGGTCATTGATAAATCTGTCATTGGTGATCTCATTCACCTGAACCTTGGTATACTCTGCAGGAATCTACCGATTGTGAAATAAATCCCTAGGCATAGGAATGCCTCGTGCATCCTCTTGAGAATGCCATTTGCGCCCTATCGGTATATGCAGGCTGCATGGTGTGTCCTCTTTGATATATTTTACAGGAAATTTTTCTTGTACTGAGCCAACACTGCTTGGTACGTCAAGTCGTACCTCTGGAACAATTATCTATCCCGCTGCAGCCTGCATTATGTTTGGATTCTCATTAATAAATTCAAAAAAGTGTCGCTCCCACTCTGCACGGTGTTGTGCGGCGTCGTCTGTGTGTGCTTGACGCTTCTTGTATGTGGCACCCTCCTGTTTCTTGAAAGTTTTTTTCTAGGGTGCTATAGAAGAGACACGTCGGGTGTGCCCTCGATGTTCCTCGTTTCTGAGAGGAGATGTAAGCTGGTCATTACATCCCTCGGGCTTGAACTTTCCAGCCTTCTCCAACTTAGTGATTTCCTGTGCTTTCTAAAATACTTTCTTAGGTGTAGATTTATAGGTTTCTGGTCAAACCTCACAGTTTTCCTAGGTTTTTGCTTGGAGTCTATCTTGAGTGGTGGAATGATTATCTTTTTTGGGTTGGGTAGGATTTTTGGCTTTTTGAGGTGTGTCTAACTAGGCTCTCTCTTTATCAAGAGTAGTAGGTAGAGTGAACACAGTTTGGCTTGGGGTACTAGATGAAGGCCTCTCATAACCTAACCCAAGAGCTAACCTTGCCCTCTCAGCGCACATTTTTGTTTTATCCAAAAGAAAATCCATTTTCCCTTTCCCTTCAGTGCATTTGTCTACCATGGAATGGAGATAATCATTCTCACACTTAGTTTTTCTACTTGCTCTCTAGCAAAGCTGAGTTGGTCCTTAAGGGTGATGCAGGTGGGACATGCCGGCTGCACATCCTTAGAACAGTCAGCACTCTCTAATCTAGCCTTAAGCTCATCAATATGCTTATCTCTCAGACTAATGCTTTCAATCAATAAGGTGCAATTTAAGCATTCATCGATGGCACCAGGACTAGACTCCACCACCAAGAGTTGCTTCTGAACATTTTCTAGTTTTTTATTGTTTTGAGCATGAATCAGATGTATCTGAGCAAGTTCATCCATCACGACAAGACATGACTCACAATTAGCAGTTTCAGATTTAGACTTCAACACAGCAAGTGTTGGTGCAAAGGATTACGCTAACAGGTTTTCAAAGATTAAGAACTAACAAACGGAGAGTTTGTGAAGCGGACTATTTCAAGCCTCCGAATAGGATAATAGCTCGAAGTAGTTTGAAGTTGTGTATTGAATAACTGAGTATTCGATATCTATTACAGGGTGAGAAGGTGGGTATTTATAGGTAAAAACTCTAAGGAAAATACCTTTTTACCCCTCTGTTACAACCGACATAGTGGAAACTATTTCGGTACCCCTAATAGGGTTAAAATGGTAAAAGACTAATATAATTAGAAAGAAGATAAGTCTTCCATCCTCGCTGGCAGATAAGCTCTCTGAAGATTGAGCCTTCGAAGTCATACTCCAAACAGAAGCCTGCATGGATTCTCCGAGCTTGATCATATGCAATGCTGGAGTTAATACTTGAACTTCGGTCTAGTAAATTGTCTTTGTCTTATAACTGTAGAGACAATGGGGATGAAGTATATCCCCCAACAGTAGCCCCTCGAATACTCTTCTCCGAATGATCTGTAAAGTTAGGAAATCAGTATACGCAAGAAACATAGTCATTCTCAGGGGCTTAATAAAATATACCGACCTTGGAAGTATTCAAAAATTTACAAACTTCGAATCGACTTCCATGCGAAGGTTTCATTAAAGCAGCTCCGAAGACAATTTTTGCGAAGCTGAAAAGACCGTTAGACTCACAAAAATAGCCGTTACTCCTTTCTTTCAGAAGGAATTATGACATTGCTTCGTTTTGGGAATGATAACGGTACAGAAGACGGAACAACGTGTATGAATGGTAAGAATTTGCGAGTACAGGCTATAAATAGAGGGGCAAAGATGCATTCGAGATACTTTACTCACTGCTCTTGCGTTATTCCCCTTCTAGTTTCCCAAGCTCTAGTTCCAAGCTTTCCATTCCGTTTAATGGCGAAGACTAGTCACAAAGCTCCCGTAGCAGCTTCGACCTTGGCTAGGCAGCAAGCCATGGCGGCAGCAGCAGTGGCGGCGCCTACGAGGAATCCCCATATGGCCAGCCCCATGATCTCCTCCCAGTGTCTTCCAAGTACTCAGACCAATCTTACAGCTTCGGGCCGTTGACCTGCACGAAGAAGACCATTGCGGCTGCCATTGCGGGGAAGATCAGTCCGGGGATCAAGATTCGTCAGCATGGCTAGGAAGCAATCCCCTCGCCTCAGACCGGAGAGGTATTTGTATTCGAAGCATTCTTTCAGGAGACTGTGCACCAAAGGTTGTGACCTCCAAGGGTACCGATGCTAGAAATACTCGGTCCCATCAATCCTGAAGGAATCGGCTAGACGACCGACGATGACGAAAACCTACTAGAGAAGTTGTAGTGGTGTCCTCCCGGGATCTTTACAAGGAGCTAGAAAAGAAGGGTGAAGTGCTTGTGGCATAAAGAAGCAAGAATACAGGTGCACGACGAGGAAGTTGATCGGCCACGCAAAATCAAGAGTGAATGGCGACTGAAAGATAAGGGTGATCATGAAGGATAGGACGTATCAGATAGCGGTGTCAACCCGATCGAAGGGCTATGAAGACAATGCCAAAAATCGAAGGGCGAACTCGGCCAAACCTTTCCATTGCTGATGAACCACAGTGACGTGGGCAACGGATCAAGAAGCAAGCTGAGGGCAACCGTCGCAAGTAACCGGACCCGCCAATGATATAATAGCGAGCTAAAGGATGGTACATCGAAAGGGGAAAGAGGCCAAACGAGGCAGTTGTCGAAGTGTTTCCTGATCATTCAGACAAAGCATACACATCTGATTCCAACGGTGTTGCCTAGAGAAGGCCGATGCAAAGGCATCACCCTTAGACAAAATCGCAACAAATCACAACTTACAGAATGAATCTCAATAGTAAGGCCAAAGAATCGGTGGCAATATATTGCAAGAAGGAGAAATGTTTCTGTTGACACGAAAAATGTGCCCCCGCACTTGGGTCAGTTCGACGATCCAAAAGCATGTGGATACTTAGGGACGAGCCTAAGTGTAACACAATACTGACATCGCGTTCCGACTACCCTTAATAGTGGCAAGGGAATAGAGTCACCAAGTAATCAGATCATATAGAAATAATCCAATTAGCTGAAATATATAGATAAAATAACTCAATCGGCCGAACGGAGCCTGATTGGTACAAGATATACCGTGCGAAGGGTCACCGAAGATAGCCTTCAACATTCAAGTCGATATGGCTGAAGACAGGCTCCGAATAGATCTTTGACTCGAAATCACCTCCGAATGACAAGGTTCGGTGCGAAGTCTCTAACACGACTTCGTCCGGTGTAGAGTGTTGGCGTGACGAAGCCTGATGCATAGTACTGGTACGATGAAGCCTGATGCGGAGCATCTTGATGTGACCCCAGCGCGAAGCAGCCCCGATGCGGAGTAGCTCCGGTACGCGGGACTTGACTATACCGACAATAGCATGACGGATCTGGCACGGGTGGACGAAGTAGAGTTCCACTGAAGGGTGCTCTGGCAGCCTCCGAAACCAGTTTCCTACCTCTAGAAACCTTCGGCGAAGGGGCCTCTGACCATGAAACCTACAACAGAATAGAGATCAAGTGCCCATTCGTCCTGGAGACCGAATTTACTAACTGTTGCCGTAGGGAAATGATGGTATCAATCTGTTACATAGATTAACAGATGGTTCGTAGGCGAGCCAACAAGGTGATAGCAATCTGTCTGAGGTATTGGAACTTTTTCACATCACTCTTCCTCAACTATCCCCGAACACCATAGCGCGTCTTGCAATCTTCGAATGGGTGATGCGAGCCGAAGGTTGCGAAGGGAGGGTAGAAATCTTTGTAGCACTCCACAAGGCTTCCTGCCAGCCAAAGACTTACCAGGGCTCCGGAGGAGAAAAAATAGTAATTGCCTTCGGTAGTATTAACTTCTGGCTCCAGGATGAGTACGAGACTCGGTTTCCAGTGAAGGCCATCAATGCCAGATGGTATACATACTGGATTCTTCGCTGGTTCTACGCCGAAGTTGGAGCGGATAACACATTGGTCGGGCCACATGACGACATATTTTTCCGGAGAGAAGTGGAAGTTCATCCGGACCCGGGCCATCTCGAAGCTCAGCTCAACCTGCTTCAAACAATAAGTCACCGCATGAGCATGCGGGACTTAGCGGAGGAGTTCATCGGTCTACGAATTCCGCCCCTAATGGCCAACTAGCCTATTAACTTCAAAGAGAACACAGAGGGTGGACTCTGAGAGATCTCTTCAAGTACTGCAGGTAACTTTAGAGACTCTGCAAAATGTTGTATATGCAATAATTTCATAAAAACTGATTTAACTGAGATAAAATAATATCTTTCAGCTCCACGTGCCACCTTGACTTCGGAGCAAGTTGTATGGGCTTCGGAGAAGATCCTCGGAGCCCCTACCCTCGTTGAGAAGGAATGGAGGGTGAAACTGGTGGACATTTAGGAGCAGTTCAACCGAGTATGGAGTGTACTCGGAGTTGATGCTCCTTCCTTTCCGGACTGGAGCACATACGAGCTTGGTCCTAAGAAGAGGAAAGCTGAAGTTGGGACTTCGACGCCAGCTAAGACACCTGTGAAGAAGTTGTCCTAAAAACTGAAGTTCGTGGCCTCTTCCAAGTCCTCTACTTCGTCTTTGGAGTCATCTAAAGATGAAGGACACATAGAAATACAGAGGGGTTTGAAGCCCTTATTATCGAGGATGAAGGGGTGCACGCGGAGGTTCAAGTTCCCACCAAGGGCGACGCAGCGACCGTGCCTGCTACGAAGGACAACCTCGAGCAGGTAGAGACTTTGTTTGTCCCGCCTGGCCAAGAGGCCCTTGCTGCGGAAGAAGGCGAAGTCGAGACGACAAATGATCAAGTCTCCGCACCGGACAATGTGATAAATGTGGTTCTTGGAGAGATTTCAGCAGCTAATTCTTCGGTCTCTAGCTCCGAATCTAAGGAAAACTTCGAAGAGGCATTCGAGCCTCCGAGTAGTCCTGTACTCATCCGGCGATAGAATGTCGAAGGTAAATCTCAGTAGAGTGCTTTTCCCTTTTTTTCATGTCCTGCAAAGTTTATGCAATATATAATACCTTTGATTTTTACAGGATCAACCCCGATGGAGATGACCCCTGCCGCGAAGACTGCGTCCGAAGCTTCGAAATCTCCGAAGTCAATTTCGGAGGAGGCCATAAGAATGAGGCCTGGAAAAGGTAAAGGAAAAGGGGACCCTTTGCCTGCTCCAACTTCTAGATTAACCCCATCAGAGTCTACCGACGGAGGCCAGTCTACGGAAGGGGGCCAATCCACAGAGATCTCCGGGGACGCAGCGCTGCGCTCCGGCCCTTCTAGCTCCTTTTTTGGAGCGAAGGACTGGGCTTCAGACTTTTCTAGAGCCTCTGGCTCGGGCTAATCACGAAGTTGGGGAGACCGACTTGGTAGCTATTCTCGGGGAAGCCGAGGGGTCGGAGTTGGATGTGGCATTGGAGCGGGCAGCCTATCAGGTACGAAGTATCTACAACAACAGAGTTAGTTTAAACATGTAAATAGTTTGCTTACATTGCTCTTTTCTTCCTTCGCAGCAAATAGTCTTGGCCCGAGCTGCGGTCATATCAAACGAGCATCAGTGTAATCGACTCAAGGAGAAGATAACGACCCTTCAGGGGAGTCTTGTCAGCTCCGAGGTTCAGACCTCCGACTTGGATGAAATGGTGGCCGCAGAAAGGAAACCGCAGGAACTAAGCTGGTTAAGCTCCGAGAGGAGCAGCTGAAGTTGTCCGAGGAGGCCAACAGTCTACTTGGATAGAAGAACTCCTTGGTTACGGAGGCAGCTAGGCTATCTTCTTTGATCGCCGAGTTGTCTTCGTCGAAGGATACTTTGTCCGAAGACAAGGCAAAGTGTGAGAAGGTAGCCTTAGAAACCATGGACAACCTTTGGGGCGTCTTGGAGTACTTCGGCACTTCTTGGACTTTACCTTCAACTGGCGACATCCCTCTACTGCGAAGATTGAAGATGATCCAAGCGACAGCGAAGACTATGAAGACAGCGGGTATTCAGTATGGAGAAATGTCCAGCCAAGTAGCTGCTCTCGGATTGCTTTGCTACTACGAGGATTTAGGGCTATCAGTAGCACTAGAACCAGAGGCGACTCCTATCAACTTCGGCGATGACCGGCTCTTAACTCCTTCTGCCGACGTGGCTGTAGCTTGGGAAGCCTTCCAACCATCTTTGAGAGCTGAAGGCCGATCAACGATCAAGACCTGGATTGATGAAGGACTTTGCCAGAAGCAAGCACGGTCGCAACCTTTGAGCAGTCAGCCTCCTTCGGACCCGAAGGTCTAGTTGTCCTTAGGGCCCCGATTATGAAAAAAATTATGCTTTTATCGTTTATGAATGAAAAGACTTATTTGGAAATGTTTTTAGGCTTTCCAACCTTTTTGGACAATCTGGAAGTACTAGGGCTTAACGAAGAGCTTCGCCTGCTATGGGCTACCTTCGAAGCTCTAAGACCTCACAAACGCCCTCGATTTTCAATTCCTTGAGAAAACTTCGGTGAAGTTATGCCCGACATATGAAAAGATATATTATCTTATATTAAAGAAGAGGAAAAAGAAGTTAGTTTAGAACCTTCGTCTTCTAAAGACATTGAATGGTCCGAAGAAGAAAATACTACTGAAGAGCAAGTAGAGAAGAGCTCTGAACAACTTTGAAGCTTGGAAAGAAGTCCCAAGCGACTTCGAACATGGGCCGAACTTCAGCAAGAGCAGAAGGACTTTCGAGCTTCTAAAGGAGGGAAAAGGGTTAAACGTAAATTATTAAAACCCCTGGCTCCAGAATGATTCATCTTCGAAGTCGTTCTAGTTTCAACAGTAGCTCTAGGAATCGAAGAGGTCTTCGTTTCCTTCTCGGTATAGATACAAATTTTTCATGATGTAATGTATCTGTTTGAATGATAAAGATTAAAGTTTCAAAATTGTCTCCCTACTTCCCAGCCCCTCTTTGGGTGTAAGCAACGTCGAAATTTGGTCGAAGGTGGTTACGCACAACGAAAATAACATTAGTTAGGAGTACAGTTTTCGAGGCTCAGAGCCCCTTATCAAATTATAGATTGACTAAGATCTCAAAAATGTCTTCGACTCTAACAACTCGGAGTCTGAAAACAGGTAACTTAGTATCTTTTTGTTTGAATGTAGTCACTTCGGACTCTTTTTCGGATACCTTAGCATCCGATAAAATTGGTCGCTTTGGACTCTTTTTATAGATGTTTTAAGCTATTAGCTCGAAGTCTATTTTGTTTGGCCTCCTTCGGCTCTTGTTGTGAATGCCATCAAACTAGTGGTTTGGAATTCGCATAGTGGTCTCCTTGGACTCTTTTTACGGAAGCTTTCAATCCAGAGCTTAGAATCTGTATCATTTGGTCTCCTTGGACTCTTTTTATGGATGCTTTCAAGCCGGTGGCTTGGAATCCATTTTTTGTGACTTTCCCACCTCGTTGGAAGCTTCGAACCGGTGATTCGAAGTTCATAAAATTGGTTCAAATGAATGATACTTCCCTCACAGCCAACTTCGTTCCTCCAGTGCATCCACTAGAAGTATGAAATGTTTGAGAGGTAGGCATTATATGAACCATGAGCTTTATTTATTCAGAAGGTGTTTACAGATGATTACAAGAAGCCCCTATGCAAAATATAGCTTTAGGTGCTCCGCATGCCAGCCATGCTTTAACTCTTCGCCTTCCAAATTAGCTAGTTTAAAAGAACCAGGGCGTCCTGAACGTAGAATGATGTATGGACCTTCCCACTTATTTCCTAATTTCCTTGGTACTATGATGCTTCACAAAACTAGATACCTAGTTTAAGTTCATTCAGCTTAACCTTCAGGTCATACCAAGTCTTCGTTTGATGTTGATACTTCGACAAATTTGCAACAACTTGAAGCCTTGTTTCTTCCATTAAATCTAGCGAAGCTTGCCTTTCACCTTCTATTTCAGGTTCAGTGGTGCAAAGAGATCCTCCTCTGAGCTCCATTAGCACCATAGCTTCATCTCCGAATAATAATCTGAAAGGAGTAAAACCTGTAGACCTCGTTTGAGTGGTCTGAATAGACCATAAAATCTTCAGGAGTTTCTCAGTCCATAGCCCCTTTGCTAATCCTACTATTCTTTGATTCAGCCCTGATAAAATATTACCATTAGACCATTCAACAGCTCCGTTAGATTGAGGATGACGCACAGCTGCAAAACATATTTGTAAGCCAAGGTCTTCGCAAAACTTCCTGAAGGGCTCTGCATCAAATTGTGTCCCGTTGTCGACTGTGAGCTGTCGAGGCACTCCGAACCTACATATAACATTCTTCCAAAAGAATTTTTGTACATTATTCGAAGTGATAGCTGTGAGGGGTTTTGCTTCGACCCACTTGGAAAAATATTCAATTGCTACCACTACAAATTTCAGATTTCCTTTTGCTACTGGGAAGGGGCCAATGAGATCCATGCCCCATCTGGCCATAGGCCAAACCAGAGCAATGACTTGAAGAGTCGTTGGTGGACGATGACTTCATCTTCCCATCCATTGAAAACCTTGGCAAGTGCAGACTAAACTCTCCGCATCAGCTACTATTGTAGGCCAATAAAGCCCCTGGCGATGTGTTTTTCCTACTAAAGCTCGGTGGGCCACATGGCTACCATAAAGGCCTTCATGGATTTCTCGAAGTGTCTCTTGACCTTCGGCTTGAGAAATACATTGGAGTAGGGGGAACATACTCCGTCCTTGTAAAGAATACCGTTGATTATATGATAATTCTGAACTCTTAGCTTCAATCTTGAATGTTGTGGGCCTTCAGGTAAAGTTGTTTCACCTTGCAATAACTCCATGATTGAACTCCGCTAGTCAGTGTTCGGAATGCAAAGAACCTCCGCAGGAGGAATTCGTGGCACCGAAGGCGAAATAAGTTCTTCATAAAAGTCTCCTTCTGCAATATCCACGGCTCCAGCTACAGCTTTTGATAAGGTATCATCTTGCACATTTTCAGCTGTTGGTATACTTCGGATGGAAATCCCTTTGAAAGCTGCTTCGATCTTACGGATTTCTTCTAGATATTTTGCATGCTGTGGATGCCGAACTTGAAAACTTTTGTCAACGTGCCCTGCTACAATTTGAGAATCTATTTTAATAACAACTCTTGTAGCACCAAGAGCACACGCTTTTTGGAGTCCTAACAAAATTCCTTTGCACTCCGCTATATTATTGGTGGACTTAAAGTTGAGCCTCGTGGAGTACATCGCTCTTTGCCCTGAAGGCGAAATTATTACTGCTCCAATACCTGCTTCGGACACTTGAAAAGCTCCATCAGAATATATGGTCCAAATTCCTTCGTTTAATTTCTCCAGAGCCCGTATTGCAGACGGAGTCCATTCTACCACGAAATTTGCCACCACTTGCGACTTGATTGCTGTCCTTGCTATGAAGGAGATGCCTGTAGCGCCCCGATTTAGCAAATCGAGACATTATTGAATTTCATAAGAAAAACAATAATACAAGAGGTTCATCATGCGACAATCGTACATACGACAATATCCATGGTACGCAGACCATATTTATTACATCATTGTTTTAATAAAACAGTAAAGTAAAATAATTAGAAAATGGCATGACGAACTTCTTCTTCAGGATTTTTCTTCTCGACTGGGTTGCTACTCCAGACCGTCTTCGTAGTAGGCATCCTCTATGGGGTCCAACGGGTATGAGTACAAAAAGTACTCAACAAGCCACCGCAAATGCAAATAATAATGCAGGATAATAAACAAGGAAGGATAATGGCTAATATTGCAGAATAATGGAGTTGCAGTTATGGCATTTAGTGTAATCATATTTTAATCATGCGGAAAGTAAACATGAGCATCATCAACATCAACTAACTCGAGGAGTACGTTTTACCTCCTCGCACAACGGTCCTTACATGTCAATCCATCATGCACATTCATATTCAAAGTAAACTAACTGGGGGATGTCACGCAACCCACCCTTGACCGTGGGCTCGGCTTTTCGAAAAGATTTAAGACTCTGATCAGAGATGTACTACTGTACCCACAAGGCACGCACTCATCCCAATGAGATGACCCATTTCACGGGAACTCGTGCCAAAACCTCAATATGAAATGTTCCAAGCGATAACCACCCGCTCTAGGTTTCGCCGGCGCGCCGGGCCGCATCCCGGCTAACGTCGCACCCCCTTTTGCGCCACATTAGTACAAGTCACCCGCAGGTGCAACTTGACCCATCTCCAAATGGTGGCCTCGGTTTGGAACAACCCATACCTTAGTTAGGACTTACCCACTAGACTTGTGGTTAGTACGTAAGTGTATTGCAACGGATCCCTCAGACCGGTCCTTATAGTGCCCCGGGTGCTACCGACCAATGCCCTAGCTTGCACCCGGAACCCACCATGCATACACTCACAACCATGACTCATCACCAACAGAATTTCCAAGGATAAGAAGTACGGGGATCATATAATGGAACCATTTTGCTACGACTCATTTTTATCCTATAGCGGTCGTGTCAATACTTTGGACACTAACTAATATCATTGATCATAAGGTGACAAGGAGGTTAGGCGAGATAGCATGGCTTGGGTTGCACATCAAGGTCGGGGGATCCTAAATAAATATAATGTAAGGGTTCATTTGACTAATGCATATATAACCTATATATTTTAGCGATAGTCAATTCAAACATGGGTTCAATATGTTAAAAAGAATGGTTTGGTGACTTGCCTTGTTCAGCAAAGGGAGAGGGAGGGACTTCGGGGAAGTACTCCGGCTCCTCGGCGACGTCGTAGTCTTTTTAATATAAAGTAAAATAAAAAGAACACATTCGATCAAACAATATAACATTACATTATGAACACATAAGCTAAAGTTAGTTGGATTATAAATAAAATAAATCCAATGGTTAAGGTTTTGTGGTTTATTTTATAAATAAATTCTAAAGGAATTAAATAGTTGTCTTTTCTTTAGAAAGGAGGTTTAAATGTGATTATTGCCATATTAAATTCTCAAATAAGTGTGAAATGAAAAGTTCATGTCAATTTGGTGGTTTTCAGTGAGTGGACAGAAAGGAATTAATATAAATTTTTCTGAAGTTTAAATATTTGAATCCATATTTTAATCCTAAGGGCATTTGAATAATTATTTGAATAAACATGAAAAAGTCAAAGTAAACTTACTGTTTTTATTGCATAAACATGTAGAGAATAATTTTATGAATTTTCTGAAATTGGAATGGTAATTTTTAGAGTCCAAATGCGCCAGATATGAATTTTACAATTTTAAAGGTATTTCTGAAATTCATTTTCAGATTTTAAAACCCTCGGGTCCACGGTGAGCCAGGCCCACGGTGAACACGCGCACTGTGCGCGTGCGCCGGGTTGATCTGGACCGTCGGATCCAGATCCGACGCGCGAGGGCGAGGCGGGGCGCGTAAGTGACTACGGACGGCCAGGATTAAAACGTTCGAAGGGGTACCACGTGGACGCGCGAGATTAAACGCGGGGTTTTAAAACTAACGGACGCACGAGATTAAAACGTACCCCTTCGCCGAGATCTGACGGATCAGATTAAACCGCACGCGGGGATTAATCGTCACCGTCGGATCCAGATCGCACGGCGTGGATCGAATCCGACACGGCACGGGTACTCGACCCGTGCCGGTCGTCTTCTCCGACGACGGCGAGCGGCCCAGCGGCCACGACGAGCGACGGCGACCCTAGCTGAAACTAGAAATGGAAAGAGGGCACTACGGCGGTCACGACGGTACCTTAGGCGAGACGAGGGGTCGATGGAGCGCGGTCGGCGGCGAGGGTAGACGTCGGAGTGGTTCGGGCTTCTCGTCGGCGATGGTGTTCCGGCGGGGTTCGACGTCGGCGGAGGGGTGGCCGAGGTCGGGGTCGTTCTTGCGGTCACGTTGGTGGTGGAGGCACGGGTGGAGGTGGTCCGGTGCGACGGCGGGCGGTGGCCGGAGACGAACCAGAGGGATGGCGTTAACAGGCGATGTGCGGGCGTTCTGTTGGGTCTAAGTGCGAATGGTTGCGTGAACCGAACGCGGCGGAGGCAGGGGGGTTTAAATAAGGCGTCGGAGGGGGCTCGCATGCAAGGAAACTGGGGGAGAGCTTTTACTCGCCGGCGATGGCTCGGCCATGCACGCGTAGCGGCGATTCTGTGGCGTAAACGCGAGGATTTAAGCGGGGAAACGGTCGGCCGAGCGCGGGGGGACTGTTTAATGGCGCCAATTTAAAGCGGGGGGGGGGGGGCAGCGAGGCGGATCCGAGGCGGGGTCGTCGGCCGACGGGATTTGGGGGCGGAGGCGGGAGGTAGACGACGGGTCTGACAGGCGGGGGCCACTGGCCAGCGGGCGCGAGCGGGCGAGAGGTGGCGACTGACGGGTGGGGCCGGAGTGTCGGGTTCGCGCGCGAGGGGAGGGATTCGGCGCCGACAGGTGGGACCGGGTTGTCAGTCTGAGAGCGCGGGTGGAGTGGGCTGGGCCAGCCGGGAGAGAGAGAAGGGAGGGAGGGGAGCCCAATACTGTTCTAATACATTTCTGAATAAAAATAATTCCAGAAAATAGATTAAAATATTAGGGCTACTTCCAAGGTTGGTAAAAATTTATAAAAATGCTCAAAAATATAGTTTGGTCTTGGGATCTTATACAAAAATTTTCACCTCCTAGTTTGGCCATCTACTCTATGTTGTAGTTCAAAAGGGTATAAAAGGGAATTAAAAGTATTTTCAGAAATAGTAATTCCAAGAAATTGAATTTAATAATATTTTTATTGTTTTGAAAATTTGGGGTGTTACAAACCTATCCCCCTTACAAGAATCTCGTCCTCGAGATTGGAACGTTACTCGAATAACTCGGGGTATTGGGCTTTTAGCTCGTCTTCTTTTTCCCAAGTGGCTTCTTCGGCGGGATGGTTGTTCCATTGGACTCTGCAGAAGCGGACAACTCGACTTCGGGTGACTCTATCCTTGGTTTCCAAGATCTTGATGGGTCTCTCTATGTAGGTCAAGTCTTCTTGGACATTAAGCTGCTGAAGGTCGGCTTGCTCGGTGGGAACACGGAGGCACTTCTTCAGCTGAGAGACATGGAACACATCATGAACGCCTGCCAAGGATGGGGGCAGTTCGAGTTGATATGCCACTTCTCCTTGTCGTCGGAGGATCTGGAAAGGTCCGACGTAGCGGGGTGCTAGTTTGCCTTTCATGTTGAACCTTTGAGTGCCACGGAGGGGAGTGACTCGGAGGTAGACATAATCGCCCTCCTCAAAGGCTAGGTCCCTTCGACGGTTGTCGGCATAGCTCTTTTGCCTGGATTGGGCTGCCTTCAATCGGTCTCTTATGATCTTAACCTTCTCTTCAGCTTCTCTCAATAAGTCAGTCAGTCCCAAACAGTTGTGACTCTCCGGTTTGATCCCAGAGCAACGGCGTTCTGCACTTACGCCCATAGAGTGCTTCGAACGGGGACATTTGAAGGCTGGCTTGATAGCTGTTGTTGTAAGGGAACTCTGCATAGGGTAAGTTCTTGTCCCACATTCCGCCAAAGTCTAGAGCACAAGCTCTAAGCATATCCTCCAATATTTGGTTGACCCTTTCGGTTTGACCGTCGGTCTGTGGATGATAGGCGGTGCTAAAGTTCAGCCGGGTGCCTAGTTCCTCTTGAAGGTTCTTCCAAAACTTGGAGGTAAACTGACTCCCGCGGTCAGATACAATCTTCTTAGGAACTCCGTGAAGGCACACGATCCGGGTCATATACAACTCAGCCAACTTGGCGACGGTGTAAGTTGTCTTGACCGGGACGAAGTGAGCTACCTTGGTGAGTCGATCGACGATCACCTAGATAGAATCATGACCAGCTTGGGTCTTGGGCAGTCCCGTGATGAAGTCCATTCCTATTTCTTCCCACTTCCATTCAGGGACCTTGAGAGGTTGAAGCAGTCCGGCAGGTCTCTGGTGTTCTGCCTTGACTCGCCGGCATGTGTCGCACTTGGCCACATACTCAGCTATTTCCCTCTTCATGCTGACCCACCAATATTTTTCCTTCAGGTCTTGATACATCTTTGTACTCCCGGGATGAATGGAGTATAATGTATCATGGGCTTCTTGAAGGATGAGGGTCTTCAACTCTGGTTTGTCGGGTACACAGATCCGGTTTTCGAACCAGATGGTACCATGCTCATCCTCGGAAAATCCGGGGGCTTTACCCTTTCTCATGTTCTGCTGGATCTCCAGTATGTCCTGATCTTCCTTCTGCCCTTCTCGGATCTGGTCTATTAAGACGGGCCGGGACTCCAAGGCAGCGAGGTACTCTCGAGTGGTGATCCCTAGGTTTAGCCTTTCCATCTCCTTGTAAAGTAAAGGAGCTTGGTCCTGAATCATGATGGCATTGCAGTACCCTTTTCGACTAAGGGCGTCTGCCACCACATTCGCTTTGCTCGGATGGTAATGGATGCCCAAGTCGTAATCCTTGATCAGTTCCAACCATCTCCTTTGCCTGAGGTTCAGATCTGGTTGGGTGAATATGTACTTGAGGCTCTTGTGGTCGGTGAAGACCTCACACCGGTTTCCCACAAGGTAATGTCTCCATATCTTCAAGGCATGGACCACGGCTGCTAGTTCCAGGTCGTGGGTTGGGTAGTTCAGCTCATGCGGTCTCAACTGTCGGGAGGCGTAGGATATCACCTTCCCTTCTTGCATTAAGACGCATCCCAATCCTTGACGAGAGGCATCACAGTAGACGTGGAAGTCTTTCCGGATGTCTGGCAGAGTCAGAATGGGAGCTGATACTAGCTTCTTCTTGAGGGTCTGGAAGCTTTCTTCGCAGTCGGGGGTCCATTCAAACTTTACTTCCTTCTGCAGAAGTCTGGTCATAGGCTTGGCGATCTTGGAAAAGTTCTCGATGAACCGGCGGTAGTATCCGGCCAATCCGAGAAAACTCCGGATCTCGGTCACGGTCGTTGGCTGTAGCCAGTTGGTTACCGCTTCCACAGTGGTTGGGTCCACTGCTATTCCTCCGGCAGATATAACATGGCCGAGGAACTTCACCTCAGACGACCAAAATTCGCATTTGCTGTATTTGGCGTACAGTTGTTGCTCCCTTAGCTTTCCGAGGGTCAGACGGAGGTGAGTCTCGTGTTCTTCCTTGGTCTTGGAGTAAACGAGGATATCGTCGATGAATACCACGATGAACTTGTCCAAGAACTCCATGAATACATTGTTCATCATGTTCATGAAAAAGGCCGGGGCATTCGTGAGTCCGAATGACATCACGGTGTACTCGTAGAGTCCATAGCGGGAGGTGAAGGCAGTCTTGGGTATATCTTCTTCCCTGATCCTCAACTGGTGATAACCTGACCTGAGGTCAATCTTGGAAAACACCGAGGATCCTTTCAGCTGATCGAACAGGTCGTCGATCCGAGGCAATGGGTATTTGTTCTTGATGGTTACGTCGTTCAAGGCTCTATAGTCCACGCACATCCTCTTGGTCTTGTCCTTCTTCATGGCAAAAATAACCGGTGCACCCCAGGGTGAGGTACTCGGTCGGATGTAACCTTTCTGCTCTAGGTCTTCGATGTTGCTCTTGACTTCGGCTAGTTCATTGGCGGCCATCCGGTACGGGCGCTTGGAGATTGGAGTGGTCCCGGGGACAAGTTCGATTCTGAATTCGATGTCCCGCTTGGGAGGCATTCCGGGTAGATCTTCAGGGAAGACATCCGCAAACTCCTTGACTATAGGCACCTCTTCAAGAGCTATCGAGCGAAGGGATGCTCCGAGTGGTTTGCGACTGGTCATCCGAAAGGTGACGGCTACGCCTTCAGGATTGGTCACCATGACGGACTTGTTGGCACAGTCGATCACTCCCTTGTGCTTCATCAACCAATCCATCCCTAGTATAAGGTCGAGTCCGGTGCATTGGATGAGGACAGGCTCGGCCCTAAACAGTACTCCTTGGATGTCAAGTTGAACCTTAGGGCTGTATAAGCGGGCTGAGGTCCTATTGCCGGGGGTGGCAATCACCATGGGAATGGGTAGAGGGAGCACGTCCAGTTCATTTGTTTTCACAAAATTTTCCGAGATGAAGGAGTGGGTTGCTCCAGAGTCAAATAATATGACGGCCGGTACGGAATTCACGGTAAACGTACCGAGCACGACTTCAGGAGCCTCCTGAGCTTCCTCCGCGCTGATGTGGTTGACGCGGGCGCGAACCGCCTGGTTGGGTGCTGCGCCTTGGGTCCGCTTGGGGTGAGGACACTGGTGCGAATAGTGCCCTTCCTTGCGGCAGTTGAAGCAGACGACCGGCCTTCCTTGGCGATCCTTCAAGACCGGGGCCTTGGCGGCTGGTGTCGGCTGAGCGGCCGGAGCTGGTGGAGCGGGGCGAGGATGCCCGGCGTTGGATCCACCGGCTACGTGAGGTGGCCTGTAGGCGGGCCGAGGATGGTAGGCGGGCGCTGGTGGCGGAGGGACGAAGCGGGGCCTCTGAGAGTTCGCCTGCTGATGCTTGAAGGCGATCATCTTCCTCTTCTTGAGGTCCAGCTTGTTCTGCTCAGTCTCTTGGATGAGCACTTTGTTGACCAGCCGCTGGAAGTCGGCGAAGTCGGCGGCGACGAGCTGGATGGACAGCTCATCCTTAAGTCCCCTGAGGAACTTGGCTTGGCGGAGGGCGTCGGTGCGCACTTCCTCCGGTGCATAGCGGGCGAGGCGGTTGAACTCATGGAGGTACTCCATGACATTCCTGTTGCCTTGCTGTAGGTCGCGGAACTCCTGCTGTTTCACCGCGATGACGCCAGCGGGGACGTGGGCGGCACGAAAGGCGATGGTGAACTCCGCCCAAGTCACCACGTGGCCCTCTGGCTGGGACTCACGGTAGTTGTCCCACCATTCGGCGGCGGGACCCTGGAGCTGGTGAGTGGCGAAGGCCACTCGCTCCCGGTCGGTGCAGGGGAGGAGGTCGAGCTTCTTTCCGATGGTGCGAAGCCAATCTCCGGCCTCCATCGGTTGGTGGTGCTCGAAAAGATGGGCGGGCGCACGCGCAGGAACTCAGAGAGTTGCGGAGCGGGCGCGGGTGCTGGTGCACGAGGGGCGGGCTCCCCGTTCTGCAGACGGTCCAACTGAGCTTGTTGGTGCTGCATTTGGGTGAGGAGGGCGGTGATCAGATGGTTCTGATTCGCCATCATCTCCGCTAAGGTGGGGTGGTTGGCGGAAGGCGACCCGGATTGACGCGGGCCCGTTGCACCCCAGTTGGGTACAACACCCTCGGGCGCATCACGGCTTCCTCCTGCTCCGTTGTTGGAGCCGGTGTTCTGGTGATCGGCCATCTTCTGAATATACAAAGTGATAAAGCAAAAGATGACAAACCAAAAATTTAACCAAAAATAACATATAGGATTCAAGCACATAAATATATCAAGTGGTATAAATTGTTCATTACATCAAGCTCTTATTCCATCTACAACCCAACTCGTTGCAGACGGCACCACATACAAAATCATGATTTTTATTTAAATTTGCGTCTCCTAACGCCTACTCGCCACCGGAGGCGGTCTCCGTGCTCTCGGAACCACGAGTGCGCGGCTCCAGAGAGATGGTGGGCTCGAGAAAATTCTCGATGATGGAGTCGGAGACGAGGCCGGGGCGTGGAGGAGGGGCGCTGGTAGAGGGCCTGGCGGGGGAGGGTCGTGGCGGGATCCTCTTGGGGCGAGGGAGGGGCTCACGGATGGGCTTCTTCTTCCTTGGAAGAAGAGGAACCATCTCCGCGATATCCTTCTGCAGCTGCATGATCTTGCGCTGCAACTCGCCGTTCTGCTGGATCAAGTTCTTCGTTTCTTCACGAAGGAACTCAACCGCCTCATGGTGCTCGTCGGCGTCGAGCACTGCCTCGGTGTGGAGATCGTCCATGGCCTGTAGAAGAAGCGACTGCCGGGCCATGACCGGATCACGCACGGAGTGAACTCCGAGGTAGATGCTACGGTGGGCTCCGGGAGTACGCTTCGGCACGAGCCGAAAGGACGAGTTCTGAAGACGATCGTCGTAGATCATCCTCAGCTCCATGAGGGCCTGGAGGGCGACTCGTTGGCACGCGACGTCGAAAGTCGGGCCTCCAAGTGCAGGTGGTGTAGGGCGGCAGGTGTTCTCCGGAGCCGTGGACGGTGAGGGAGACGTCACAAGGCCCGGCGAACTCGTCGGGGTACACTCCTTGAAATTCGGGTTCGAAGAGGAATCCGAGGAAAGTGAGCATCATGCGGAGTTCCCGGACGAAGCACTCGTAGTGGCGGCAGTAGCTGTGAACTTGGTAGACAGGCATCTACAAAACAGCAAGTTGAATAAAAGTGAGGAGAGGAACAAAGTTTATGAAGTAGATTTTCGAGAAATAATTTCTTATGGCTAATGGCTAGGCGGGTCTGTTTGGCTTCCTACAGTCGAGTCGGCTCTGATACCATCTTGTAGCGCCCCGATTTAGCAAATCGAGACATTATTGAATTTCATAAGAAAAACAATAATACAAGAGGTTCATCATGCGACAATCGTACATACGACAATATCCATGGTACGCAGACCATATTTATTACATCATTGTTTTAATAAAACAGTAAAGTAAAATAATTAGAAAACGGCATGACGAACTTCTTCTTCAGGATTTTTCTTCTCGACTGGGTTGCTACTCCAGACCGTCTTCGTAGTAGGCATCCTCTGTGGGGTCCAGACCGCAAATGCAAATAATAATGCATGATAATAAACAAGGAAGGATAATGGCTAATATTGCAGAATAATGCAGTTGCAGTTATGGCATTTAGTGTAATCATATTTTAATCACGCGGAAAGTAAACATGAGCATCATCAACATCAACTAACTCGAGGAGTACGTTTTACCTCCTCGCACAACGGTCCTTACATGTCAATCCATCATGCACATTCATATTCAAAGTAAACTAACTAGGGGATGTCACGCAACCTGCCCTTGACCGTGGGCTCGGCTTTTCGAAAAGATTTAAGACTCTGATCAGAGATGTACTACTGTACCCACAAGGCACGCACTCATCCCAACGAGATGACCCATTTCACGGGAACTCGTGCCAAAACCTCAATATGAAATGTTCCAAGCGATAACCACCCGCTCTAGGTTTCGCCGGCGCGCCGGGCCGCATCCCGGCTAACGTCGCACCCCCTTTTGCGCCACATTGGTACAAGTCACCCGCAGGTGCAACTTGACCCATCTCCAAATGGTGGCCTCGGTTTGGAACAACCCATACCTTAGTTAGGACTTACCCACTAGACTTGTGGTTAGTACGTAAGTGTATTGCAACGGATCCCTCAGACCGGTCCTTATAGTGCCCCGGGTGCTACCGACCAATGCCCTAGCTTGCACCCGGAACCCACCATGCATACACTCACAACCATGACTCATCACCAACAGAATTTCCAAGGATAAGAAGTACGGGGATCATATAATGGAACCATTTTGCTACGACTCATTTTTATCCTATAGCGGCCGTGTCAATACTTTGGACACTAACTAATATCATTGATCATAAGGTGACAAGGAGGTTAGGCGAGATAGCATGGCTTGGGTTGCACATCAAGGTCGGGGGATCCTAAATAAATATAATGTAAGGGTTCATTTGACTAATGCATATATAACCTATATATTTTAGCGATAGTCAATTCAAACATGGGTTCAATATGTTCAAAAGAATGGTTTGGTGACTTGCCTTGTTCAGCAAAGGGAGAGGGAGGGATTTCGGGGAAGTACTCCGGCTCCTCGGCGACGTCGTAGTCTTTTTAATATAAAGTAAAATAAAAAGAACACATTCTATCAAACAATATAACATTACATTATGAACACATAAGCTAAAGTTAGTTGGATTATAAATAAAATAAATCCAATGGTTAAGGTTCTGTGGTTTATTTTATAAATAAATTCTAAAGGAATTAAATAGTTGTCTTTTCTTTAGAAAGGAGGTTTAAATGTGATTATTGCCATATTAAATTCTCAAATAAGTGTGAAATGAAAAGTTCATGTCAATTTGGTGGTTTTCAGTGAATAGACAGAAAGGAATTAATATAATTTTTTCTGAAGTTTAAATATTTGAATCCATATTTTAATCCTAAGGGCATTTGAATAATTATTTGAATAAACTTGAAAAAGTCAAAGTAAACCTACTGTTTTTATTGCATAAACATGTAGAGAATAATTTTATGAATTTTCTGAAATTGGAATGGTAATTTTTAGAGTCCAAATGCGCCAGATATGAATTTTACAAGTTTAAAGGTATTTCTGAAATTCATTTTCAGATTTTAAAACCCTCGGGTCCACGGTGAGCCAGGCCCACGGTGAACCCGCGCACTGTGCGCGTGCGCCGGGTTGATCTGGACCGTTGGATCCAGATCCGACGCGCGAGGGCGAGGCGGGGCGCGTAAGTGACTACGGACGGCCAGGATTAAAACGTTCGAAGGGGTACCACGTGGACGCGCGAGATTAAACGCGGGGTTTTAAAACTAACGGACGCACGAGATTAAAACGTACCCCTTCGCCGAGATCTGACGGATCAGATTAAACCGCATGCGGGGATTAATCGTCACCGTCGGATCCAGATCGCACGGCGTGGATCGAATCCGACACGGCACGGGTACTCGACCCATGCCGGTCGTCTTCTCCGACGACGGCGAGCGGGCCAGCGGCCACGGCGAGCGACGGCGACCCTAGCTGAAACTAGAAATGGAAAGAGGGCACTACGGCGGTCATGACGGTACCTTAGGCGAGACGAGGGGTCGACGGAGCGCGGTCGGCGGCGAGGGTAGACGTCGGAGTGGTTCGGGCTTCTCGTCGGCGATGGTGTTCCGGCGGGGTTCGACGTCGGTGGAGGGGTGGCCGAGGTCGGGGTCGTTCTTGCGGTCACGTTGGTGGCGGAGGCACGGGTGGAGGTGGTCCGGTGCGACGGCGGGCGGTGGCCGGAGACGAACCAGAGGGATGGCGCTAACAGGCAATGTGCGGGCGTTCTGTTGGGTCTAAGTGCGAATGGTTGCGTGAACCGAACGCGGCGGAGGCAGGGGAGTTTAAATAAGGCGTCGGAGGGGGCTCACATGCAAGGAAACCGGGGGAGAGCTTTTACTCGCCGGCGATGGCTCGGCCATGCACGCGTAGCGGCGATTCCGTGGCGTAAACGCGAGGATTTAAGCGGGGAAACGGTCGGCCGAGCGCGGGGGGACTGTTTAATAGAGCCAATTTAAAGCGGGAGGGGCCAGCGAGGCGGATCCGAGGCGGGGTCATCGGCCGGCGGGATTTGGGGGCGGAGGCGGGAGGTAGACGACGGGTCTGACAGGCGGGGGCCACTGGCCAGCGGGCGCGAGCGGGCGAGGGTGGCGACTGACGGGTGGGGCCGGAGTGTCGGGTTCGCGCGCGAGGGGAGGGATTCGGCGCCGACAGGTGGGACCGGGTTGTCAGTCTGAGAGCGCGGGTGGAGTGGGCTGGGCCGGCCGGGAGAGAGAGAAGGGAGGGTGGGGAGCCCAATACTGTTCTAATACATTTCTGAATAAAAATAATTCCAGAAAATAGATTAAAATATTAGGGCTACTTCCAAGGTTGGTAAAAATTTATAAAAATGCTCAAAAATATAGTTTGGTCTTGGGATCTTATACAAAAAATTTCACCTCCTAGTTTGGCCATCTACTCTATGTTGTAGTTCAAAAGGGTATAAAAGAGAATTAAAAGTATTTTCAGAAATAGTAATTCCAAGAAATTGAATTTAATAATATTTTTATTGTTTTGAAAATTTGGGGTGTTACAATGCCGAAGGGTGCTAGCTCGATGACCCATTTTCCAATTCTTCCCGTAGAATCTTTGCTTTGGAGCATATCTCCCAATGGATACGAAGTTGGTACAATTACATTATGTGCTAAAAAATAATGTCGTAATTTCCTCGAAGTCATTATTAGAGCATAAGTGAACTTCTCTAGCTCAGAATATCTTGTTTTTGCTCGAGATAAATCTTCGAATACAAAATAAACTGGATTCTGCACCAACTTCCCATTGAAATCAACTTCTCTAACAAGGACTGCACTAACAGCGGAGCCAGTAGCTGCGAGGTAAAGAAGTAGGGTTTCATTTGCAACGGGCATAGTGAGTGTTGCGAGGTTGCTGAGATAATTTTTAATATCATCAAAACTCTTTTGGCACTCTGGTGTCCATGCAAAATCTTCAGACCTTTTTAATGCTTTTAATATGGCCATGCTTCATTCTGCGGACCTTGCTAAGAATCTCCTGACTGCTGCAAGGCGGCTCGTAAGCTTCTGTACCTGTTTTAAATTCTCCGGTGGAGCCATTTTTTGCAATGCAGTTATTTGAGTATGGCTAGCTTCAATTCCTCTACTTGAAACTAGATACCCTAGCAACTTCCCATCTTCAGCCCCTGTAACACCCCAAATTTTTCAGAGAAATAAAAATACCATTTAATATATTTTTCTGGAAATAAATTATTTTGAAATACCTTTAATGCCCTTCTAAGCTTAATTGAACTAGAACCTAGATAAAACAACCAAACTAGGGGCAAGAAAATTTTGTATGTGATCCCATGGCCAAGATATATTTTTGAGAATTTTTACAAATTTTTATCACCCTTGGAGGTAGCCCAAATATTTTAAATTAATTTCTGCAATTATTTTTATTCAGAAAATGATTGGAACAGTAACAGGCCTCCCTCCCCCAATCTCTCTCCTCTTGCTGGCCCAACCCACTTCCTTCCCCGCACCCGCACTGACACCCGGGCCCTGCTTGTCAGCGACACCCTCTCCCTTCACGCGTCCGCCCGACCGCCTGACCCCACCTATCGGCGCCAACTCCCTCTCTCGGCCGAGCCCGACCCCACCTGTCGGTCGCGTCCCGTTGCCACACCCGCACGTCCGCGCCCCACTGACCTGTGGCCCCTGCCTGTCAGGACCGTCTTCCACCTCACGCCATTGCCCCTGAATCCCATCGGCCGATGACCTCGCCCTCGGATCCACATCGCCAGCCCCCTCCTATTAAACTGGCGCCGGCATTCAATCCCCTGCACCCCGCCGGCCATTTCCCCTCTTTATTCCACGCGCCATCACCTCGGGATCACACTGCGCGTGCCTGGCCAAGCCCCACCGGCGCCACACCACTGCCCACGCTCCAGTCACCGCTCACCGTCGCTCGAACCCTCCTTGCCCCTCGGCGACCACACCACCGTAACCATCGTAACCACCCCGACCTCGGCCACCACTTCAACGTAGACGAACCCCACCAGAACCCCACCACCGACGAGGACTCGAGGAGCTTCATCGCCCCTCTACATCGCCAGTCCCCGTCCGCTCGTCGTCGCCATCACCGCCGGTACCCTCGTACTCCCCTAGTCGCCTTCTTTCCATTTCTAGGTGTAGCTAGGACCGTCGTCGCTCGCCGTGGCCACTGGCCTGCTCGCCGTCGCTGGAGAAGACGACCGGCACGGGCTGAGTACCCTACCCGTGTCGTGTCAGATTCGATCGCGGTCGTGCGATCCTGATCCAACGGTGGCGGTTAAACCGTTCGCGCGATTTAATCAGATCTGTTAGATCCCAGTGAAGCGTTATGTTTTAATCTGAGCCGTCCATTTCTATTTAAAACCTACGATGAATCTGGGTCATCCATCGTGTACCGGTTCGATGTTTTAATCCTGGTCGTCCACATTAACTTAACTCCCCCGCCTCACCCGTGGCTGCCCGATCGCGATCTAATAGTGGATCTGGATCCGGCGCACGCGCATAGCGCACGGGTTCACGGTGAAGCCGGTTCACCGTGGATCGACGCCTGTTTTCAGTTTAATTTAAATTCCAGAAATAGTTTTAAACTTCTAAAATTCATATCTTGCTCATTTTAACTCCAAAATTTATCATTTCAATTCCAGAAAATTCATAATTTTATTCTCTACATGTTTGTACAATAAAAACAGTAGGTTTATTTGAGTATTTTATGTTTATTTTATAAAGTATTCAAAATAACTTTAATATATGTTTATAATGCAACTTTAGAAAGATTTATCTTTTATCCTCTTCATTTTTGTATAATAGAAACATTAGGTTGATCTGAACTTTCTATTATTAATTAATAGGAAGTTTAAAATATATTAGTGGCACCTTTTTCATTTCCTTTTTAGAAATCTCTAACTCCATCAAAAGCCCATATTAAAAATTCATATAATAATTTTCAGAAACTTAATAACTTATTTTAATTTAAACCTAATCAGAACCCATATGCTTATTGTGTGATTTTGGAATATTTATTGAATGCTATGTTTATTACTTTTGTCAAAAAGACTACGACGCCACCGAGGAGCCGGAGTACTTCCCGGAAGTCCCTCCCTCGCCTTTTGCTGAACAAGGCAAGTCACCAAACCAATCTTTTGAGCATATTCAACCTATGTTTTACTAAACTATCGCTAAAACACATAGGATATACATGCATTAGTCAAATGAAACCCTTACAATATATTTACTAGGATCCCTCGACCTTGATGTGCAACCCAAGCCATGCTATCTAGCCTAAACTCCTTGTCACCATATGATTAGTACTATTAGCTAGTGTCCCATGTATTGACACGATTGCTATAGGATTAAAAATGAGTCGTAGCATTTGGAATCTACTATATGATCCCCGTTATTCTCATCTCTGGAATGCTGTTGGTGATAGAGTTATGGTTGAGAGTGGATGCATGGTGGGTTACGGGTGCAAGCTAGGGCATTGGTCGGTAGCACCCGGGGCACTATAAGGACCGGTCTGCGAGATCCGTTGCAATACACTTTTGTACTAACCACAAGTCTAATGGGTAAGTCCTAACTAAGGTATGGAGTGTTCCAAACCAAGGCCACCACTTGGAGATGGGTCAAGCAGCACCTGCGGGTGGCTTGTACCGATGTGGCACAAAAGGGGGTCCGATGTTAGCCGGGATGCGGCCCGGCGCGGCGGCGAAACCTAGAGCGGGTGGTTATCGCTTGGAGCTTTTCATGCTGAGGTTTTGGCACGGGTTCCCGTGGTATGGGTCATCTCGTTACACTTTGGTGTATGGGATGAGTGCGTGCCTTGTGGGTACACCTCTGATAAGAGTCATAAATATTTTCGAAAAGCCGAGCCCATGGTCAAGGGCGGGTTGCATGACATCCCACAATTAGTTTATTTCTGATGAATGTGCATGATGATTTGACATGTAAGGACCATTGTGCGAGGAGGGAAAACGTACTCCTCAAGTTAGATGGTGTTATGATATTCGTGTTTATTATTCTGCGTGATAAAACTTGACTACAATAAATGCAACAACTGAAAGATGTACTTTTCTGCACTTTTAGCTTGTATTCTTCTTTTGTTACTAGCTTGCATTATTATTGCATTTGCGGTAGCTTGTTGAGTACTTTTTGTACTCATACCCGTTGGACACACCATTCAGAGGATGCCTACTACGAGGAAGATGGTCTAGAGTAGCGACCCAGTCAAGAAGAAGATCGTGAAGAGGGCGTCTGTCATGCTTTTAATTGTGTATTTTATTTTTACTCTTATGTAATAATTGTGGTCTGCGTACCACAAATAATTGCCGTATGTACGTTGTCGCATGATGAACATCTTGTATTATTGTTTTTCGTTGGAAATTCAATAATGTTCCAATTTGTTAAATCGGGGCGTCACAAGATGGTATCAGAGCCGACTTTATTGTAGGAAGCCAAACAGCAACAGCCTAACCCTTAGCTGCATAAAAACTATTTCACGAAAACCTACTTTATAACTTTGTTCCTTCCCTCACTTTCCTTCAACTTGTTGTTTTTGTAGATGCCGGTCTACCAAGTGCACAGCTTCTGCCGCCACTTCGAGGGCTTCATCAGGGAGCTCCGAATGATGGTAACCTTCCTTGGGTTCCTCTTCGAGCCCGAGTTCCATGGCGTGTACATGTAAGAGTTCGCAGGACCCTGCGACGTCTTCCTTACCATCCATGGATCCGGCGAGCACCTGCTGTTCTTCACGGCAGCACTTGGGGGCCCAACCTTTGACGTCGCGTGCCAACACGTTGCCCTCCAAGCCCTCATGGAGCTGAGGATGATCTACGATGATAGTCTTCAGAACACGTCCTTTCGGCTTGTGCCGAAGCACACTCCCAGCGCCCACCGCAGCATCTACATCGGAGTTCACTCCGATCGCGATCCGGTCATCGACCGGCAGACGCGTCTTCTTCAGGCCATGGATGATCTCCATACCGAGGCCGTGCTTGACGCCGAGGAGCACCACGAGGCGGTCAAGTTCCTTCACTAGGAGACGAAGAACTTGATCCAACAAAATGGCGAGCTATAGCGTAAGATCATACAGCTGCAGAAGGACATAGTGGAGATGGTCCCCCTCGTCCCGAGGAGGAAGAAGCCCATCCGTGCGCCAACCCCTCGTCCCAAGAGGATCCCGCCACACCCCACATCTGTCAGACCGTCCAGCTCCAGTGCTCCTGCCTCGCGCCCCGCCATCGTCTCCGACCCTACCAACGAGAATTTTCTCGAGCCCACCATCCCTCAGGACCCTCGTGGCTCTGAGAGCACGAAGACCGCCCCGGATGACGAGTAGGTGGATTAAAATAAAAGCATTGATGTAATGAACACTTTTTACCACTTATATATATGTGTGAGCCCCTCTGGGCTATTCTTGGATAAAAATTCATTTTAAATCTTTTATCTTATGACTAAAAATCTTTTATGTTCAGAAGATGGCCGATAATCAGAACACCGGGTCCAACAACGGAGAAGGGGCAAGCAACGGTTTGCCCGGAAGTGTTGTGCCCAACTAGGTCGCCATCCGCCAACCACCCTACCTTGGCGGAGATGATGGCTAATTAGAACTAGCTGATTACCGCCCTCCTCACCAAAATGTAGCACCAACAAGCACAGTTCGACCGACTGCACTAGCAGAACGTGGAGCCCGTCCCACGTGCACCAGCCCCCTCACCCGCGCCCCAACTCTCAGAGTTTTTGCGCATGCGACCCCCTATCTTCTCCAGCACCACAAACCCCATGGAGGATGGAGATTGGCTCCGAACCATCGGGAAAAAGTTGGACCTCCTCCCCTGCACTGACCGGGAGAGAGTGGCATTCACCACTCATCAACTCCAGGGTCCCGCCGCAGAATGGTGGGACAACTATCGTGAGTCCCAGCCGGAGGACCATGTGGTGACTTGGGCGGAATTCACCATCGCCTTCCATGCCGCCCACGTCCCCGCTGGAGTCATCGCGGTAAAGCAGTAGGAGTTTCGCAACCTGCAACAAGGGAGCCGGACTGTCATGGAGTATCTCCATGAATTCAACCGTCTGGCCCGCTACGCGCCAGAAGAGGTGCGAACCGACGCCCTCCACCAGGCTAAGTTCCTCCGGGGACTTAAGGATGAGCTGTCCATTCAGCTCGTCACCACCGACTACGCCGACTTTCAACGGTTGGTGAATAAAGCGCTCATCCAAGAGACTGAGCAAAACAAGTTGGACCTGAAGAAGAGGAAGATGATTGCGTTCAGGCATCATCAGGTGAACCCTTAGAGGCCCTGCTTCGTCCCTCCGCCACCAGCACCCGCCTACCATCCTCGGCCCGCCTTCAGGCCGCCTCACGCCACCGGTGGATCCAACGCCGGGCATCCCCTCCCCGCTCCACCAGCTCCGGCCGCTCAGCCGACGCCCGCCACCAAGGCCCCGATCATGAGGGACCATCAAGGAAAGCCGGGCGTCTGCTTCAACTACCGGAAGGAAGGGCACTAATCACACCAATGTCCTCACCCCAAGCAGCCACAAGGCACGGCACCCAACTAGGTGGTTCATGCCCGCGTCAGCCACATCAGTGCGGAGGAAGCTCAGGAAGATCCTGAAGTCATACTCGGTACGTTCACCGTAAATTCCATACCGGCTATAATATTGTTCGACTCTGGAGCAACACATTCCTTCATATCTGAAGACTTTGTGAAAATGAATGAGTTGGAAGTCCTCCCTCTGCCCGTCTCAATGATGATTGCCACCCCCGGCAAGAAAACCTTAGCCCACCTATTCAGCCCTAAAGTAAAGATAGAGATTCAAGGAATATTATTCTGGGCCGAGCCAGTCCTCATCGAGTGCACCGGACTCGACCTCATCCTAGGGATGGATTGGTTGATGAAGCACAAAGGAGTGATCGACTGCGCTAGCAAGTCCGTAACTGTGACCAACTCCGAAGGCGAAGCCGTCACTTTTCGGATGACCAGCCGCAAACCTCGCAAGGTGTCTCTTCACTCACTAGCCCTAGAGTAAGTGCCCGTAGTCAAGGAGTACATGGACGTCTTCCCAGAGGACCTGCCAGGAATGCCTCCCAAGCGGGACATCGAATTCAGAATCGAGCTTGTCCCCAGGACCACTCCAATCTCCAAGCGCCCATATCGGATGGTCGCCAATGAACTAACCGAAGTCAAGAGCAACATCGAAGACCTGGAACAAAAAGGGTATATCTGACCGAGTACCTCGCCCTGGGGTGCACCGATTATCTTCGCCATGAAGAAGGACAAGACCAAAAGGATGTGCGTGGACTATAGAGCCCTGAACGACATAACCATCAAGAACAAGTACCCATTGCCTCAAATCGATGACCTGTTCGATCAGCTGAAAGGATCCTCGGTGTTCTCCAAAATCGACCTCAGGTCAGGTTATCACCAATTGAGGATTAGAGAAGAAGACATCCCCAAGACCGCCTTCACCTCCTGCTATGGACTCTACGAGTATACTGTGATGTCGTTCGGACTCACGAATGCCTCGGCCTTTTTCATGAACATGATGAACAATGTATTCATGGAGTTCTTGGATAAGTTCATCGTGGTATTCATCGATGATATCCTCGTCTACTCCAAGACCAAGGAAGAACATGAAACCCACCTCTGTCTGACCCTCGAAAAGCTAAGGGAACAACAATTGTACGCCAAATATAGAAAGTGCAAGTTTTGGTCGTCTGAGGTGAAGTTCCTCGTTCATGTCATATCTGCCGGAGGAATATCTGTGGACCCAACCACCGTGGAAGCAGTGACCAATTGGCTACACCCCAAAAACGTGACCGAGATCCGGAGTTTTCTCGGATTGGCTGGATATTACTGCCGATTCATCGAGAATTTCTCAAAGATAGCCAAGCCCATGACCAGGCTATTGTAGAAGGAGGTAAAGTTTGAGTGGACCCCAGATTGTGAAGAATGCTTCCAAACCCTTAAGAAGAAGCTCGTGTCAGCCCCGATTCTGACTCTACCAGACATCCGGAAGGACTTCCACGTCTACTATGATGCCTCTCGCCAAGGGTTAGGGTGTGTCTTGATGCAAGATGGGAAGGTGATATCCTACGCCTCTCGTCAGCTGAGACCGCATGAACTGAATTACCCGACCCACGACCTAGAATTGGCAGCCGTGGTTCATGCCTTGAAGATATGGAGACATTAACTTGTGTGGAATCGGTGTGAGGTCTTCACTGACCACAAGAGCCTCAAGTACATATTCACCAAACCGGACCTGAACCTCAGGCAGAGAAGGTGGTTGGAGCTGATCAAGGATTATGACTTGGGCATCCATTATCATCTAGGCAAGGCAAATGTGGTGGCAGACGCCCTAAGTCGAAAAGGGTACTACAACGCCATCATGGTATAGGATCAGGCTCCTTTGTTATACAAGGAGATGGAAAGACTGAATCTAGGAATCACCACCAGAGCATATCTCGCTGCCCTAGAGACCAGACCTGTCCTGATAGACCAGATCTGGGAGACACAGAAGGAAGACCCAGACATCTTGGAGATCCAGCAGAACATGAGAAAGGGTAAAGCCCTCGGGTTCTCTGAGGACGAGCACGGTACCGTCTGGTTCAGAAACCGAATATGCGTGCCCGATAAGCTAGAGCTGAAGGCCCTCATCCTTCAAGAAGCCCACGACACTCTATACTCCATACATCCCGGGAGTACAAAGATGTATCATGACCTAAAGGAGAAATATTGGTGGGTCAGCATGAAGAGGGAAATAGCTGAATATGTGGCCAAGTGCAACACATGTCGGTGAGTCAAGGCAGAGCACTAGATACCTGTCGGGCTATTACAACCCCTCAAGGTCTCCGAATGGAAGTGGGAAGAGATAGGAATGGACTTCATCACAAGACTACCCAGGACCCAAGCTGGTCATGATTCTATCAGGGTAATCGTCGACCGACTCACCAAAGTGGCTCACTTCATCCCCGTCAAGACAACTTACACCGTTGCCAAGTTGGCCAAGTTGTATATGACCCGGATTGTGTGCCTGCACGGAGTTCCAAAGAATATTGTATCTGACCGAGGAAGTCAGTTTACCTCCAAATTTTGGAAGAACCTTCAAGAAGAGCTCGACACCCTGCTGAACTTTAGCACCGCCTATCATCCACAGACTGGTCGTCAAACCGAAAGAGTCAACCATGTATTGGAGGATATGATTAGAGCTTGCGCTCTAGACTTTGGCGGAATGTGGGACAAGAACTTGCCTTATGCGAAGTTCTCCTACAACAACAACTATCAAGTTAGCCTGCAAATTTCCCCGTTTGAAGCACTTTATGGGCGTAAGTGCAGAACGCCGTTACTCTAGGATCAGACCGAAGAATCACAACTATTCGGGACGGATATATTGCGAGAAGCCGAAGAAAAAGTCAAGATCATCAGGGACAGATTGAAGATACCCCAGTCCCGGCAAAAGAGCTATGCCGATAACTGTCGGAGAGACCTGGCCTTTGAGGAAGGCGATTATGTCTATCTCCGAGTCACTCCCCTCCGTGGCAGAAAAAGGTTTAACATGAGAGGCAAGGTAGCACCCCACTATGTCAGACCTTTTCAGATCCTCCGACAGCAAGGAGAAGTGGCATTCCTAATCCCCGATGAGATGCCTTGGCTATCTCGGTGGACTTAAGCTTACTGAAGAGTTAATCACATGTCAAAGTATCAAAACTCGCAGACTCTTCAATGCTTGAGATCTTTACTTCCCATATTCTATTATCCATAGAATAGAGAAGTTTGATCGCTTGGTCATGATCAGAGTAAGCTAGCGTCCTAGTGGAGCGCAAGTTGCTAACAATTCCATTAAAGCGTGCAAACAAGGCATCTACAGATTCGCCGGGGCCTTGCACGAACATTTGGTATTCTTGATTATATGTGCTCTGCCTCCTAGCCTTAATCTGAGAAGTGCCCTCATGAAAAGTACTCAAGGTCGTCTAAATTTCTTGTGCAGTTCGAAGGTGCTGGACCATGTCAAACTCGTTGTGACTCAGACTGATAAAAAGAATGTTTCTAGCCTTGCTATTACAATCATACCATGACTTCTCAGTCTCTGAGGTATGAGTGTCAGGAATCACATATTTGGATGCAACAATGTCCCAAATCGCACTTCCATGGCTAAGCAAATAAGCCTCCATGCGCACCTTCCAAAAAGCATAATCTCAACCATCAAACATCGGAATCTTGGTGTTCTTATCCATGTCGCCACAAGGATCACAAACCGGTTAAGGTCAACTGGTGATCTAATCGGCTCTGATACCAATTGTGGGATCAGAATGTCGACTAGAGGGGGGTGAATAGGCGCCTCGACACTTTCTTACGAATGTGATGGCCTGTTCAGATCACCCAACGCACCTCCAAATACTCAGTTCCAAGTTTTAATCCTATCAGTACAAAATTTGAGATCCACTGGATTGAAAACCACAATTCAGCGTAGTTTGAAAATTGTTTGATCAACAAATATCAAAACACTCACTCAAGAATTCAAGTCAAATTTGAAATAGAGAATCAGCTAGTTTCAATTGAATTTCAAATGACATCCCAATAGTTCAGAACTGATCAGGACTATAAACAGTGAAAACTGATAACCATTTGAATCAGAATTCAGGTTTTAAAACCACTTTCAGACTTCAACTTCAGAATAGCTAAACAAAAGTAATCTGAACACTGTATTCAATCAAATATTAATTCAAACTTACAATTCATCTCAAGGGCAAAAAATGATTATAATGATATTCACTTCAAAATTGTAACCAGATTTCAAACACAACTTCACTCCAGAATAGCAAACTGAATTTGGATTCTCAGATTGAGATACCAACTCAACTATTCAATAGCGGCACATAAAACTGAAATTTAATCGCATAGACAATAAGCACTCACTTCCTAAGAAGATACTTCAGCAACAATATCACACACAGATTAACAGCACTGAATCTCTTTGCACAAGACAAATTGATTACAGAAACTGAGACAATCTTTCAATGATCAGCAAATTTAACACATATACATTCAGCTGACAATTCAGTACACTAAAACCTGAGAACCTGAAATACTCTTGATGAGAAACAGTGTGAAATTAGTTCAAAACTGATTCAGATTGTGTTTATCCAGAAAGACTTTCATCCAATGAAGCAAATGTCTAAACCAGACTTATCTACAGCATCTAAACCTCAGGATCACATTCAAAAGGGGTATACTTAAGAACTTATCAGATTAAAACACTAAATACTTGGAGTAATCAGAAACTTCAGAGAATAGAAGTACTGAACAGATTGACTATAAACAAATTGAGGTTGAATCTCTGAATTGCAGGTTCAAAATTGAAATCAGTTCAAAGTTCTTAACATAGCACAACAACTACTGTTATGAAACTAAAATTTGCTAGAAGAAGAACAGTGTAGTGAATGTTCAAAATTGATTTAGAACATGAACCTACACAAGACACAGCTAAAAACAGAACACATGAGTAAAGAACAGAGGTAGATTGATGACTAAATTTGCTAGTAACTCAAATAACCTTTTAGGCAAAAAACACAGACTCAAATCACATAACCAGAAGAACTGAAATAAAAACCCTGATGACTGTGATCACCCAAATTCAGTGCCTAAATCATGATATCCTCATGAAAGATAAATGAATTCAAAGATTAGTCATATTCAGCATAAATCATACACATTCCTGGATGAAATCTCTCAAGAAAACAGTCCAGATCATCACAAATTTCCAGAGAACATGACGGAGAACTCACAGATTCATGCAATGAAAACAGACTAAATTTCTGAAGAACAATGATTTCAGCACAGCTTTTGACTCAATACTGAATTTACTAACATCATATCAAGAGCAAAATTGTTTCAAGGATCATCAATTCTCAGCATAAACCACAGCTACTTCAAGACGTAATTACACAAGAAATCACTCAAAATTATCAGGAATTTCCATGGAAAACGAAGGACTAACAAATTTACTTGTTGGAATTAGAAAACTCTATACGCTCAACAGTATTGCCAACAGGACTGTAGCGCATCCGAAAATAGCCACCAATTGCTGTTCATCATCAAGAACTAATTGGAAAAGTGCTGAAAAAATTGATTCTCCTCCATTCTGTTCGGCTAAGGAAAGGGGAATAATATCCTACCAGCCCCATGTTCTAGAAGCCCCATTTTACACTTAGCCCCCTGACAAATTCAGAAATAGTTATCCTGAAAATACCCTATTAAACTCTAAAAGAAAAATTACAAAAGGACTCTTCTTTTAATATATTTTCAGAGTGGACCCAGTCTAAAAAATATACCAAAAGGATACACTACGGAACTAAAAAATTTAAACTAATACAAGACACATATTTATTGAATTAACAAAAACATTTAAAGTTTTGATGGTTTTCAGCAAAAACCGACAAAGCCTCTCCTCATCATCGACGCCCGTCGTTAGTCCGTGAACCCGACCGCCAGCGTGTCTCTCCCGGTCTCGATCCCTCGAGCCGCCTTATCACTTGAACTGGCTTCCCTTTCGCTGACCCAATCGACGCTTCATCTTGATCAATCTTCAACTCAACGTCCTGTTCGACCTTCATGCGTACATCAGAGTCCACTCTCGACTTCGACTGACACCCTCGACAATCTAGCATTAGACTCCCCATCTAACCCTGATCCCGTGCCATCGACAGTCGACTTCAGGAGTCTTCTGTTATGTAAGAATGCCCTTTGGCTTAAGAAATGCCAGGGCTACTTTTTCGAGGTTAGATGCTAAGGCTCTAGGTCATCAATTAGGTCGTAATGTAGAGGCCTATATGGATGATATTGTAATAAAGAGTGCTTTAAAGCACCAACATAGCCTAGACTTAGCAGAAACATTTAATAGTCTTCGGGCATGTGGGATCCGTCTTAACCCCGAGAAATGTATTTTCGGAGCTAAGGCTGGGAAGTTGTTAGGGTATTTAGTTTCAAGCAGAGGGATTGAAGCTAGCCCTACTCAGATAACTGCGCTGCAGAAGATGGCTCCTCTAGAAAATTTAAAGCAAGTGCAAAAGCTGACTGGTCGTCTAGCAGCACTTAGCAGGTTTTTGGCAAGGTCTGCGGAGAGAAGTTTGCCCATCTTTAAAGCATTGAAAGGGTCCGAAGATTTTGCATGGACACCGGAGTGTCAGAAAAGCTTCGAAGATATTAAAGAGTATCTCAGTAATCTTACTACACTCACGGTGCCTATTGCGGACGAAACCCTACTCCTTTACCTTGCAGCTACATGCTTTGCTGTCAGCGCAGTTCTTGTCAGAGAAATGGATTTCAATGGGAAGTTGGTACAAAATCCAGTTTATTTTGTGTCCGAAGCATTGTCAGGAGCGAAGACAAGGTATTCCGAGCTCGAAAAGTTCACTTATGCTCTGATAATGGCTTCGAGGAAACTGAGACATTATTTTTTGGCTCATAATGTAATCGTGCCAACTTCGTATCCTTTGGGAGATATGCTCCGAAGTAAAGACTCCACTGGAAGAATTGGAAAGTGGGCAGTCGAACTAGCACCCTTCGGCATATCCTTTCTGGCAAGGACATCAATCAAATCGCAAGTCTTGGCAGATTTCGTAGCAGAATGGACTCCCCCTGCAACATGGGTTCCGGAGAAGTCAAACGAAGGAATTTGGACTGTTTTTTCTGATGGAGCTTTCCAAGCATCCGGAGCAGGTGTTGGAGCAGTTTTAATTTCGCCTTCAGGGCAAAGAGCAATGTACTCCGCAAGACTCAACTTTAAGTCTACCAATAATATAGCGGAGTATGAAGGGATTTTACTGGGACTCCGAAAAGCACGTGCTCTAGGGGCTACAAGAGTTGTTATAAAAACAGATTCTCAAATAGTAGCAGGGCACGTAGATAAATGTTTTCAAGTTTGGTATCAACAACTTGCAAAGTACTTAGAAGAAATCCATAAGATCGAAGCACAATTCAAGGGTATTTCCATTCGGAGTATACCAAGAGCAGAAAATATGCAAGCAGACATCTTAGCAAAAGTTGCAGCCGGAGCTATGGATATACCAGAAGAGGCTTTTTATGAGGAGCTCAGTACACCTTCGGTGCTACAAATTCCCTCTGCAGAGATTCTTTGCATTCCAAGTACAGATTGGAGAAATTCAATCATGGAACTTTTGCAAGGAGGAGCAAATTCGTCTGAAGAGCCACAGTTTTCAAGATTGAAACTCAGGGCCAGGAATTATCAAATAATCAACAGTATTTTATACAAGGCCGGAGTATGTTCTCCTTTACTCCGATGTATATCCCAAACCGAAGGCCAAGATATCCTTCGAGAAATTCATGAAGGGCTTTGCGGTAGCCATATGGCCCCTCGAGCTTTGGCAGGAAAAACACTTCGCTAGGGGCTTTATTGGCCTACGATAGTAGCAGATGCGGAGAATTTAGTCCGCACATGCCAAGGATGTCAGTGGATGGGTCGACGGAGTCATCACAAACCAACAGCTCTTCAAGTTATTGTTCCAGTATGGTCCATGACCAGATGGGGTATGGATTTGATTGGCCCCTTTCCAGTAGCTAAGGGAAATCTAAAGTTCACAGTGGTAGCTATTGAATATTTTTCTAAGTGGGTAGAAGCAGAGCCCTTAACAGCTATCACTTCGAACAATGTACAGAAATTCTTTTGGAAGAGTATCATTTGCCAGTTCGGAGTGCCTAGACAACTCACAATTGATAATGGAACACAGTTTGATGCAGATCCTTTCAGAAAGTTTTGCGAAGATCTAGGCATCTAGTTATGTTTTGCTGCAGTGAGACATCCTCAGTCTAATGGAGCTGTAGAAAGAGCCAATGGAAATATTTTGTTAGGGCTAAATCGAAGGATAGTAGGATTGGCAAAAGGACTGTGGACCGAAGAACTTCCGAAGATTTTATGGTCCATTCGGACTACGCAAACAAGGTCCACAGGTTTCACTCCATTCAGATTGCTATTCGGGGTTGAAGCTATGAATCCAACGGAGCTCAGAGGAGGATCACTTCGCAGCACCGAACCGGAGATTGAAGGAGAAAGACAAGCTTCGCTGGATTTAACAAAGGAGACAAGACTTTGAGCTGTGGCTAATTTATCAAAGTATCACCAGCAGACGAAGGCTTGGTTTGACCCGAAGATTAAGATCAATGAGCTTAGACCGGGTCATCTCGTTTTACGAAGCATCATAGCGCCAGGAAAATTAGGAAATAAATGGGAAGGTCCATATTTAATTGTTCGTTCAGACGTCCTGGCTCTTTTAAATTAGCTAATTTGGAAGGTGAAGAGTTAGCACATACTTGGCATGCAGAGCACCTAAAGCGATACTTCGCATAAGGGCTCCATGTAATCATGTGTAATCACTTTTCGAATCAATAAAGCATATGGTTCAGATAGTGCCTACCCCTCATAAACTTCCAGCTTCCGAGTGGACGCACTGGAACCGTGGAGTTGACCGAGAGGGAAGTGTCATTAATTTGAATCATATTTTCGGACTTTGAACCATCAGTTCGAAGTTTCCGATGTGGGGGCTGACATAATCCGGAGTCCAAGCCACCGGCTTGTAGGCATCCGTAAAAGAGCCCAAAACCACATCATACGGAGTCCAAGCCACCGGCTGGTAGACATCCGTAAAAAGAGTCCAAGGAGACCAAATCATGCGGAGTCCAAGCCACCGGCTTGTAGACATCCGTAAAAAGAGTCCAAAGAGACCACTGCGAACTCCAAACCACTGGTTTGACAGAATTCGCAAAAAAGAGCCGAAGGAGGCCAAAACAAAACAGAATTTGAGCCATGAGCTTCGAATGTATGTTAAGAAAGTCCAAAGTGACAAATTATCTAAGACACTAAAGTGTCCCGAAAGTTATCTCAAGTGATTTCTTTCAAAAACATAAGGTACTAAGTTGCCAATCTTCAGACTACAAATAGTCGAAGACATTTTATAAGATTTTAATCAATCTTTAAATTGCTGAGGGGCTCCAAACCCCAAAAATTGTACTCCTAAGTTTTCTTTGTGCCTAACCATCTTTGAATACAATTCAATGCTGCTTACGCCCAAAGAGGGGCTAATAAATAGGGAGACAATTTTAAATCGATATTTATTATGCGAACATATATGATTACATCATGAAAAATTGGTATCTATACCAAGAAGAAATCGAAGACCTCTTCAATCTCTAGAGCTAGGGTTGGAACGACTAGTTCCAGTGTCGGGAGTTCTAACAACTTTGCGTTTAACTCTTCTGCCTCCCTTCGAAGCTCTAAAGTCTTTTTGTTCTTGCTGAAGCTCGGCCCAAGTTCGAAGCCGTTCGGGGCTCCTTTACCAGCTTCCAAGTTCTTCAGGCTTTTTACCTTGATCTTCATCTTCGTCTTCGGACCATATAATGTCCTCAGAAGATGAAATTTCCAAGTTAACTTCTTTTTCTTCCTCTTTAATGCAAGATAATATATCTTTGCTTATTTCAGACGTAATCATTCTGGAACTATCTCGAGGAACTAGAAATCGAGGGCGCTTGTGAAGTTTTAAGATTTCTAAGGTAGCCCATAATAAGCGAAGTTCGTCATTAATATCTAACACTTCGACATCTTCCATATGAGGCAAAGCCTAAAAGCATGATAAACAAATCTTCATTCATAAATGTACAAAAGCGTAGTGCTTTACATAGTTGAAGATCCTAAGGTAATTCTAAACCTGCGGGTTTGGAGGAGGCTGACTGCTCGAAGCTTGAGACCGAGCCTGCTTCTCGCGTTGTCCTTCGTCAATCCAGGCCTCGATCGTAGAGCGACCTTCGGCTCTCCATGAAGTTTGAAAGGCTTGCCAAGCAGCGGCCACACCTTCGGAGGGAGTAAGAAGCTGGTCATCATCGAAGGTAATGGGACCCTCTCCTGCGCTCGGAGTTATCGATCGACCCAGATCTTCGTAGTAACGAAGTATGCCGACAGCAGCCACTTGTCCGGAGATTTCTCCGTAACGAATGCCTGCTGTCTTCATTTGCTTCGCTGCTCCTTTAATCCTCTTCAGCCGGCGCAGTAGAGAGATGTTGTCATCCGAAGGAAGCATCCCAGTAGTACCGAAGTACTCCAGAACGCCTAGCAATTGGTCCATGACCTCCGCAGCTACCTTCTCAGACTTGATCTTATCTTCAATTAATGCATCTTTCGTCGAAGTTAGCTCTTCTATTACTCCAGAGAGCCTAGCCGCCTCCGTAGTTAAAGAATTCTTATGATTCAGTAGTTGGCTAGCTTCTTCTCGGAGTCTAACAAGCTCGGCCCCCGCAGTAGCGTGCTCTGCCCGCATCTTTTCAATTTCTGCTCGAAGCACAATTTTTTCCGCTTCGAGCTCTTTATTCACAGCTTCCAAGCCTTGTCTGGCCCTGCGCTGCGTTGAAACCATGTTGTCCATGTGGGCCACTCGACCTTCGGAGATAGTAAGATTTCGTTGAAGAGTTGCATTTTCCTCTCGAAGGCGAACGCTTCCACGTTCATTTGATATGTTCGCAGCTCGAACCAAGACTGTTTGCTGCGAAAAGAAAAAACCAAGGTGAGAAATTATTTGTATATAAATTTGATGTTGTTTTGCAGATACTTCGTACCTGGTATGCTGCGCGTTCCATGGCAGCGTTAAGCTCCGAACTCTCTGCCTCGCTCAAGATAGCCACCAAGTCCGTCTTCTCGACTTAGCGACTAGCTCGATCCAAAGGCTAGAGCAAAGTCCGAAGCCCAGTCCTTCGCTCCAAGAAAGGAGCTAGAAGGGGGAGCATGCTCAAGGCTTGTTTGTCATCTTCGCTTGGCGAAGGCCCGGAGTGTTGAGCTGTGGTCTTCGGAGCCCTAGTAGACTGGCCCCCCTTAGTAGATTGGCTCTCGTCTGTTGACTCAGACGGAGTTGATCCTAAGCTCGGAGCAAGGAGGGGGTTCATCTTTCCTTTGCCTTTTCCAGGCCCCATCTGAGCGATTTCTGGGCTTGGCTCCAAAGTTGTCGAAGGTCCAGGAATTGTATCTTCGGGACGGACCTCTTCCATGGAAGTGGACTCTGAAAAAACAAAGGTATTATACATTGTATAATTTCGTAGGAAAAAAGAACAAAAGAATTATGCGAAGTTTACCTTCGACATTTTGGCGGCGGGTGAGCATTGGGCTGCTTGGCGGGTCGAAGGCAAGGTCTTCGTCAGAATCAACAGTCAAATCTTCGACTATTGGAGCATCTTCTTGAGCCGCCATTGTTACTTCGCCCGGAATCGTAGCTGCAGTAACCTCCACTCCGCTTTCATCCACAGGGGCTCCGTCCTGAGCTCTTTGGGCTGCATCCTCGTCAATCAACCTCACGAGCAACCTGCCTTCATCCTCCTGAGAATCGGAGATTGAAGCTCTTGGGCTTGAAGGCGCATGAATTTTTGGCTTTCGAGCCACCTTCTTAACCGGAGTCTTGGCAGAGCTCGAAGTTCCAACTTCGGCTTTCCTCTTCTTGGGCCCTTTCCCCGAAGGAACCCAATCCATCAGAGGGGGCAGAACAATTTCGAGCAACCCCCATACTCGGTTGGATCGCTCCCAACTACCAACCAATTTGATTCTCCATTCTTTCTTGGTCGGAGTTGGAATGCCCAAAATCTTCTCCGAAGCTCGTACGATTTGCTCCGAATTTATAGGGGCTGAAGAAGCTAGAAAATAAGTTAAGTTTGTTAACTCTTCGAATAAATATACATAGAGTATGTTGTTTTCAAAGTTACCTACAGGACTCGAAGTCGAAGAAATTTTCCGAAGACCGCCTTCCGAATCCTCTTCGAAAGTGATTGGCCAGTTGGCCATCGGGGGAGGGATTTGAAGCCCGAGGAATTCTTCGGCTAAGTCTCGCATGCTCAAGCGATGACTGATTTTTTGAAGCAAGGTCAGGCGAGCTTCGAGTTGGCCTAGATCCGGGTGCACTAAGGCTTCTTTTCGAAAGTGGATTTCTTGCAGGGGTCCAGCTAGGCGGCTGCTCGCCCCAACTTCGGCATAAAACCATCTCAAGATCCAATCAGTATACCATCTGGCATTGATGGCCTTGGCAGGAAACCGGAGAGCATATTCGTCCCGGAGTCTGAAGTTGATACTTCCGGGGCCTACGAAGGTCTTCGGTTGGCATGATGCTCTGTGTAGTGCTGTGAAGATCTCCGCCCTTCCTTCACAACCTTCGGCTCGCAACGCCCATTCGAAGATGGCAAGACGCGCTACCGCATTCGGAGAGAGTTGGGGGAGAGTGACATGGAACAAGTCCAATCCCTCCGCTAAGAAGTCGATCGCCGGAAGCCCCAAACCAGCTTCGAAGAAGGCTTCGAAAACAACCACTTCTCCGGGTTTTGGTGACGGAATAATTTCCTTCCCAGGTTTGTGAATCATCACCCCCAAACTAATCTTGCCTTCTACTGCGGCCGCAAGCGATTCCCTTCTGCAGGTTGACGGTCCCAGTTGATATGACTGGTCTACATACTTCGTCGACGCCGGAAATAGGTCTTGGGGATCGGCATTTTGCGGATTTCCACCCACCGGCGCCATTACCGCCACTGAAGGATTTGGAGTTGCTGTCGCCGATGATGCAGCCGCTGCCGCCGCTGCCGCTTGCTGCTGGGCCAAGGCTGAAGTTGCTCCAGGACCCTTGAAGCTGGTTTTCGCCATTAGATATCATGGATTGCTTTGAAGGAAAAGTGGAGACTAGGGCTCGAGAGTTGGTCTGTTTGCACGAAAGCGGTGGAAAGGTACTCAAGAAAGGTCTGGGCCCTCTATTTATAGCCTAGACCCCAAATTTTTTACCGTTTGCTTATGCCGTTTTGCATTCTTGACTGTTACTTCGTTTCGGAATCAACGCATTGCGTAACTTCCGTCAGAAGGAAAAAGCCAACGGCTATTTTTTTCGAGTCTAAAAAGACTTTCGGATTTCCCGAGTTAATTCTAAAAAACTTCGAATGCAATTCACTTAGAAAATAATTTGAAGTTCGCATCTCCATACATTTCGGAGGTGTATTAAGTCTGCTAAATCCCTGCACATGGATATGTTTTCTTGCGTATACTGCTTCCCAAACATCATAGATTTAACGGAGAAGCGTACTCGAGGGGCTACTGTTAGGGGAAAATATTCCATCTTCAGGATTACCGCAGTAACAAGACAAAGACAAGAAATCAAGTCAAAGGATTCTGACGTATATTATCAGATGTACGTTGAAGGTAGTTTGAAGTATGAAAACAAACTCTGGTTCGGAGTATATCTTCGAATGTGGACTCTTCCGAGAGCTTCCTTGCCAGCTAAGATGGAAGATTTATCTTCTTTCTCATTAGATTAGTCTTTTACCATTTTAGCCCTATTAAGGGTACCGAATAGTTTCCACTATGTCGGTTGTAATAGAGGGGTAAAAAGGTCTTTTCCTTAATATTTGGGCCTATAAATACCCCCCGTTTTACCCTGTAATACGGACCGAATACAAGTTATTCAATACATACTTTCGAACTATTCTAAGTTATTATCCTTTCGGAGGCTTGGAATATTTTTCTTCGCAAACACTTCGTTTGTTAGTTTCTAATCCTTAGAAACCTGTTAGCGTAATCTTTTACGCCAACACCGAGTTCAAAGCAAAGTGCAATGGTATGCAGTCTAGAACAAAGTAGTGCGACTATGCAAACCCACCTGGATCTTTTCAATTTTATCACCACTTTAGCACTTTTGATTCATTTTCATCATTTTCATCATTTTCAATTTCCATTTTTCATTTTTTCAATTTTTTTTATTTTTATCTTTTAGCAAACATGATCAAGTTGTTTATGAGCATCCAAGTGACAAGGACAAAGCTATCAAGTAAGAAATGAATAGCAAAAGTACCCTAGCCTATTCATGCTAGAATCCAGACTTGGTAGTGACCATTTTCAAATTTTCGCAAAGAAAAGCCATGCTCAAACCATATAGATAGATGAGTTCATTCTAAGCACAATCAAATAGTGAATACAGGACAGTATTGTAAAGTGCACCCACAAGCATGTACATGTAAAAGCATTTAATCATATTTCAGAAGCATATGCAAAAGTACACAACTCCTCCTCACATGATGCCATAAGGATGACAAATGCCAAGCTCTCCCCTCAAAAATGCAAAGCGAGAAGCATCGAGAGGCTTGGTGAAACTATCTGCAAGCTGATTTTGAGTATCGACAAAACGCAATTCAATATCGCCTTTTTCATTATGATCTCTCAAAAAGTGATAACGCACGTCAATGTGTTTGGTCCTAGAATGTTGTACTGGGTTGTTTGCTAAACTGATTGCACTTGTGTTATCACAAAATAATGGAACATGTGAAAACTCCAACCCAAAATCCTGCAAAGTAGAGACCATCCACAAAATCTATGCGCAACAACTAGCAGCAGCTACATATTTAGCCTCGGTTGTAGACTGTGCAATGCTAGGCTGTTTGCGTGAAGACCAACACACAAGAGATGACCCCAGAAAATGACACATCCTAGAAGTACTCTTACGATCAATCCGGCAACCAGCAAAGTCAGCGTCAGAAAAACCTCTCAAGCATAATGAAGATGATGCATAATACCAAATACCGAATTCAAGAGTATGCTTAAGGTAACTTAAGATGCATTTGATATCTTGACGATGTGATGCCCTGGGAGAGGCCTAAAAACGAGTGCACAGACACACAACAAAGTGTATGTTCGGCCTCGTAGCCATCAAGTACAGAAGGGAGTCGATCATGCTGCGATACTCCTACTGGTCCACTTCTTCTCCGTCTTCATCTGGATCCAGAGAAATAGTAGTACCCATTGGGGTAGCAAGACGTTTAGCATCAGACATGTCAAAATGTTTAAGAAAATCTCTAGTGTAATTTGTTTGATGAACAAAAGTTCCTTGTTTGCTTTGTTTGATCTGCAAAACCAGGAAGAAGGTCAGCTCGCCCATCATCGACATCTCAAATTCCCTGCTCATCGATTCTGCAAACTCGGCAACAAGTGTATGAGATGAACCACCAAATATTATATCATCGACATATATCTGAACGAGTAGGAAGTTTTTGGCATGCATGAGAGTGAACAATGTTTTGTCAACATACCCCATCTTGTACCCGTGCTCAATCAAGAACGTCCTAAGGCGGTCGTACCAGGCCCTCGGTGCTTGTTTGAGCCCATATAGTGCTTTGTGATGTTTAAAGACTCTATGGGAGTACTTGGGATCCTCAAAGCCAGGAGGCTGCTTAACATACATGTCCTCTCCTATGAAACCAGTCAGAAACGAGCTTTTTACATCCATTTGAAAAAGTTTAGAAACGCGCGAAGAGGCAAAAGCAAGCAAGATCCTAATGGCCTCAAGTCGAGCTACCGGTGCAAAATTTTCTACAAAATCAACCCCCTCGACTTGAGAATACCCTTGAGCCACTAGCCTATCTTTGTTTCTCACTATCTTCCCATCCTCCCCCTGTTTGTTTTTGAAAATCCATTTGTACCAATTATGTGAATGTTAGGGGGTGGATCAAGGAGAATCCAAACCTGATTTCTATCAAAATTTTCAAGTTCCTCATGCATGGCGCTGATCCAACTCGCATCAGACAAAGCATGACTAACATCTAATGGTTCAAAATTTGCAACAAAAGCGGAATCAATGAAATGAGCATGAGATTGGGTTACTCGTTCATTTAGCTTGCCGATGATCTGCTCTAGGGGATGCATTCTTTGAATACGAAGCGGTGCTTCTCTTTGCGACAGAATCTCCCCCTCAACTATTGCCAAAGTTTGCTCCAAACTCTTAGAAGTTAAATCTCTAGGTCCTCTTGTTGACGTGGTCAAAGCTTCAGGAGTTGCCATAGAGGGAGGTAGTGGTACAACCTTAGGATCTTCATCGTCTGATGGATCTTCTTCCTCAAAAAGCATTTAACTCATATCGTGCTCACTTGCAAATTCAAAGTTAGTGCTAACACATGGAGATGTTTCATCAAAAGTTACATCACAAGATTCAACCAATGTGTTAGTTTCAAGATTGAAAACACGATAAGAGTGACCATGCAAAGAATAGCCCAAAAAGATCCCATCAGATGCGCGCGATTCAAATTTGTCCAAATTACCTCATTTTAGGATGAAGCAACGACATCCAAACACTCTGGAGTGAGTGACCTTGGGCATCCTCCCAAAGCGAAGTTCATAAGAAGTCACATTCAGCAAAGAGCACAAAAAGATCCTGTTGGAGATGTAACATGTTGTACTCATGGCTTCAGCTCAAAATTTTCTAGGAGTCCTGTGCTCATTCAGCATCGTCCTAGCCATCTCCACAAGTGTGCGATTTTTCCTCTCAACTACACCATTTTGTTGAGGGACTCTTGGTGGAGAAAACTGATGTTCAATCCCATGTTCAAGGCAAAATTCTGCAAAAGAGCTATTTTTGAACTCGGTGCCGTTATCACTTCGAAGAGCCTTCATTGCATCAGGGAGTTCATTGAATAGCCTCAGTGATATGCTCTGAAAGTGTATGAACGCTTCATCCTTGCTTACGAGAAAGAAAACCCAAAAGTAATGAGAAGAGTCATCGACCACAACAAGTACATACCTATTTGCCGCCTAAAGAGCTAACCCGGGATGGACCAACTATATCCATATGAATAAGTTCACCGGGTCACTCAGTCATCACCATGTTTATGGGGTAATGTGAGGCAGCAACCATTTTCTCAGACGACATGGAGCACAAATGAGGTTCTTCTCAAATTTTAGCTCGGGCAATCCTCGGATGAGTCCTAGGGCACTCAATCTCACAAGAAGATCAAAGCTCATGTGCCCTAGTCTCCTATGCCACATCCAAAGCTCAGAAGACGGTTCAGCTAAAAGACAATGAGAAGATCCAGAAGACTTAGTGAAATCAGCTCCAAATGTGATGCTTTCTTGATGCCTGGCTGAGGTGAAGATGGAGAACCATGAAGACTTTCCAGTCATGTGACGTGAACACCCGGAATCAATGATCCACTTGTCCTCCAGCCTCCCATGACTCCCCTAAGTAGGGACGGGAGATCTCGAGTACTCAGCGCTGGGTTTAGAGATAAGATGCCTAGGTATCCAGCACTGAACTACTCAAGAAGTAGGTAAAGAAAGAGACTGTGTGGGATGAGAACCATACTGAACATGAGGTCTCCTAAAATAATTTGGACCAAAACACCTACGTGGTCTATCATCATACGAAGTACGATATACACCACGATGGGCATAGCCACTCATGTAACTATATGAAGCCTCATAATCAGTATAAGTATTATAACCATAGTCATGCATATCAAATGAAGAATAATCATGAAAACGTAAAGCATGAGCACAATGTTCATCTTTCATGTGTCTATAGCAAAAACCTATCAAATGACCTTCACGATGATAATAAGTGCAATGACAAACTTTCTTAGGTGTAGGTTTATAGGTTTATGGTGCAAACCTCACAGTTTTCCTAGGTTTTTGCTTAGAGTCTATCTTGAGTGGTGGAATGATTATCTTTTTGGGTTGGGTAGGATTTTTGGCTTTTTGAGGTGTGTCTAACCGGGCTCTCTTTCTCAAGGGTAGTAGGTAGAGTGAACACAGTTTGGCTTAGGGTACTAGATGAAGTCCTCTCATAACCTAACCTAAGAGCTAACCCTGCCCTGTCAGCACACATTTTTGTTTTATCCAAAAGCAAATCCATTTTCCATTTCCCTTCAGTGCATTTGTCTACCATGGAAAGCAGATAATCATTCTCACACTTCAGTTTTTCTACTTGCTCTCTAGCAAAGCTGAGTTGATCCTTAAGGTTGATGCAGATGGGACACGCCGGCTACACATCCTTAGAACACTCAGCATTCTCCAATCTATCCTTAAGCTCATTGGTATGCTTATCTATCAAACTAATGCTTTCAATCAATAAGGTGCAATTTAAGCATTCATCGATGGAACTGACTAGACTCCACCACCAAGAGTTGCTTCTGAGCATTTTCTAGTTTTTCAATGTTTTGAGCATGAATCAGATGCAACTGAGCAAGTTCATCTATCATGACAAGACATGACTCACAATGAGCAGTTTCAGATTTAGACTTCAACACAACAAGTTTAGTAATTGATCAAGAGATAGACTAACCTCATATGAGTCAAGCACATCGCTGCTTTGCTTGCCGTTGGCCATGAAGCAAAGGTCGTTGAAGTCCTTCTTCTTTTCCTTCTTTTCTTCATTCTTGCCTGGTTCATCTTCATCATAACTTGGTTCTTCACTCGAGGTGTTGTTGATGTCACTAAGTGCTGCCATGAAAGCTCTAGCCATCCTTTTCACCACTTTTCCTCTTTTACCTTTGTAAAACAGTTTTTTCTCTTTTTTCTAATATTTGGGTTCATGTTCATTTTTGGCTTTCAGTTTTGGGCAATTGGCTTTAATGTGATTAAGGTCAGAGCACTCAAAACACCCTCGAGAGCCTCCTCTCCTCTGATCTCTTCTATCATTGTAGAACCTAGTGAACTTTTTGACTATAAGAGCAAGCTCTTCATCGTCCAATGTGTCCACTTGTTCCTTTGTGATAGAGACCAAAGAAGACAAGGCAAAACCCCCAGACAAAGCACAAATACCAGACATGCTACCTCCAGATGAGGTGCCACTACCGGAACAAGAAACTAGTACCATGGATTGTGGCAAAGAGTTCCCAATCCCCGAACGAGATGCCTTGGCTATCTCGGTGGACTTAAGCTTACTGAAGAGTTTATCGCATGTCAAGGTATCAAAAATCGCAAACTCTTCAATGCTTGAGATCTTTACTTCCCATATGCTATGATCTAGAGCATAGAGAAGTTTGATCGCTTGGTCATGATCAGAGTAAGCTAGCGTCCTAGTGGAGCGCAAGTTGCTAACAATTCCATCAAAGCGTGCAAACAAGGCATCTACAGATTCGTCGGGGCCTTGCACAAACATTTGGTATTCTTGATTATACATGTTCTGCCTCCTAGCCTTAATCTGAGAAGTGTCCTCATGAAAAGTACTCAAGGTTGTCCAAATTTCTCATGCAGTTCGAAGGTGCTGGACCCTATCAAACTCGTTGCGACTCAAACTGATAAAAAGAATGTTTCTAGCCTTGCTATTACATTCATACTGTGACTTCTTAGTCTCTGAGTTACGAGTGTCAGGAATAACATATTGGCATGCAACAATGTCCCAAATAGCACTTCCTTGGCTAAGAAAATAAGCCTCCATGCACACCTTCCAATAAGCATAATCTCGACCATCAAACATCGAAATCTTAGTGTTCTTATCCATGTCGCCACAAGGATCACAAACCGGTTAAGGTCAACTGGTGATCTAAATGGCTCTGATACCAATTGTTGGATCGGAATGGTGACTAGAGGGGGTGAATAGGTGCCTCGACACTTTCTTATGAATGTGATGGCCTGTTCAGATCACCCAACGCACCTCCAAATACTCAGTTTCAAGTTTTAATCCAATTAGTACAACATTTGAGATCCACTGGATTGAAAACCACAATTCAGCGTAGTTTGAAAATTGTTTGATCGACAAATATCAAAACACTCACACAAGAATTCAAGTCAAATTTGAAATAGAGAATCAGCTAGTTCCAATTGAATTTCAAATGACATCTCAACAGTTCTGAACTGATCAGGACTATAAACAGTGAAAACTGATAACCATTTGAATCAGAATTCAGGTTTTAAAACCACTTTTAGACTTCAACTTCAGAATAGCTAAACAACAGTAATCTGAACACTGTATTCAATCAAATATTGATTCAAACTTACAATTCATCTCAAGGGCAAAAAATGATTATAATGATATTCACTTCAAAATTGTAACCAGATTTCAAACACAACTTCACTCCAGAATAGCAAACTGAATTTGGATTCTTAGATTGAGATACCAACTCAACTATTCAATAGCTGCACATAAAACTGAAATTTAGTCGCATAGACAATAAGCACTCACTTCCTAACAACATACTTCAGCAACAATATCACACACATATTAACAACACTGAATCTCTTTGCACAAGACAAACTGATTAGAGAAACTGAGACAATCTTTCAATGATCAGCAAATTTAACACATATACATTCAGCTGACAATTTAGTACACTAAAACCTGAGAACCTGAAATACTCTTGATGAGAAACAGTGTGAAATTAGTTCAAAACTGATTCAGATTGTGTTTATCCAGAAAGACTTTCATCCAATGAAGCAAATGGCTAAACCAGACTTATCTACAACAACTAAACCTCAGGATCACATTCAAAAGGGGTATACTTAAGAACTTATCAAATTAAAACACTAAATACTTGGAGTAATCAAAAACTTAAGATAATAGAATTACTGAACAGATTGACTCTAAACAAATTGAGGTTGAAGCTCTGAATTGCAGGTTCAAAATTGAAATCAGTTCAAAGTTCTTAACATAGCACAACAACTACTATTATGAAATTGAAATTTGCTAGAAGAAGAACAACGTAGTGAATGTTCAAAATTGATTCAGAACATGAACCTACACAAGACACAGCTAAAAACAGAACACATGAGTAAAGAAGTGAGGTAGATTGATGACTAAATTTGCTAATAACTCAGATAACCTTCTAGGCAAAAAACACAGACTTAAATCACATAACCAGATTTGTAGCAGAACTGAAATAAAAACCCTGATGACTGTGATCACCCAAATTCAGTGCCTAAATCATGATATCCTCATGAAAGCTAAATGAATTCAAAGATTAGTCATATTCAGCATAGATCATACACATTCCTGGATGAAATCTCTCAAGACAATAGTCCAGAACATCACAAATTTCCAGAGAACATGGAGGAGAACTCACAAATTCATGCACTAAAAACAGACTAAATTTCTAAAGAACAATGATTTCAGCACAGCTTCTGACTCAATACTGAATTTACCAACATCATATGGAGAGCAAAATTGTTTCAAGGATCATCAATTCTCAGCTTAAACCACAACTACTTCAAGATGTAATTACACAAGAAATCACTCAAAAATATCGGGAATTTCCATGGAAAACGAAGGAGGACTTACAAATTTACTTGCTGGAATCAGAAAAAACTATACGCTGAATAGGATTGCTTACAGGACTGTAGCGCATCCGAAAATAGCCACCAATTGCTGTTCATCGTCAAGAAGTCATCGCTAAGAGTGTTTTTTCTGGTTTGATTGGAAAAATGCTGAAAAAAATTGATTCTCCTCCATTCTGTTCGGCTACAGGATAGGGGAATAATATCCTACCAGCCCCATGTTCTAGAAGCCCCATTTTACACATAGCCCCTTGACAAATTCAGAAATAGTTATCCTGAAAATACCCTATTAAACCCTAAAAGAAAAATTACAAAAGGACTCTTCTTTTAATATATTTTCAGAGTGGACCCACTCTAAAAAATATACCGAAAGGATACACTATGAAACTGAAAAATTTAAACTAATACAAGACACATATTTATTGAATTAACAAAAACATTTAAAGTTTCGACGGTTTTCAGCAAAAACCGACAAAGCCTCTCCTGATCATCGACGCCCATCGTTAGTCCACGAACCCGATCGCCAGCAAGTCTCTCCTGCTCTCGATCCCTCGAGCCGCCTTGTCACTTGAACTGGCTTCCCTTTCGCTGACTCGATCAACACTTCGTCTTGATCAATCTTCAACTCAACGTCCTGTTCGACCTCCATGCGTACATCAGAGTCCACTCTCGACTTTGACTGACACCCTCGACCATCTGGCATTAGACTCCCCGTCTAACCCTAATATTGTGCCATCGACAATTGACGAGTAACTCAAGCCTACACACACGAGACAAACATAGACACACACACACCATATCCAGAGCATCCATACACAACCCATGATTTCACCATGTCAATCACTCATCATTACCTTGAACAATAGTGACAAACCTCACTATGTTCCTCAACAATCTTATAGTTTTTCCAAATTATCTTACACAGCTCCCTAGCGAGTCATCCACAATCATTACGCCACTTAGCTATGATTTATTTTAGCTTCTTTGGAGCCCCATCATAATACACATCTTCAACCTCGTAGATTGCCGTATGCATCTTGTTATTCTCCCGTTTTCCTCTCCTCTTCGCATTTGCAGAGGATGTAGTGGCAGCGGGCTCAACAGCTGTTGGCTCAGATGACTCAACAGCTGGGACAATAGCTGTTATTTTCTCGACTTGGAATAATCGACGCTTGCTTCCTCGCTTTGGATGATCCTACGACGATAGACAATGTGAGATTCAAGAATGTAATCCTTAGTTAGAAGCTCCTCAGACTTGTTACTAACGCAATAATTACATCCGCTTGAGCTTTAGGAATGTAATCCTCATCGGTGTCTTCTCTCGTTCTTTTTTTACTAGGCTCCATTGGATGTTCATTCTTTGGAGAGTGGTCCAAAGATTCGCTATCAGAGGATCCTTCAGATGAACCCTCTTTATTTGTTTTTGCGGGAGACTCGTAGATGAGCTCCTCGACGAGACATCCTTCTTTCGCCATAGATGAACTATTCATAGTTAAGAGGCTAATGTATCAGAATTTTGGTTATGTAAAAAAGTTTCGCTGTCATATTTTCATGTACAAAACAATGCACAAAGTGGTTGAGGCCTCAACCTATTTTGTGTTGTTTTTCAAATATGTTCATGGCTGCCAGCGTAGCAAGTAATGTCATCAATACATTATTGGCGGACAGCGTAGCAGTGGCGGGCAGCACCAGCGCCCGCCACTCTAGTGGCGGTCTTCTAATGGTCCGCTACTACAGTGAAAAACTACAGCGCCACTACAGTAGCGATTTGTAGTAGTGTCACTAAAGCACAAAATCGAGAGCAACATCGGTTACATTTGCTCAAACTCAATGCTTCTGATCTGCCTTGAGGGAGTTTGAGGGGGGTTGTTAAGGCTATTAGGCGCATATATCATCTAGGCCCATCATCTCATGGCTATATATATGCATCCACCTTAATGGTGTGATTATGCTCCCTAATTGAGGTTAGTCATAGTATTCATCAAGGAATTAAGGAAGAAAGAGGTCTGATCTCTCATCTCAATCTTTGTCTCCCCATCTTAAGTCTACCTCTCATCCCTAGCAGCCACCACTGCCTGACTATCCTCTCAACGGTGTTTATCCTTTCATGGGTTCAACCCATGATAACTTGGTATTAGAGCCACTTACCATGGCTTCTGGTGTTGATCGTAAAAGTATGTAAGTTTTCTCCATGTTAGGGTGTGCATCTACTCGACCTAGCAATCAAGGAAGTACTCCATCCAGTGTTTGATGTCAATGGTGCTAAGAAGAAAATCCACATCAAGCTAGAAAATGGTTTGAAGACCCATAATAATCTTAAATTTATTTTTAGTTTTCAATAATGTATTAAACCGAGATGTAAAAGGCTTGAGTCTTATTTATGTTAGGCGTCGAGTTAGGTTTGAGGTCGTCCTGCAGCTCGAGGACAAGCTGCTTCAAAAGGAGGAATGTATTGTCATGGGTTGTGGGCCAAGGCCATACCTTCTATGGTTACAATTCTACTAGATATATTTTCGATTCCATCAAAAATCAATTTTACAGTATACGATATTGTTCATGTGAACAATATGCATGGGTACTGTAGTAGTTGGGAATTATGATTAGGTAAATTATTCCTTTAAAATAGCATATTAGATTAGAATTAGTTAAAGAGATAAGTCTTGTAGGCTCTATAAATAGGGTTATATTTGTTAAGGCCCATATACTAGGCCCATGGCCCACCATGTTCTCTATATATATATGTCTATCTCCCACTATTAGCATCTAATCTCACTCTCTAATCCACCCGATCCAATTTTTTTCACTCCCTTGTCGCCCGTAGCGGTCTGTTTCACTGCCACTGCCCGTCGCGGTTGGTCTTCTGTTGTCGGCCACCCGAACGGCTTCTCCGCTGCCGGTTGACCGTTTGGCTCATCTCCACTGCCGTCTCGCTCGTCACGGCCCGACCCCACCATTAGCCATCTGTCACAGCCCATCTTCACCACCCAAGAAACTCCTCCGCCACTAGTCGCCCGTCTGGCTCGTCTCCATCATCGGCGTCACCTGTCGCAGTCCGTCCCCACCGCCAGCCACCTGTCGCGGTCCGTCTTCACATCCTGCCTCTCCGTCTGCCATCCGCACGACTTGACCTCATCTCCCGTCGCTCTGTTACGGTCTTAGTCTTGCCTTCGTGGGTGTGTGCAGGCATCGCCCTGTCGCTAAGGTTTGTCGACTCTGCAGAACTATGATGCTACTTGTGCTATTACCAGACTGGTCTTCTCTAGAAGAATCGTGTTGCCTTATAGTGCACTTGTTCCTGCTATTTCTGTTGGTTCTACAGTGCCTTGGTGATTTCTACTTCTCTTAAAGGTTATCGTGGGTTTCCTCTATTTTTCAACGTGTCACGGATAAATGCAATTGTTATTAGTATCACTCTAGATGGTCATAATTATCATAAGTGGGCATTCTGTGTAGAAAATGCTTTGAGGGGCACCGGTCTTTATTTTCATCTAATGGATGATGCACCTGATAGTTTTCTATCTTCCTTAGTCTTTAGCTCGCGTCTCATCTACTGCCTCATCTTCATCGTCTTTGGCTTCATCCTTCGTCAAGTGGCATCATCGTTTAGGTCATTTGTGTGGGTCTCGGTTATCTACATTAACTACTTCCATTGAGTATAGTTTTCATTGTAAAGGTTGCAAACTTAGAAAACAAATACAACTTTCCTATTCATATAGTGTCTCTCATAGTACTACATCTTTTGCTCTTATTCATTTGGATGTATGGGGACCTTCTCCTTTTGCTACAAAGGGCGGTCCCAAATATTATGTCATTTTTATTGATGATCATTCTCACTATACTTGGATATATTTTATGAAACATCGTTCCTAGTTGGATTCCATTTATTAGACTTTTGCTTGTATGGTTTGCACCCAGTTTTCCACTCCAATTAAAAAAAATTGTTCTGATTCTGACAGTGAATATTTATCTGCTAAATTTCGCTAGTTTCTAACATCAGAGGGCACCCTTGCTCATCTCTCCTGTCCAGGTGCTCACGCACAGAATGGTGTTGCCGAGCGCAAATACCGTCATCTTATAGAGATTGTTCGTACGCATCTCATTTTGTCTTATGTTCCATCTCATTTCTAGGGTGAAGCCATTTCCACTGCAGTCTACATAATCAATAGACAACCATCTTCAAAAATGTCTGGCCTCTGTTTAAGTGAGGTACTCTTTGGTATTCCACCTAAGTATGATCATCTTCGTGTTTTTCGATGTACTTGTATGTCTTACTTGCTCCACGCCTGCCTAAGTATGATCATCTTCGTGTTTTTTGATGTACTTGTATGTCTTACTTTCTCCACGCGAGCGCACAAAGTTGACTGCCCAATCTGTTGACTGTGTTTTCCTTGGGTATAATCCTGAGCATAAGGGTTATCACTGCTATGATCGTTCTTCTCGAAGCATCTGTATTTCATGAGATGTGACCTTCGTTGAAGACCGTCCTTTCTTTTATGGTCCTTCTACTCAGCCCTCATATACTCCAACACAATCCACAACATTTCTTACTATTCCTAATATTTCTGATCCCACACTTCCTAATATTTCTATTCTTGCTCCTTCCATTACACTCATCCCTGTTGAGCCTCCACCTACTACCTTTTTCCACACCACCACCACCTGAGCCTCCACCTACTACCTTAGCTACACCACCACCACCACCTCCACCTCCTGAGCCACCTATCATACATTTCTACACTCATCGTTCCACAACTTCCACCACCTCCAACCTCTTTGGCTAGTCCCGATTCTCTCGTTTTTGATGATTCTAGCAATAATGATGAGTCACTTGCTATTTCTGATGAGTTACAAGATGGTTCCCACTACCATCCTCGAGATCAGACTACTATTGCACCTTCGGATAGATTGTGTTTTCCATGTGTTAATGTTGTCATTGATGACCCCTCTAATTATAAGTAAGTTGTTGGTATTCCTGAGTGGCAACTTACAATGTCTGAAGAACTAACGGCCCTTGACCGTACACATACTTGTGATATTGTTCCACTACCAGCATCAGCTATTCCAATTTCATGCAAATGGGTATTCAAAATCAAAACAAAATCATATAGTTCCATTGAGAGGTATAAAGCTCGTCTGGTTGCTCACGGTTTTTAGCAGACATAGGGGTGGGACTATGATGAGACATTTGCGCCAGTTGCGCATGACTATTATTCGTACATTGATCGTTGTGGCCGCTGCATCCTCTTGGATCATCTCTCAGATGGATGTCAAAAATGCTTTTCTTCAGAGGGATCTTCATGAGGAAGTCTATATGGAGCCACCACGTGGTGTTGACGTTCCTTCAAGCTATGTTTGTCATCTACGTCATGTCTTATATGGTCTTAAACAAGCTTCTCGTGCTTGGTTTGAATGTTTTGTCTCTATGATACATGCTACAAGGTTTTCCTCTCGTGATCATGGTCCTACTTTATTTATACATATCTCTCCACGTGAACGCGCATTGCTTCTTTTGTATGTGGATGATATGTTGATTACAGGAGAAGATGCAAAATATATATCATCTGTTAAAAAGAAACTTGGTGAGAAGTTTCTGATGTTAGATTTGGGTCCTCTTAGTTATTTCTTAGGGATTGAGGTTTTGCTTTCTTCTAAGAGATATTATATTTCTCAGTCCAAATACATACAAGATATGATTGTTCGATCTGGACTCAGTGACAATAAGACGGCGGCTACACCTATGGATCTTTATTTGCAGCTTCGTCCCACTGATGGTTCACCGCTTAAGGATACCTCTAGGTATCGTCATATTGTGGGAAGTCTTGTCTATCTCACGGTAACAAGACCTGATATTGCTCATGTCGTTCATATTTTGAGTCAATTTGTGAGTGCTCATACTTCTATCCATTTTGGATATTTGCTTCGTGTGTTTAGATAATTAAGAGGGACATCATCTCAATACTTGTTCTATGCTTCTGATAGCCCACTTGAGCTTCATGCTTACTCAGATTCTACTTAGGCCAGTGATCCTACAGATCGTCGTTCTGTCACAGGTTATTGCATTCTTCTTGGTTCTCCTCCTATTGCATGGAATTCTAAAAAGAAGTCGTGTCTCGGTCTAGTACAAAAGCAGAACTTTGAGCGCTTGCCACTACTACTTTAAAGATTGTATGGTTGAGATGGTTGTTAGGTGATTTTGGTATTTCTTGTGATGCCCCCACGCCTCTTCTATGTGATAACACTGGAGCCATACATATTGCCAACGATCCTATAAAGCATGAGCTTACAAAACATATTAGAGTTGATGCTTCTTTTACTCGGTCTCATTGTCATTAGAAAACAATTGATCTTCAGTATGTGCCCTCAGAGCTACAAGTACTAGATTTCTTTATTAAGTCTCAAACTCGAGAGCAGCATCATCTTCATCTGCTCGAACTCAATGCTTCAAATATACCTTTTCCACCTTGAGTTTGAAGGGGGTGTTAAGGCCCATATACTATAGACCCATGGCCCACATGTTCTCTCTATATATGTTTGTCTCCCATTGTTAGCATCTAATCTAAGGTTAGTAACAATATTCATCAAGGAATGAGGAAGAAAGAAGTATAATCTCTCATCCTAATGTTCATCTCCCCAATCTAACTCTATCTCTCATCCCTAATAGCCGTTCCCGCCCGACTATCATCCTGACAGTGTTTATCCCATCATGGGTTCAACCCATTACATCAATGTACTCATGTTTTGGCTAAATGTATCTGGCATTACTATTTTAACATATTCACACTTCAAAGCACTTGAGTAACCATAACAAGAATGGCAATGAAATTTACACTAACAACACAAGAATTAGATTAAAAGTTTGGAAAATGGCAGTGCTAGTCATAGTTGTCATGGCGTTGCCTAATTGTCGCCTAGTACACGATTAGGCATCCGAGCGGTTTGCAGCCGATGACACGACGGATGACTCACCATATCGGAGTGTGGCATCTACCTCACATAATATGACGTCTGCATCAAGGGATTAGGCATCATGCAGACACCAAAAAGCTTCATGAGGACGCCAGATGGTGGTGGCGATGGAGTGCTGATGGAGAGTCAAAGCTCGCCACTTGGATTTGTTCCCCAACCACCGGATCCACGCATCCACCGCCAGATATGTGCCCTGGCCACCGGATCCACACCCCGGCCACCGGATCTGCGCGTTCACTACTAGATTTGCGCCCTGGTCGCTGGATCTACATGTCCATCGCTGGATCCACGACCCAACCACCAGATATGTGCCACCGCCGCATCGGAACCGTGCGCCATGCATGGTGTCGTATGGGTCGGCCTGAGAATATGAGGGAAGTGAAGAACAGATTGCAGAGAGATAGAGAGGAGGAGGCTTGTAGACTGGACTAATATTGGAGAGAATGATAGACTACTAAGAAAAGCTTGTCTAAAGTGTTAGCAACCAAATGCTTGCACAGTTTATGATATATTAACCTATCAATTAATCTTCTAATTAAAAGATTAATCGTTAATCCTGGTCTAATTATCAATTTTTCTAACACTAAGTATTAGTGACTTGCAAACATTAATCTTGCTAATAGCTATGTAGATTGTAGTATTAGTGACCTAAGTAGTATCAAGTGATAATGAATTGACAATGTTTTCATGTTTATTTCCAACATAATTTTGTAATTGAGCAATACTATTATATTGTTGCTATGTCATTTCTGTGAAGTGAGTATGGCGTCGCCTCACCGCACGCCATACTTGCCTAAAAGGTGTGAAGGTAGTCTGGCGCCTCGCTGTGTCGCCGTAACAACTATCTGTGCTACTAGGCAACATCACCATTTTAACCAATTTAAGCATTGGGAAATAACTTGTCCATAATATGTATTTAGGATTAATCCTTAAGATTGAGCAAATTCTGGTAAAGCTATGCTGCCACATATCCTATTGGCAAGTTCCCTGCCTCTTCTGGGAAGATAAATGTATACCAATTATCAACTGGTCAGTGAATGTACATTATAAATTATGCCGTACCCTTCCAGGAGCATCTCTTTGACCAGTAGAACCAATGTTGCGATGTGATAGAGATGCACCATGTGATGCAGGCATACCACTAAAACCATGTCTTTTCATACCACCCTACAAGGAGGAAAAATTGTTAGAGAATTGATGTGTATTGATAGGAGTGTTGACAAAATTGGATTGTGTAACTAAAATATACACACAGCAGCAAGAAGTGGAGCTGTGCAATTATAGTATTATGAATAAGTTAATCAAATGATACAATTATCAGTACTTCTAACCACAATGGTACCTGAAATGTGAAACTAAGTTTGAAGTATTGAACATTGCAAATCATCAACAATTTGCATTAACATGGTAAAAAAGTCCCCGCGAGCTACTATAAGAGCTAGCATTTACCAGGTAACAATTCTGCCAATTCTTGAAATCTCTATACATAATTGTTTTTATCATGTGCATAATACAAACATAGAAAAGGCAAAACAAGTTGATATCATGCTTCCTCTTAGTATTGAATCATGTAATTCTGTTTGTCTACTCCCTCCGTTACATATTGCAACATTAAATAGTTCCATTAAACCGACCATGAAATATGTCTTAATATTGTATTTATTTGATATTGAAGATATTGATATTTTTATTTAAACTTGGTCAAAGTTGAAAAGGTTTGAATTTGAAAAAAATCAAACGACTTATAATATAAAACAGAGATAGTATATGCCACGCGTCAATAATATACCAATGCTATAAGTTAATAACAATAGGAAGAACAACAATTACACTATGAGCATAGTGTTAATCGACTGCAACAACACTCATCCATTATAATAGAACATGAATCTAACCAATAGTTATTAGGGCGGAAAGGTAAGGCGAGGAGGTGCACTACCGCCTTGGCATAAGGCGAGATGGTGCCTTACACCTATAGAAAAATATAGGATTTAGAAAAAATATCAATAGATAAGTAGTAAATTACAAAAAATAATAAGCATTATAGCATGATAAAAATAGCAGTATAATATCAAATTGCAATATTGTCACTTATATATAAGTTAAAATTTCAATAACACATTTAAAATTATGTATACTATTATATTGGAAAAAGTACAAATTACTACCCTGATCTATCGTCAAAGTTTAAATAACCCCCTTGTTGGGGGAAAATATTTCATCCTCCAGTGGTCAAGGACATTCCCTTGTAGATACAAGCAGAAGAAACGAAGTCAGAAGCTTCGATCTTCGAAGATCCTAAAAGCATCAAGGTTTTGCTGTATTCGGAGTACTGTACAGCAAAGACCTCCGTTAAGTCTTCGGCGTGGCGAAGCCTCCCAAAGCCTTTCCACCCGAAGGGGTGTTGCCAACGAGGATAGAAGATTTATCTTCTTTCTTATTAAATTAGCCTTTTACCTTTTTACCTCTATGAAGAATATTAAATAATATCTTCTTAGTCAGTTATAATTAGAGGGTAAAGGAGTCTTTTCCTTTAATATTCGGTCTATAAATACCCTTCTTCACTCTATAAAAGGGTATCGAATACTCAGATATTCAATACACAACTTTGAACTACTTCGAGCTATTATCCTATTTGGAGGCTTGAGATAGTCCGCCTTCACAAACACTTCATTTGTTACACATACAATTTCTTAAACCTGTTAGCGTAATATTTTACGCCAGCAGTTGGCGCTATCCGTGGGGAACCTAGTATGAAAACTTTGTTCTTTACCAATTTCTTTCTAGAGCCGTGCCTCCTAAACGGAGCCTAGGTGCTAGTCCCCTTTGAAGGTCCTCTCGGACCTCTAGAGTGAGATCTTCGAATAATGTTGAGGTCAGAGGACCTTCTGTAGTTCCCCCACCACAGACTCCTGAAATGAATACTCTTCCTCAAACATACGAAGCCCCCCAGGGACTCCATCTATTCTTCGAACCGACAGAGCCTCTCCTATAGCTCCGACTGTACTCTAAACTGACTTGTTCAGTTCTCGAAACCCAGAAGCTCCTTCCGGAAGAGATGAAGACTGCCTTGATGATGTGGTGACTAAGATGGCCAATCTTCAAGCCGAAGTGACAAGGTGGAGGCAGGAAGCTATAGACAGGCTTCGTCCCCAAGCTACCCCTGTCATTCCGAAGGTGCCTCAAGACGATGACCTCGTATTTTATCCCGAAGCCCGTGAGAATGCTTCTTTTGATAATGAATCTCCGTTTCACCACGACTTGCAAAAGGTGCACTTTGACCCCAAGTTCAAGATCTCGAAGCTCTGTAAGTACTTCGGGGAAGAAGATTCAGGAGCGTTTTTTCGTTCATATGCCTTAGCAATCGAAGCCAGTGGAGGGGTTCGAGATACAATGGAAAAATGCATCCCCCTTGCACTAGAAGGAATCGCTTTGCATTGGTTCTGGTCTTTGAAACCAGGATCAATTAAGTCTTGGGAACAACTAAGGAAAAAATTCATAAGAAACTTATAGGGTACTTTTCTGCGCCCTATGTCTACTAGAAGTCTCTTTCAGGTGAAGCAGCAACCTGGAGAAACTTTGAGGTAGTTCTTTAAGTGCTTCGCTCATACGAAGTCGCAGATAAGAGGATTGTCTGCATCATCTATGGTCGATGTAGCCCGAGAAGGAGTCATCAATGCAGGTCTCCTCGACAAGCTTCACCGGAAGCATATATCCTCCGTAGTGCAATTAATGGCTTATTTTGAGGAGTATGCTAGGTCGGAGGAAGGATGGCTCCGAAGGATGGCTTCGTCTTTGCCAATCATCCAAGAAGTTAAACTCAAAGTGAAAACTTCAACTCCTTCACAAGGACCCCACTTCGACAAGTAGCATGACAGGCAATGAGGACAAAATCATCCTTGCTCCGTGGTCCTGAACATTGCTCCCTCTCCACAAAAATTTTCCCCAAGAATCCACAAGCTTCAATAAACAAGGTCAGCGGCTGGAGGCCGCTAGGGAAGCCGGCTGGCAAGGGTCATTCCTTCTTCTGCTGTGTTCACAGCGAAAACCGAAGCCATGCTACAGGTGCATGTAAGTCTATACTAACCCTGAGAAGCGAGTACCTCGAAAGGAGATCTAGTCGAGGCACTAATGACTGAGCCCCTCCCGAGGCACGTCCGGAGCCAGTGCAGGCTGTCATATGTGTAGACAACTTCGATCCCCTAAGACAACCTTCGGTGGCCAGTGTTATGCCACCTCCAAAGCAAGAAGATACTCAAGACCGGGGCAAAAGAGTGGTTCTTCCCATCTTCGGAGGAGGAACCCTAGGCAGCATGTCAAAAAGGCAACAAAGAGAGTATGTTCGTGAAGTAGGGCATATCGGGACCTCTACGTCGGTAGCTGAAATGCCCAAGTGGTCCCACATGCCTATATCCTTCTCTGTAGCTGATGCAGCGGGTATAAAATTCCCTCACGAGGACCCCCTTATTATCACTGTTGATATTGCAGGAACAGAAGTTCAGAGAGTATTGGTCGATGGCAGAAGTTCTGTGGATATTATCTTTGTTCAGGCCTTCGACCAGCTTTGCATCCCGTAGAAGCATCTCTTCGCAGGACCTCCTCTTGATGCCCTCAGCCAAATAGGTCTCGAGGTTGCCTTCGGAGAGGGGCTCTTGGCAAGAATGGAGGAAGTGATTTTTGATGTTGTCAATGCCCCCTACACTTATAATGTCATCTTCAGAAGGGGCATGTTAAATCAATTTGGAGCCGTGACGCACCATAATTATCTATGCATGAAGATGCCCACGCAAGCAGGAGTGCTTACTATCTTCGGTGATCAAGCTATTGCACGAAGTGTAGAATACGGCCATGGTCCACGTCTTGATCCAAGACAAGTGAATAATGTGCAAAACCATTCAGAGGATATCCCTGTATCAAGTGAATCTTCGAAGATATCCTTTCCAAGGCCAAGCCCCGAAGGAGAAATTACAACAAAGATTATTGTAAAGGACGGTAAAGACTATCCCTTCCCGTTTGGCAAGGAATTGCCTCCGGAAATCGCTACATCACTCGAAGAAGTAGTTAGAGAGAATTTGGATGTCTTTGCCTGGTCCGATGAATACATTCCGGGAGTTAACCGGAATATCATTGAGCATAGTTTACTTGTGAACCCGAGGGTTCAGCCTGTTCGGTAGGGGCTCCGCAAATTATCAGCAGAGAGGGCAAGCCTTGCTAAGGTAGAAGTTGAAAAATTGTTGAAGGTTGGGATTATCAGAGAAGTGGATTATACGGAGTGTTTAGCCAACCCAGTCTTCATCAAGAAAAAGGCATCCAGAAAATGGCGCATGTGCATTGATTTTACATCCTTGAATAAAGCATGCCCATGTGACCCCTACCCCATGCCCCGCATTGATCAATTTGTTGACTCCACTGCTGGTTCGGAGGTCTTGAGTTTCCTCGACACGTATTCTGGATATCATCAAATATGGTTAAAGCGTGAAGATGAAATCAAGACAAGATTTGTAACTCCTTCGGGAGTCTTTTGCTATCTAAGAATGCAATTCGGCTTAAGAAATGCCGGGGTAACTTTTTCAAGATTAATTGCTAACACTCTAGATCACCAAATAGGCCGTAATGTCGAAGCCTATATGGATGACATTATAATAAAGAGTGCTTTAAAGCACCAGCATAGTCTAGACTTAGCAGAAACATTTGAGAGCCTTCGAGCATATGGACTTCGCCTCAACCCCAAAAAATGTATCTTCGGGTATCAAGCTGGGAAACAGTTAGGGTATTTAGTTTCGAGTAGGGGAATCGAAGCTAGCCCAACTCAAATAACTACACTACAAAGAATAGCTCTACCAGAAAATTTGAAACATGTTCAGAAGCTTACTGGATGCTTTGCAGCACTTAGCAGATTTCTAGCAAGGTCCGCAGAGCGAAGCCTCCCCATATTGAAAGCCTTGAAAGGGTCCGAAGATTTTCCATGGACACCAGAGTGCCAAAAGAGTTTTGACGATATTAAAGATTATCTCAGCGACCTCGCAACACTCACTGTGCCCATGGCAGATGAAACCCTTCTTCTTTATCTTGCAGCTACGGGCTCCACTATCAGTTCGATCCTTGTTCGAGAAGTGGATTTCAATAAGAAGTTGGTACAAAATCTAGTATATTTTCTATCAGAATCTTTATCCGGAGCAAAAACTAGATACTCCGAATTGGAAAAAGATCACTTATGCTCTGGTGCTGGCTTCAAGGAAACTACAACATTATTTTCTAGCACATAATGTAATTGTACCAACTTCTTATCCTTTGGGAGATATGCTTCGAAGCAAAGATTCTACAGGGAGAATTGAAAAATGGGCCATTGAGCTAGCACCCTTCGGTATCTCCTTTGCAGCAAGGACAACAATCAAGTCACAAGTGGTGGATGATTTTGTGGTAGAATGGACTCCGTCTGCAGTGTGGGCTCTGGAAAAATCAAGTGAAGGAATATGGACCATATACTCCGATGGAGCCTTTCAAGCATCCAGAGCAGGCGTCAGAGCAATGATAATTTCACCCTCAGGATAAAAAGCAATGTACTCCGCAAGACTCAACTTTAAGTCCACCAATAATATTGTGGAGTATGAAGGAATTTTGCTAGGTCTTCACAAGGCAAGTGCCCTTGGTTCTACAAGAGTTGTTATAAAAACAGATCCCCAAATTGTAGTAGGGCAAGTTGATAAAAGTTTTCAAGCCAGGCATCCGCAACTTGCTAAATATTTAGAAGAAATCCGTAAGATCGAAGCAGCATTCAACGGGATTTCTGTCCGAAGTATACCAAGAGCTGACAATGCACAAGCTGATATCCTGGCAAAAGCTGCAGCCAGAGCCATAGATATTCCGGAAGGGGATTTTTATGAAGATCTTACTTCTCCTTCGCTGCCCCAACTCCCTCTTGCGGAGGTCCTTTGCATACCGAACACCGACTAGCGGAGTTCAATTATGGATTTACTGCAAGGCAAAGCCAATTTACCAGAAGGCCCGAAGCTTTCAAGATTGCAATTGAGGGTCCAGAATTATCATATTATCAACGATATTCTTTACAAGGCCAGAGTATGTTCTCCCCTACTCTGATGTATTTCTCAAGCTAAAGGCCAAGATATACTCCGAGAAATTCATGAAGGCCTTTGTGGTAGCCATATTGCCCCTCGAGCCTTGGTAGGGAAAACACGTCGCTAGGGGCTTTATTGGCCTACAATAGTAGCTGATGTGGAGGCCTTGGTCCGCACTTGCCAAGGTTGTTAATGGATGGAAAGACGAAGTTATCGTTCACCAACACCTCTTCAAGTTATTACTCCAGTTTGGCCCATGGCCAGATGGGGCATGGATCTCATTGGCCCCTTTCCGATGGCAAAAGGAAGTCTAAAATTTGCGGTGGTAGCAATTGAATATTTTTCCAAGTGGGTCGAAGCAGAACCCCTCACAACTATCACTTCAAAAAATGTACAAACATTTTTCTGGCAGAATATTATATGCAGGTTCAGAGTGCCTCCACAGCTGACAATCGACAATGGCACCAAATTTGATGCCGAACCTTTAAGAGAGTTCTACGAAAGTCTTGGCATAGAAATGTCTTTTGCAGTTTTCCGTCATCCTCAATCTAACGGAGCCGTCGAGTGAGCTAACGGTAATATTTTATCAGACCTGAATCAAAGGATAGTAAGATTGGCGAAGGGGCTATGGACCGAAGAGCTTCCGAAGATTTTATTGTCCATTCGGACCACTAAAGAAAGGTCCACAGGTTTTACCCCTTTCAGATTACTATTCGGAGATGAAACCATGTTGCCGACGGAGCTTAAAGGAGGATCTCTTTGCACCATCGGACCCAAAAAAGACGATGAAAGACAAGCTTCGCTAGATTTAACGGAAGAAACAAGGCTTCGAGCTGTTGCAAATCTAATGAAGTATCAACATCAGACGAAGACTTTGTATGACCCGAAGATTAAACTTAATGAACTTAAACTAGGTCATTTAGTTTTGCGAAGCATTATAGCACCAGGGAAATTAGGAAATAAATAGGAAGGTCCATATATCATCCTTCATTCAAGATGCCCTAGATCTTTTAAATTAGCTAATTTAGAAGGTGAAGAATTAAAGCATGCCTACCATGCGGAGCACCTTAAGCGATATTTTGCATAGGGGCTCCTTGTAATCATTTGTAAACACTTTCTGAATAAATAAAGCTCATGGTTCAAATAATGCTTACTTCTCAAATATTCCCTACTTCTAGTGGAGGCACTAGGAGAACGAAGTTGATTGCGAAGGAATGTGTCATTCATTTGAACCAATTTTACGGACATCGAACCATTAGTTCGAAGCTTCCGATGAGGTGGGAATGTCACAAAAAATGGATTCTAAGCCACCGGCTTGAAAGCATCCATAAAAAGAGTCCAAAGAGACCAAATGATGCGGATTCCAGGCTCTGGCTTGAAAGCATCCATAAAAAGAGTCCAAGGAGACCACAAAAAGTGGATTCCGTACCACCGGTTTGATAGCATCCATAAAAAGAGTCCAAGGAGACCAAATAATACAGACTCTGAGCAATTAGCTTGAAAATGTTTGTAAAAAGAGTCGAAAGTGACCATTATAATCAGATTCTAATGCGTCTGAAAAAGAGTTTGAAGTGACCACATTCGAAAAAGAGTACTAAGTGACCAGTTTTCAGACTCCAAATTAATAGAGTAAAAGATATTTTTGAGGTCATTAGTGACCATTTTTGGACTTTCAGTCCTTAATTCCTCTTTAATATAATAAGGGGCTCCGAGCCTCAAAAATTGTACTCCTAACTAACATTATCTTCGTTGTGTGTAACCACCCTCGATCAAATTTCAGAGGTGCTTACCCCTAAAGAGGGGCTGGGAAGTAATGAGACAATTTTGAAACTTTCTATTTTATATTATTTAAAAAGATTACATTACATCATGAAAAATCTGTGTCTATGCCAAGAAGGAAGCGAAGACCCCTTCGATCCCCAGAACTACTTTCGAAATTAGCCCGACTTCGAAGACGACTTGTCCCGAAGCCTAGAGTCTTTAAAACTTTGCGCTTAACTCTCTTCCCTTCTTTTGAAGCTCGGAAGTCTTTTTGTTCTTGCTGAAGTTCAGCCCAGGTCCAAAGTCGTTCGGGGCTTCTCTCCCAGCTTCGAAGTCGTTCGGGGCTTTTTTCCACTTACTCTTCATCAGCATTTTCTTCTTCGGACCATTCAACATCCTCTGAAGATGAAGTTTATATTCTAACTTCCTTTTCCACTTTTTTAATATAAGCTAACACTTCTTTATATATATCGGGTATAACCTCTCTATAACTTCCCCAAGGAATTGAAAATCGAGGACGCCTGTGAGGCTTTAATGCTTCAAAGGTGGCCCATTGTAGGTGGAGTTCTTTGTTAATCTCTAACACTTCGAGCTCATCCAAAAAAGGTCGAGAAGCCTAAAAACATTTCCAAATAAGTCTTTTCATTCAAAAGAGAACAAAAACATAAGTTTTTACATAGGCGGAGCCCTAAGTAGAACTAAACCTTCGGGTCCAAAGGGGGTTTGCTGCTCGAAGGCTGTGACCACGCTTGCTTTTGACGGATAACTTCATCAATCCATGTTTTTATAGCTAATCGGCCTTCAACTCTCCAAGATGGTTGAAAAGCCTCCCAAGTTGCGGCCACATCAGCCGAAGGAGTCAGAAGTCGGTCTTCGCCAAAATTGATGGGGACTGCTCCAGGCTCCGTACCGAGTACCTGCAACCTTCATAGTCTTCGCCGCTGCTTGGATCATCTTCATTCTTCACAGCAGGGAGTCGTTGCCAGCCGAAGAAGAAGTGCAAGAAGTGCCAAAGTATTCCAGGATACCCCGAAGGGCATCCATGGTCTCCGAAGCCACCTTCTCGCACTTTATCTTTTCTATAGACAAAGTCTTGTTTGATGTAGTCAGCTCGTTTGTCAAAGATGAAAGTCTAGATGCCTCTGTCATTAAAGAATTCTTTTGTCCGAGTAGTTTCTTTGCCTCCTCCGTCAAATTTAGTTGCTCCTCTCAAAGCTTGACCATTTCGGCTCCCACAGCTGCTTGCTCTTCCCGTAGTCTTTCAACCTCGGCCCGGAGCACAACCCGTTCAACCTCGAGTTCATTTTTGGTAGCCTCCAAGCTAGTCCTAGCATTTCTCTCTGCAGCTACCATTTCTTCCAAGCTCGAAGTCCTAGTCTCGAAGCTAACAAGACTCCCTTGAAGAGCTGTTACCTTCTCTTTGAGTCGATTACATTCTCGCTCATGTGATATAGCTGCAGGCTGAGCTAGAACTACTTGCTGCAAAAGAAAAAGAACAATGTAAGTAAATTATGTACGTATGTTTGAACTAACTTTATTTTTGCAGATGCTTTGTACCTGGTAGGCTGTCCATTCCAAATCTGCATCTAGCTTCGACCCCTCCACTTTTCCAAGAATAGAAACCAAGTAAGTCTCCACAACCTCATGACTAGCCTGAGCCAAAGGCTCTAGCAAAGTCTGAAGTCCTGTTCTCCGCACCAGAAAAGGAGCTAAGAGGGGGAGCCTTGACAAGGCGCTCTGATCATCTTCATTGGGAGATGGACTCCGCATAGCGAAGCATCTTCGGAAGCTTCCGTAGATTGACCTCCGTCTGCGGATCTTGATGGAGTCTACCCTAGAACAGGAGCAGGCGAAGGCCAACCTTTACCATTAGCTTTTCCAGGACCCATCATCTTCTTTGAATTTTTTTCTCGGACTGGAGTCATTTGTGTTATGGTTGGAGCTGGCTTCGAAACTACAACAGGCTCCGGCACAACCTCTGCAGCAAGAGTCACCTCCACTAGAGCTGATCCTGAAAAAACAAAGTTATATGATATTGCTTAAATTTTGCAGGACACAAAGAAAAAAAGGAAAGAAGAAAAGGTATTCTGCTGAAGCTTACCTCCGACATCTTGTTGCCAAACGAGCACTAGACTTCTTGGGGGCTCGAACATCTAACCGAAGTCCACTTCGGACTCCAGACTTTGAACCGAAGGAATAGCTATGGAGATATCTTCGACCACCACAGCTATCACTTCGTCCGGAGACAAGACTTGGGTACCCATAGTCTCGACGCTGCATTCTTCCATAGCAGGAGCATTTAACTGTCTAGGTGGGACATTCTCAGTCTTCGCCTGCTCAGGGTTACATTCAACGACAGGCGCCACCACCATGTCATATTGAATGGAGACTTTAGCTCCCATTCGAGACCCTTCGTCCCCTACTAGGAGAGCCTCGAACTCCTCCCCCATTGCTTTGTTTGCTTCTTCATCTTCAGATGACTACGAAGATGAAGTTGGAGACTTGGAAGGAGTAAGGGCCTTTGTCTTTCGAGCCACCTTTTTAATAGGTGTCTTGGCTAGTGCTGAAGTCCCTACTTTGGCCTTCCTTTTCTTCGGAGCCTATTCTGAGCTGATCCAGTCCAGAAGAATTGGAGGTTCAACTCTGAGTACACTCCATACTTGGTTGAATCGCTCCCACCTGCCAACCAACTTCACCCCCACTCTATCTCAACGGGCGTAAGAGCCCCAAGGATCTTCTTCGAAGCTTGGAGAATTTGTTCTGAAGTGAGGGTGACACGTGGAGCTAAAAGATAAGATTTCCTTTCGGTTAAATCATTTTTATAGAATCAATACTACATGTAAAAATATTTTGCAGGACATACAAGAAGTTTACTTGCAGAACTTGAAGGGATCTCTCCGAGTCCACCCTCCAGGTTCTCTTCGATGTTGATTGGCCAGCAAGCCATCAAAGGGGGGATCCATAGTCCGATGAACTCCTCCGCTAAGTCACGCATACTCATGCGAAGACTTACGGATTGTAGCAGTCCGAGGTGGACTTCGAGTTGACTTGGGTCTGGTTGGACCTCCGCTTCCCTCCGATAAAAGATATCCTCCATAGGTCCGGCCAAGGCGCTGTCCGCTCCTACTTCGGCATAAAACCAGTGAAGAATCCAGTTTGTGTACCATCTGGTGTTAATGGCCTTCGCTGGGAACCGGTCTTGATACTCTTCGCGAAGTCAAAAATTGATGCTCCCGAAGGCGATCATCATCTTTTCTCCTCCAGCTCCGGTATAGGTCTTCGGCTGACCTAAAGCTTTGTGAAGAGCCACGAAGATCTCGGCTCTCCTAGTGCAACCTTCGGCTCGCATCGCCCATTCGAAGATGGCTAGGCGAGCGATTGCATTCGGAGAGAGTTGAGGCAAAGTGACGTGGAACAAGTTCAATACCTCAGAAAAGGAACTCCACTACTGGAAGCCCCAATCCAGCTTCGAAGAATGCTTCGAACACCACCACCTCTCCAGTGCGTGGCATAGGAATCATCTCTCCCCCAACTTGTCGAATCTTAATTCCATGTCCTGTCTTCCGAGCAGTCGCTGCTGCAACTGACTTCTTCGAACATGTTGAGGGCCCCAAACTATACGATTGATCCGTATATTTGGCGGATGCTGGGTGGAGATCATGAGGACTGGTTGTGCGAGGGTTATCTGAAGGTGTCACTGCCGCTGCTGTCGCTATCGCCTATTGCCTAGCCATAGATGAAGCAGGAACGGTATCCTTGTGGCTTGTTTTCGCCATTGGAGAAGATGAAGCTTGGAAGATGGGCTCAGGAAGCAGAAAGGGAAAATGCGGGAGCAGTTGGTAAAGTATCCAAAACTCACCCCTGCATTTGCATCATACCATTCGTGTGTGCCATTACATCTTCTTTACCGTTATGATTCACTGGGGCTCTTCATGAGAAATCACGCCTACGGAAACGAAGCTACCGTTTAGCCTTTAAAAAGGTAATGGCTATTTCTATGACTCTAACAGTTATTTCAGCTTCGCAAGGATCTATCTTCGAAGCCATTTCGATACGTACATTCGCATAGAAGTTGGTTCGAACACTCCAGGCCTCTGAATGCTTCGAAGAGTGGTAAACCTCATTATGTTCTTGATTCTAAGTATGAAATTATTTCTTGCGTATACTACCCTCTTTATTGTATAGGCAATTCGTAGAGAAGTATTCAAGGGGCTACTGTTGGGGGAAAATGTTTCATCCTCTAGAGGTCAAGGACATTACCTTGTAGATACAAGCAGAAGAAACGAAGTCAGAAGCTTTGATTTTCAAAGATCCTAAAAGCATCAAAGTTTTGCTATATTCGGAGTACTGTACAGCGAAGACCTCTGTTATGTCTTCGGTGTGGCGAAGCCTCCCGAAGCCTTTCCACCCGAAGGGGTGTTGCCAGCGATGATAGAAGATTTATCTTCTTTCTTATTAAATTAGCCTTTTACCTTTTTACCACTATGAAGAATATTAAACAATATCTTCTTAGTCGGTTGTAATTAGAGGGTAAAGGAGTCTTTTCCTCTTATATTCGGTCTATAAATACCCTTCTTCACTCTATAAAGGGTATCGAATACTCAGATATTCAATACATAACTTCAAACTACTTCGAGCTATTATCCTATTCGGAGGCTTGAGATAGTCCGCTTTCGCAAACACTTCGTTTGTTACACATATAGTTTCTTAAACCTGTTAGCGTAATATTTTACGCCAACACTCCTGAATTATAAAACCGTTTAAATAGCCTCATAAAATTCAAAAACCAGCTTATTGTAGAACTTTTAGCGTGATTTCATTGACGTGGATGGCGGTTTCGCTGACTGGGGCACACATAGCGCGCTGATGTGGTAAGTAGAGTAAATATTGCTTCTTTGACAACACCCATAATGTGTTCAACAAAATGCTAGAGTTTCCCACCCGCTCTCCGGCGACCTACTGTAGGTCGATCGCACGCACCCGCCTCCATCGCCCGTGCATCGTGCGCCCCTCCCACCGCCCATGTGCAAGCCTACCCAATGCCAACGCGCCTAGCAGCACGCTCACCCTTGTGCCACTCTTCATCCACCACACACCGAACCTGCCCGCATGCTAGCCCGACTGTGCACCGCCCTCAGGCTCGCCTAGAGCGCACCCTACTCCAACCCCACCCTCGATGCGGCACGACGTGCAGGCAGATGCAGCATCGCGCAGCAACAACAACTTCACAGCGTGGCTTGTGACCATTCTATTGAACACCTGATACGGACAGCCTAGCATCAACAACATTTCTTTCCCCCAATGATCAAGATATTCCAAATCATTTTGAAGGAGCAATAACTCGCGCTCGTGCAAAGCAAATAAATCAACAGGTGAACTCGCTCCTAAATAAGAATAGCATTACACATGAAAATCAGTTGCTACCTAATGCCTGTAATTTAATTATTCTTAGGTATGGCAACGTTGAAGAGTGGCCAAAGGAGCAGCACTTCATCAACAACCATCAATCAAGCAATGAATGCAATGAAGACCCTTTCGGATTCAAGTGACCAGTATGGAATAAAATGCTCATAGAAATCGCATATTAAATCCAATAAATGTGTTAGACCACAGCTTGTAACGCTTACTTCATAAGCTTTCCAACGATCTGGCCTCACCCAATAATTCCACCAGAATAGAGAGTTATCGCCGACTTAATGTGGAAACCAGAAATTGTCAAACGTTTCATTTGCTCTAATTAGGGTGTTGCGCACCAATATTGGCTTAATGCCATGTAAAATGTCCTGAACACCTCTCCATCTCCCTCTCAATCCCTAGTTGTAGTTTCATTTTCGTCCTATCTGAAAATGGCCTCACAAAAATATTGAACCATAGTTTACGATATGTTGTTCTTGTGCGTTCTGCTAAGTTTTAATCCAAGAGATCATGTTCTTGTTGTTGAACGGTTCATTGTCCTTCGCGTTACTTATTTTTATTCCCCATTGATCAGTTTACTATATCAGTAGTAATTCCCACAAGTAAACTCAGATTATTGTTTACCCATCTCTGTTGGAAAATCAAAAAAAAATCCTACTAAGTTGTCAAATTATAGGCTTCTTACTATTGAAAAGAAAAGAATGAATTCTTTTGATAGCCATTCCGCCCTTTGCAAATACTTTGATCCTACAAAGACTAGCTGATCTGTTCTATAGGGCTGCACTTGGTGATCTTGTTCTCACAATTTTAACAGAAAAGAAAGATATGAATCGGTGTTGAAAATCACAATACAGATGACAAAAGTATAAAAAAACTGAAGAAATTGTTTTGCATACTAAAAAGAAAAAAAGAAAGACATCCTACTATGTGAAAAAAGAAGAGAGGGGCTATTGTTTTCTTTGCATTATTGGGAGAACAGTTCTGTTGGTGCAATCTTGTGCCCTATTTTAAATCAGTTTAATCAGCTAGCGTCTTTCCATAACCATTGCAATTGAGCCATTTTTTGTAACTCATATCTACTGTTGGCTCACCCCTTTGATTGCATTTGGTTCCATTATCTCTGTGTGTGAGTTTCTTTTGTTTATCTTCTGAACCTTGTGTTCAGCAACTAGATTGTGCGTTCTCATGTGGATAACTACTTAGTAAGACTACATCGAGAATTTAGATTGTGTAGGACAAAATTTCCCCTACCAAGCTCCACAAATAAAATCGTTGTAGGCTTTGATCTCAGCTGTGACTTCGCTAAACCTCATATTTTTCTGCCTCTCCATTCATGTGTGAACTCCTTTATCAATTAGCAGAGGGTAAGTAAGAACTTCGGTGGTAAGGATAAGTGAGGTTGAGAGTACTATCCACACATATATTTTTTTTCTTCATTTGCTGTTTGCCCAACTAACCATGTCAGGTCAAGGTGAAAATTCTGGGAACAGTGGACGTGCTCCAGATACCGCAGTTAACTGGACTGAATATTGTGCATTGAGAGACACACTACGACGAGAGATCACTGTTGTAAATGAGCAGCTGATAGAAGAATTGAATAACTCCATACAAGATCTTCAAATTGAAGTAAATCAACAACTGAACGTATTCCACACTAACATAGTTGCTTACATTGTACGTCAACTACAACCACAAGCTGAACAAGAACCTTTAATAAATGAGACCGATGAGGAAGCCGCTGCTTGAAGGGCTCGTGCTGTTAATATAAACCCTCCACCTGTTAGAAATATAAGGGTTGGTGATGAAAATAATAATAATAATAATAATGCAGGAAGGGAGCGTGGTCGTGGCGTGGGTCGTGGAAGAGCTGCATATGAACCAATACATATTAACATACCCCCGCACAATCAAGGAAATCAACACCATCATCACAACAACAACAATCATCATTATGAACATAGGTTTGGTAAACTTAAATTTTCTATGCCTAAATTTGCAGGTACCAATAATCCTGAAGAATACTTAACTTGGGAACTAAAAGTCGACAAAATCTTTCGGATGCACAACTACACGGAAGAAAAGAAGCTTGCAATGGCATCACTTGAATTTGAAGATTATGCACTGATTTGGTGGGAACAAATTCAGAATCAAAGAGAGGATCATGACGAACCTCCTGTAGCATCGTGGACTGAAATGAAGGTTGAGATGAGAGCAAGGTTTGTCCCTCGTTATTACAAGCGTGATCTATTTGATAAATTGCAGGGGCATAGGCAATGAGGTCGTATCGTGGATGAATATTACAAGGAGATGGAAATGGCCATGCTCCGTGCCAACATATATGAACATGAAGAGCAAACTATGGCACGCTTTCTGGCTGGTTTGAACCATCCTATTAAGCGCATCGTTGTGTTTTAGCCGTATGAAAATGTGGTTGAATTAGTGCATCAAGCAATCAAAGCTGAACGACAAGTACAACAAGAATCGAAGGTAACAAAGAATTCTTTTGCCTCCCGATCAACTCAAAACAATCTGGTACCTACAGCAGGTAAATCCCCCTCCCGGTTCAATTCTTTTCGAGCTAACAATTCTGGTCCAAGTGTTTCTTCCATTCCCCATGCAGCTCGAAGTGGAAAAGAGCAATCTACCGCAAATGTGAAGCAAGCTACAACATCAAGTGCTTCTTCTGTGGGTTCTACAGCGAAGAGTAGTGCTATTCAATGTTTTAAGTGTTTGGGTCGAAGACATATCTCAAGGGAGTGTCCAAACAACCGCACAATGCTAATAACGGAGAGAGGTGAGTATGAATCTGCAAGTGAAGATGATGATGACCCGACTGCTGAAATGGGAGAAGAAGAGGACACGACGACTTACTGTGATTTTGAGAGTGGTCAATCTCTCATTGTTACAAAGAAAGTGTTAAGTGTACAACCAAAACAAGATCATGAACAAAACTGCAATCTTTTTCACACAAAAGCCAAGGTAAATGGTCGTGTATGTAAGGTAATCATATATGGTGGAAGCTGTCATAATTTAGCTAGCAAAGAAATGTGTGAAAAACATGGATTGAAACAGCTACGACACCCGCATCCATACCATGTACAGTGGTTGAATGATTGTGGAGAAGTGAAGATTCAACATATGGTGAAGGTGTCTTTCAAAATTGGTGAGTATAATGATACAGTAGAATGTGATGTTGTTCCTATGACAGTTTGTCATTTGCTGCTAGGTCGACCATGGCAATTTGATCGTGGTATTCTACATGATGGTCACACTAATCAGTATTCATTTAAGTGGAACAACAAAGAATTTGTCCTTCGACCAATGTCTCTTACTCAAATTTATGCTTATACAATGCAAAAAATGAGGTAAATGTTGGAAGTATTAAGGAGCAAGAGAAAAATAAAACTGAGAAAGCCAATTCTGGAAATGAGAGTTACGAATCAAATGAGAATGAGAATAAAATGAGTGAGAAACAAAAGTTAGTTATGCTAGCCACTAAATCAGAACTAAGAGAAATAAATAAAAACTCAAATTGTGTGCATTTTGTGCTAGTATACAAAGATGTATTGTTTTCTAATAATGATATCTCCTCTCTTCCAAGTGCCATCACAAATGTTTTGCAGGAGTTTGGTAATGTTTTTCTAGAAGAAATACCAGCTGGTCTTCCCCCACTTCGAGGTATTAAACATCAAATCGACCTTATACTAGGAGCATCTCTTCCAAACAGACCTTCGTACCGAGCCAATCCGGAGGATACGAAAGAAATACAGTGACAAGTACAAGCACTTCTTGAAAAAGGGTATGTTCGTGAAAGCCTTAGTCCTTGTGCAGTTCCTGTTATTCTAGTTCCTAAGAAAGATGGTACATGGCGCATGTGTGTAGACTGTAGAGCGATTAACAACATCACAATTAGATACCGACATCCTATTCCTAGGTTAGACAATATGCTTGATGAATTAAGTGGTGCTAGTATTTTCTCAAAAATTGATTTGCGTAGTGGGTATCATCAAATAAGAATGAAAGAGGGTCATGAGTGGAAAACTGCATTCAAAACAAAATTTGGTTTGTATGAGTGGCGAGTGATGCCTTTCGGTTTAACTAACGCACCTAGTACATTCATGAGACTAATGAATCATGTTTTGAGAGCATTCATTGGAAAATTTGTTGTGGTTTATTTCGATGACATTCTGATATATAGTCGTAGCAAAGAAGAGCATGTTGACCATATTGTACAAGTGTTGCAAGTACTTCGATCTAAAAAGTTGTATGCTAACAAGGAGAAATGCACATTTTGCACAAGCAAGGCTGTCTTTTTGGGTTTTGTTGTTTCTGCACAGGGAGTAGAAGTGGATGAATCGAAAGTTGAAGCAATCAAGAATTGGCCAACACCTGTCAATATCAGTCAAGTAAGAAGCTTTCATGGTCTTGCTGGGTTCTATTGATGTTTTGTGAAGAATTTCAGCACCATCGCTGCACCTTTAAATGAGCTCACCAAGAAAGGTGTTGAGTTTGTTTGGGGTAAGTCACAAGAAAAAGCATTTCAAGAACTTAAGAAATGCCTCACTGAAGCACCTTTGCTTGTTTTGCCTGATTTTGACAAACCATTTGAAATTGAATGTGATGCTAGTGGTTTGGGTATTGGTGGTGTTTTGATACAAGAAGGAAAACCAGTAGCATACTTTAGCGAGAGACTTGGTGGTGCTCAATTAAATTATCCTGTTTATGACAAAGAGTTGTATGCTTTGGTCCGTGTTCTAGACACTTGGCAACATTATCTATTGCCCAAAGAATTTATCATACATTCTGAGCATGAAGCACTAAAATATTTGAGAGGGCAAGCTAAACTGAATCGTAGACATGCTAAATGGGTTGAATTTATTGAATCTTTCCCATACATTGTGAAATACAAGAATGGCAAAGAAAATGTGGTTGCTGATGCATTGTCTCGTAGGATTGTTCTTTTATCTCAACTTGATATTAACGTTCCAGGTTTGGAAAGTTTGAAAGATTTGTATGTTATAGATAAAGAATTTGCTGGACCATACACTAAATGTAATGATGGGAAAGGCTGGAAAAAATTTCATGTTTATGACGGGTTCTTGTTCCATGCTAACAAGCTATGTGTTCCAGATTCGTCCGTACGTTTGCTGTTGTTGCGGGAATCACATGGCAGTGGTTTAATGGGACATTTTGGGAGAGAAAAGACTTTGGCCATGCGTCCAATAATTTTTATTTGCCAAAGATGCGGAGAGATGTTGAAGGATTTGTACAGCGTTGTGCAACATGCCATAAAGCTAAGTCCAAACTTAACCCATATGGTTTGTATACTCCACTTCCTGTTCCTAGTGCACCTTGGGAAGATATTAGCATGGACTTTATTGTGGGATTGCCTAGGACACAGAGGGGGAGAGACTCCATATTTGTAACCGTGGATAGGTTTTCTAAAATGGCACACTTTATTCCCTGTCATAAGACCGACGATGCTTCACATATTGCTGATTTATTTTTTAGGGAAATTGTGAGATTGCACGGGATGCCTAGAACCATTGTTTCAGATCGTGATGTGAAGTTTATGAGTTACTTTTGGAAGACATTGTGGGCCAAGCTTGGCACAAAATTGCTATTTTCAACAACTTGTCACCCGCAAACTAATGGTCAAACAGAGGTGGTAAACCGTACACTCTCCATGTTGCTGCGAACAATGATTAAGAAGAACTTGAAAGAATGGGAGGACTGCCTTCCACATGTTGAATTTGCATACAATAGAGTTGTTCACTCAACAACACAATTGTGCCCGTTTGAAGTGGTGTATGGTTTTAAGCCAATCACACCACTTGATTTGCTGCCACTTCCTTTTCAAGAGAGAGCAAACATGGAGGCAACAAAGCGTGCAGAGTTTGTGAAAGCTATGCATCTGAAGACCAAGGAAGTTATAGAGAAGAAGGCACGCTATTTTGCTCAAAAGGCAAACAAAGGAAGAAAGAAGATGCTTTTCAAACCAGGAGATTTAGTTTGGGTGCATTTACGCAAAGAGCGTTTTCTAGAGAAGCGCAAGTCCAAACTTATGCAACGTGCTGATGGTCCATTCAAAGTGTTAGAGAAGATAAATGGCAATGCCTACAAGATTGAGCTTCCTGAAGATAACTATAATGTGAGTACTACTTTCAATGTTGCTGATTTGTCACCATTCTTTGGACCAGAACAAATAGAGTCGAGGACGACTCCTTTTCAAGAAGGGGAGGATGATACGGACAGCCTAGCATCAACAACATTTCTTTCCCCCAATGATCAAGATATTCCAAATCATTTTGAAGGAGCAATAACTCGCGCTCGTGCAGAGCAAATAAATCAACAGGTGAACTCGCTCCTAAATAAGAATAGCATTACACATGAAAATCAGTTGCTACCTAATGCCCGTAATTTAATTATTCTTAGGTATGACAACGTTGAAGAGTGGCCAAATGAGTAGCACTTCATCAACAACCATCAATCAAGCAATGAATGCAATGAAGACCCTTTTGGATTCAAGTGACCAGTATGGAATAAAATGCTCATAGAAATCGCATATTAAATCCAATAAATGTGTTAGACCACAGCTTGTAACGCTTACTTCATAAGCTTTCCAACGGATCTGGCCTCACCCAATAATTCCACCAGAATAGAGAGTTATCGCCGACTTAATGTGGAAACCAGAAACTGTCAAACATTTCATTTGATCTAATTAGGGTGCTGCGCACCAATATTGGCTTAATGCCATGTAAAATGTCCTGAACACCTCTCCATCTCCCTCTCAATACCTTCTATATAATATGATCTTTCTCAATGTGTAGAGGGGGACATAATTTGGGGAATGAAACAACTATGCTTTATGCATGTTCTTGAGTGTTCTAGCTATTAGCTGAATCATCTCTGAGAATTGTGCATTCCTTCCCGTTGTTCTTGCAATCCCTTTGTGATTGCAACGAGGATTGTAATCCGCTTGACTTGGTTGAGTGGACAACGTGAGGTTGGACGAACTCCGTGCTGCAGGTTGTTGCACATGCAACGGTTGGCTGCACAAGACTCTTTAGGTTTCACGAGTATCTTTGATTCTACGCCGTGAAGGTTGGGCGCATCCTCGTATCAACACCTTCCGTGCGAGGTTTTTTTTAAAAAATTAACTCTTTTGGCCACATCAACACCACGTGTACTATCTAGTCAACGAAAATCGTTAGTACGTTGTGCCACACCAGCGTTAGTTGCCCAATAATATAGTTTTTGAATTTTAGAGGGCTAATTAAACGATTTTAGAGTTCAGGGGGTTATTTAAACTTTGGCAATAATTCAAGGTAGTAATTTGTACTTTTTCCTATTATATTTAACGTTCAATTAGTAATCTATTTATATAAATTTAATCAAACAATACATTTAAAGCCCTAGCCATTTAAAGCTCAGTAGTATTTTTCATCTCTCGACACTAATTTTCCTCCCCTCTCACTCAGCTCACTTTCTAGCTCCAGTCGCACAACCCTTTTCTCTCTCCACCTCTCTCAACTCTCTTTCCAGCTCCACCGCACTACCCACACACCCCTCTACTCTCTCTCACCTCTCTAAGCTCACATTCCAGCTCAAGTCGCACTACCTACACGCCCATCTTCCCCTCTTCTCCCCCTCCTCTTCTCTCCCTCTCTTCCATGCGACTAGGGCTACGTCGACGATGGTGGCACGGGAAACGTCAAGAGCATCGGTCTTTTTGTACTACCGGTGCTACAAGCAGATACAAAGGACCTCCGCGACCCCGGCGAGCCCATCTCCGACCGAACCCTCATCCTCAACATCATCTGTGGCCTAAACGAGCACGTCACTGCCCTCGGTCTCAATCTTCACCATAGCAGTCCCCTCCCTACCTTTCTTCAAGTATGGGACGACCTAAAACTTGAAGAACTAACCATGGCGTAGACACATCCCACTCTAGCCGTGGCCCTCACCGCAACCTCTAGACTCGGTGACTCTGTCTCTGCGCCCACCACTACACCACCTCCACCAAAATCCCAGCAACCAGCACTTACGGGGTTTGGTAAGCGTGGGAAATGCAGAGGCAAACGCAGTGGAGGTGGTGGGAGTGGTGGCCGCGGTAGTGGTGGTGGGGAAATCAGGTCTTCGATTTCAGTGGAGGACCAGGGCTCGGGGTTTTCTTCTAGTGGACCGAGACCAAGAGCTTCCTGGCCCAACATCTACAATCCATGGACTAGGTCCATTCAGATGTGGCCTCCCCACAGGGTCCACAAGCTTTTGGTCCTCCCTCTCAGCCGCATGCCTTTCTTGTTGGGTCTCAAGGACCATGGGCTTGCCAATGGGCCCCCTGGACCTGCTTGGACTGCTCCTAGGCCTCCTGGTTGGGACCAGAACACACTTGCTGCTAATTTTTAGACTATGTATGTTAGGACCGGCCTCTGCTATGAGAGGCGCAGGACCTAGAGGGGCATGGCCCTAGGGAGGCCGACCCTCCTACCTTTTGTAGTTATCTCAATTCTGTTATTTCAGTTTAGATCAGGTTAGTTATTTAGTTTAGATTATTTCAGTTTAGATCAGGTTAGTTATTTAGTTTAGATTATTTCAGTTTCAATTCAGTTGTAGATTAGATTGTATTAGGCATATAAATACCCCTTAAGGCTAAGGAATAAATCAGACCTAAGCAACATAATAGTTGCCAAGGTTTCCCCCAACTCTTCCCTCTCCTAGGCACACACAACCCTCCTGATCGGCAGCGCCAACCTCCTGGCGCCCTAGCTGCCGATCAACCACCCTCACACTCCTACAATCTTCGGTCCCGGGGATCAGGTTCTACCAATTTGGTATCAGTGATGCCAGGTTCTGACGAAGAGGACCCGACCCAACCAATAACTTCTGCTGCAACTTCAGTAACACATGCTGAAATTCCGGCAATCTCGGAGCCCTTTGCCAAGATAATAACCGAGCTGATGCACTTGGTTGCCGGCATCAATGCATATCTTACGGCCAGGGATAGCCAATTACCCTTCAGCATGTAGTGAGTAGGGATCACGGTGGTAGGACCATCATTCATCCGTAGAAGCAGCACCCCGACGTTGTTCCTGCTAGGACCACCGGGGATTAGCCCCATGGCGCCATCCCTGCCAACCGCCATGTCAACTATAGGTCCTCCGCTTCTGCCCATCTGCCAGATTAACCTTAGCCACTCACCCTCACTGATTCCATCCATGGGACTATCGTTGACTTCTCTCACCATGAGAGGCGCCCCCGCTCCATACACTCAGGCCCAGTCAACATTGCCTGAGGGGGCAAGAGGGCCATGGCTGCCAGGCCCAACCACAACCTCCCCTGATCATGATCTGCACTAGGGAGCCAATGTTGGGACGACGATGGGTGCCCCTCGCTTCAACAAAATCGACTTCGCCATCTACGACGGTTCGGAAGACCCCCTCGCATGGCTTAATCAATGTGAGCAATTCTTTCGTGGGCAACGCACCCTTGCCTCTGATAGGGTGTGGCTCACGTCGTACCATCTGACGGGAGCGTCCCAAACATGGTACTATGCCTTGGAGAAAGATGAGGACATGCCCAACTAGGACCGATTCAAGGAGTTATGCCACATGTGTTTCGGGCCTGCTGTTCGCATCAACAATTTGTTAGAAATCGCCCGCCTACCCTTTCTCTCCACAGTGCAAGAGTACTCCAAGTGCTTCAATGCAATACTATGCCACACCCATGATCTATCCTCCGTGCAAAAGGATGATCTGTTCATGGGCGGCTTGCCCAGTCAGACGTCGAGCTACGACAGCCACAACATCTCCAAACAGCAATGCACTAGGCGCGTGCATATGAGCGCCTGGCAGAGGCAGTCTCGTCACTGGCGGTGTAACGTAGCAATCGGCCTCCACAGTGGCCGGTGCCAGCACCACCTAGGCCAGCAACCCCACCACAGCCGACACAAGTTAGGACCGAAAGTAGCGACAAGAGGGGGGGTGAATGGGCGCCTAAAAATTCTTACGAAACAACGACCTAATCCCAACACCCAAAGCACCTCGACAGAGAAATAACAGTAGCAAATCAAATCACAGGAACTAAAGTTGTCTAGCCTAAAAATGACCGGTGTCCTAAATAAAATAATATTTAAAAATAAACTATACTAAATAAAATAACTGCAGTGAATAAAAATGGGTACTAGAAATATTTAATGGCGTAGGCAAAATACCTAAATAAATCAATAATAATTCGGATTGCAGTCTAAAAATACAATAATAATCAACCGAATAAAACATGGATCATCCATTAATTAATTGAGAAATAAAATTAAAATATTGCACGTAAATCTAGAATAAAAATATTACTACAACTAATAATTTTTTTCCTTTTATACGAGCAGATTAAAATTATTTAAATAAATAATATGAGAGTACTAATAAAATCTAGCAGATAAAAGAAATAACTACTAAATAACTAACGGATCTGTATTTTAATTAAAGATAGATAATTATTGAATTACTTGATCTAACTAAGAAATAGGGGATCAAAAACTAACTTGCATCTGTCGCTGCTGCAAAAAGATCAATCGCCGAACCTTGGTCACCGCGCGCCAGGCCGAAGAACAAAACGTGCCGCCGAAAGCGATTTCTCGCCGCAAGCACTGCCCTCGCCGAAAGATGCAATATAACTACTGCTGCTCCCTGCGACGCCATAGAAAATCACAGCCTGATGTGCATGCTTATCTAGCTGCCTGCCATGCGCAGCTAGGTGCCATATCTAGCTGCTAGTGCTGCTGCTTGCTTGCTGCAGCGGCAAGCGCTAGGCTAGCGTTGCATGCCTATACGCCGTAGCTGCTGCCTTCTGCCACTGCCGTTGCCGCTATCCACGCTATGCCTCCCGCCGCACGCAGCTGTAGGTGAAAGCTTGCACGCGCAGATAAAAAACGCCGGAGAAAAGCGCTCGGAAAGAAGAATCACGACAGCGATGTAGATCGAAGATAGAGAAAAAATAGTAGATGAAAACTAGTGGTGGACTGTAAATTAATCTCGGGAAAATAACAGTCAACCCTAACCCTAGGGGGTTGGGGCCTATTTATAGGCAGCCCACTAATATAGGAAAAGACTAATTTACCCCTAGGGTAAATTACAGTGACTCTAAAAATAAAATTAAAAATTACTAAAATACCCTTAGAATATTCAATTGACTCGAATAACAATTATTTTGGACTTAAATACTGAATATTAAAAACCTAAAAAAAGATAATCATCGGTTGTTAGTTTTCCGCCGAAACTGACAAAGCGTCCACCGTCTTCGCACCGTGTCCTAGTTCACACGAAAGTGCTATGGTAAGCAGTCTAGAACAATGCAATGCGACAAAGCTAACTCACCTGGATCTTTTCAAATAATCATAAAAACGCGTGATTTTTTCATTTTTCTGAATTTTTATTATTTTTATAGCACATTTTTCATGTTTAAAGCATATAGATGTCCAAGTTGCATATCTGCATCTAAGTAAGGATCTAGCTACCAGGCATGTAAAAGATAGCGAAAGGATTCAGCCTACGCATGCTAGTTACTAGAAGCAATGGTGATCATTTTTCAATTTTAAAGCATAAAATTCATGCATATGACAAATATCATACATATCATGTGAACTGAAAAAGAATATGATCATCGACAAGTAATCAACAGCATATACTAGCTAGAGCAAGTAAAGCAGATGAATCATATAACGGAAGCAACCTCCAAATGTGATATATGATTATGCATGATATGAACACACACAAAAAGACTCAATAAAAAAATAAAGATGAAAGAAAAACTGACTCAAAGTATCCTAAAAAGCACACACGACTCCCAAATCCCCTCGCAAACGTTCAAAAGTAGACTGATCTAGGGGCTTGGTAAAAATGTCAGCCAACTGCTGATGGGTATCAACATGAACAAGATCAATGACCCCTTTCTCATATTGATGCCTCAGAAAATGAAAGTGCACATCAATATGTTTGGTTTTTGAATGAAGACATGGTTTTTCCCTACACTAATTGCACTAGTGCTATCACAAAACAAAGGAACTCTAGCACGGAAGAACAACCCAAAATCCCGCAAAGTAGAAATCATCAAAACTAACTATGAGCAGCAGCTAGCAGCAGCTACATACTCAGCTTCAGTAGTAGAAAGCGCAACTCCAGATTGTTTTCGAGAAGACCAATATACAAGTGAAGAACCAAGAAGCTGGCAAGTACCGGAAGTCGACTTGCGATCTAGCCAGCACCCACCAAAGTCAGCGTCAGAAAATCCAAATAAATCAAGAGACGATGATGCTGAATAGTAAAGACATAAATCAGGAGCGTAAGTAAGATACCTGAAAATACGCTTGACAGCCTGCCGGTGAGATGCGCGTGGTGAAGAACGAAAACGCGCGCACACACCCACGGCAAACTGGATGTCTGGTCTCGTCGTAGTCAAGTATAGTAGCGATCCGATCATCCCTTGATACTCTCTCTCGTTGGCCTTGATGCCATTCTCGTCCTTGTCTAGGCCTCCAAATGTACCCATTGGGGTCATCTGAGGCTTCAGCTCTCCACCAAAGTCAAATTTCTTCAGCATGTCCCGTGTGTACTTACCCTGGTGGATGAAAATGCCGTCCTTGGTCTGCTTGATCTGGAGCCCTAAGAAGTACTTGAGTTCACCCATGAGACTCATCTCAAACTCAGAGAACTTGGACACAAGCTCATTAGTAGAACCACCAAAAATAATATCATCCACGTAAATCTGAGCAACTAATAAGTTTGAGCCAACTCTGAGCAAGAAAAGAGTCTTGTCCATATAACCCATCACAAATCCATTCCGCAACAAGAACTGCTTTAGGCGATCATACCAAGCCCTGGGGGCTTGCTTTAGACCGTATAAAGCCTTCTACAACTTGAAAACATGTCGAGGAAACTTAGGGTTCTCAAAACCGGGGGGCTGCTTAACATAGACCTCCTCCTCTATCTACCCATTCAGAAAAGCACTCTTGACATCCATTTGAAAAAGCATAAAACCTTTAGAAGTAGCAAAAGCCAAAAGAATACGAATGGACTCAAGATGGGCAACAGTGGCGAAGGTCTCCTCAAAATCAATACCTTCTTTTTGGCAGAAACCCTGTGCAACCAGTCGAGCCTTGTTGCGCTCCATAACCCCATCTTCACCTTGTTTGTTTTTAAACACCCACTTAGTGCCTAGGGTGTTGCATCCAGGTGGCAGCTCAACTAGTGTCCAAACCTGATTGCGAACAAAATTTTCAAGCACTTCTTGCATGGCGTTTATCCAATTTGAATCAGAAAGAGCATGAGAAATGTCTCTGGGCTCAAAAGTAGCAACAAACATAGACTCAGCAAACATAGCAAGAGAACCAACTAAAGAACGTAAGGATCTCTCAGTAAGATCACTGATGATGAGCTCTGTGGGGTGATCATGCTGAACTGCTCGGGATCCTAGGTGATTTGAAGTCACCTCACCGGAGTCAGCAACTGGCACCTCTAGACTCGGCTGAGAAGTCATCTCACTGGAGTCAGCAACTGGCACCTCTGGACTCGGCTGAGAAGTCATCTCAACGGAGTCAGCAACTGGCACCTCTAGACTCGGCTGAGGAGGCTCGATCGAAGTAGAAGGAGTGATGAGAGGTCCGTCCTCATCCTCAGTCGAAGTTTCAGAAGGTGTGTGGTCCGCAGGCTATGTAGAGGGCCCACCCTCATCAACCTAAGGAGTCTCATCATCTTTCTCAAAGATGGACTCTCCAAGATCATCATCTCCAAAAAGCTCAAAAGGAGTCAGCGAAGGCATGACTCATCAAAAGAAACCTCGCAAGTCTCGACAAGCACCTAAGAATCTAGATTCCAGACATGAAAGCCTTGAGAATGCAAAGCATAACCAAGAAAGACTCCATCCCAGCAATGAGACTCAAACTTGTCCAAACGTCGTCCCTTCTTAAGCACAAAGCACTTGCATCCAAACGCTCGCAAGTGACTCACCTTGGGTTGTCTGCCAAACTGTAACTCATATGACGTCTTACCTAAGTAAGCTCTAAGAAAAATGTGGTTGGCTAGATAGCAAGCTGTGTTCATAGCATCAGCCCAAAAGCGCTTGGGAGTCCTATGCTCATCAAGCATCGTCCTGGCCATCTCGACTAGCGTGCGGTTATTTCGTTCCATAACGCTGTTCTGTGGGGGAGTGTAAGGGGCAGAGAACTGATGATCAAGACCCTAATAACTACAGAAGCTGACGAACTGAGAGTTCTTAAACTCAGAGCCATTGTCCGAACGAATTTCTTGCATCAGACCATTGTCCTCATTCTTCAGGTTCAAAATCAGGTCATGAACATACTGAAAAGCCTCATCCTTAGACTCTAGAAAGTACACGAGAATAAAGAAAAATCATCAACTATCACAAGCGCGTACCACTTCCCACCGACTGAGCGTACTCGAGCTGGACCAACTATATCCATGTGTAATAGCTCTCTCAGGTATGAAGTCATCACCTGAGTCACAGGTGCGTGAGAAGCGGCAACCATTTTCCCATGATGACAGGGATGGCAAACTAGATCCTTCTCCATCTTAAGCTTAGGTAATCCTCGGATAAGGTCCATAGAACTCAATCTAACAAGCATATCAAAACTCAAATGGCCTAACCTCCTATGCCACTTCCAGAGATCAGAGGAGGATCCAGCCATCAGACAGTGAGAAGGGCTAGCAGAACTAGAGAAATCAATATGAAAAACCTTACCGAAGGGTAAGATCTGGCAAACTAAAGATCCTCTAGAATCAATAACAGAAGACATGCCCTTCTTAAAGCGAACCTCTAAACCATCCTCAAGAAGTTGCGAAATAGAAATTAAATTAAAATTCAAGTTTCCGACCAAAGCAACATTCTTCAAAGAGAAATAATCAGAGATGCTGAATCGCCCCAATACCTTGTACCTTCCCTTGACCACTGTTCCCAAAAGTGATGTATTCCTTGGAGCTCGGGGGAGAGAGGCTGGAGAACCATCCGCGGTGTCCCGTCGTGTGACGAGAACATCCTGAATCCATGATCCACGCGTCCTCCAGTCCTCGATCCTGCAAGATCAATGGTCATGAGTGGGAGCAAACGGTCTGATGCCAGGTTTAGCAGAGGAGCGAAACCAGTGTCGAGCCATATGCTCGTAAGTAGGAAAGCAGAAGGAATCATATGAGTCTGGACCAAAACACGGCTCAAAGCGCTATCCTCTGTTCTGCCTAAAATCATGGCCACGAGGTCGAAAATCATATCCATAACGATATGGAGCTCTGCCGGAACGAAAACAACCCTCTGGAGCATGGTCATAAAAACCGTCTCCTGTACCACCACCTACACGACGTGGCCTGGCCTCTAGCCTCTCTCTACATCGAGGAATTCTCTGTCTAGCACCCTGCTGGTAGAACTGCTCCTGCCCACCTCGATCTCTCTCTGCTCTCTCAACCCGCTTCCTCCTGAAGCAAAACTCCTCAAGATGCCCGTCTATCTGACAAAACTCATAGTGATAGGTAGGCTTCTTGGGATGTGGTTGAGGCTTGGGATTCTTAGGCTTGGTGGTGTTGGGTGTAGAATCTTTGGTGTGAGAGGGTCCAGGTAAAGAGTCAAGAGAAGTGTGGAGAGGTTTAGGCTTTGGGATCCACATTTGCTTCTTGGGTGGAGCTTTAGGTTGTTCTTGGAACACTCCATCGTTGGGCTAACTAACCTGAAAAGGCTTAGTGGAGTGAGTCTTGGGATATCTCTGTTCAGGAGTCATCTTACTCCACTCCACTGCTCGACTAACGGCGCTCTCAAAATCAGCCTTGGTATAGGTGTAACCTACCCCAAACCCATCCTGCCTCTTGAACTGCTGGATCATCATGCTGAGTTGTGGCTCTCTGGCACTAATCCAACTCAGGATCTGACAAAAGTAAAAGTTATCATTCTGAACATCAGCTAGCGCCTCTCTCAAGGAAGCTAGTACCTCCACCTGAGACAGGCAGATCTCACACTCTCTATCAACTTCAACAGACTTCTCAACTTTTAGCTTGATCAACTCCAATCTGAGGGACAAGCAATTCTCACAAACAGTTGGTGGAACTGACAAGGTATCAAGCTCTAGCTTAGTCTGCTCTAGCTCAGCTCTCACTCCAGCTAACTCGCCCACCTGCTCATCACTCTTGGCTCTTAGCTCAGCTATACTAGCTAAATGGGATGGACAGTCTACATAGGGCACGACGACGGTGGCATGAGAATCTTTCAGCTCCAGTTGAGCACTTTCAAGCTTAGTGGCCATAGTGTCTCTCTCATCTACTCTCTATGTGTACCTGGAAGTTAAAGTCATTAGGTCACACAACAACACCTCATAGTTAGGACACTCACTGCTACCACCCAAGCAAGGGGAAGAAGACACACTCTCAATCTTGTCATTCGCCATGGAAAGCTCACTCTCAAGCTCATCAATCCTCTTTTTATCCCCTCTAAGCAGTTTATCACGATACTTCAACTCCTGACGGTTCTTTTCTAGTAAATTAACAACTTATTGTTCATAGGAAGATACCTTTTCATCGTCATCGTCGTCGGAGTTGTCGGAGGAGCACTTTTCTTCCTTATCCCCAAGAGCCATTGAAGAGAAGCTCTTGTGGGGTCTTCGGCTGTGACGCGAGCGACTCTTCGGCTTGTCCCCGAAGTCCATGAAAAATAGGCCCACCGGATCATCCCTGTCCTTCCCCTTCTTGATCACGAACTCTTCATCACTTGAACTTGAAGACGAGGAGGAAGACGAAGATCTCTTGGAGTAGTTTTTCTCCATCTCGGCGAAGAAGGCCTTTTCTCGCTTCTTGTTCTCACGCCTGTAGTCCTTCAGAGCCTTTCAAAAGAATCTTTTCTTGGTCTTGCCCTTTGTGAAAGTGGAGTTGTCGTACTTGTCGGAGTCATAGGAGTTACCGCCGTTTCCCTTCTTGTAACTCTTCCCCTTGGGGTAGTCGGCGATGAAATGACCTGGATCACCACACTCAAAGCATCTGGATTTTGTGCCGTGTCTTTTAAGCATTCGTTTATCATAGACACGTCGCACCCGGTTATTAAACAAACACAGATCATCATCTCCTAGCAAATCAAGATGATCCTCAGAAATAGACATCAAAGAAAATGCAGTACAACTCAAAGAAGTAGGATCAGCAGACGGTGTCGCAAGGGCCAGAGTTTTTGAGCCAGAACTAGTGAGATTTGATCTCAACTGGATATCAACCTCTGAGGCCTTGAGCTTACTAAAAAGCTTTGCGACAGTCAAGGTATCATAGGAAGCGCTCTCAACAATAGAGGAAACCTTGATCTTCCAGATCTTAGGGTCCAAGGTATGAAGAACCTTGAGCGCCTGTTCATGATCTGAGACCAGCTGATCACGATCTGCCTTGTTGGCCCGAAGCTTATTAATGATCGTTTGAAAACGACCAAACAAAACCTCAACAGTCTCACCTGGCTTTTGTGAGAAATTTTCATACTCACGCCGGTAGGTCTGATAGAGCCTAGCCTTGACCTAAGATGTCCACTCATGGTGTGCCTAGAGGGTAGCCCAGATCTCTCGAGCAGTGTCGAGATGGCTAAGATGCTCAAACTCACTAGGACCTAGACCAGAGAATAAAATGTTCACCGCTTTGCTATTGTTTTGATGCTGGGCGATTATATCAGGAGAATCGCACTAAGCAACAGGAAGTATAGTAAAAGTAGGGTGAGCACAAATATCCCAAATGTCCGAGCTCTGGCTAATAAGATAGGCTCGCATGCGAGTCTTCCAATAAGTGTAGCCAAAAGCTTCAAGGGACGAAATTTTACCAGAGGAAGTCTTGATCATTACCTCGGTTTAGAACTGGTTAAGGTATGGAAAAACCTTAACCTTGCTCTGATACCACTTGTAGGACCAAAAGTAGCGTCCACAGGAGGGGTGAATGGGCACCTAAAAATTCTTACGAAACAAGGACCTAATCCCAACACCCAAAGCACCTCGATAGAAAAATAACAGTACCGAAGCAAATCACAGGAACTAAAGTTGTCTAGCCTAAAAATGACCGGTGTCCTAATTAAAATGATATTTAAAAATAAACTAGACTAAATAAAATAACTGCAGTGAATAAAAATGGGTACTAGAAATTTTTAATGGCGTAGGCAAAATACCTATATAAATCAATAATAATTCGGATTGTAGTCTAAAAATACAATACTAATCAACCGAATAAAACATGGATCATCCAGAAATTAATTGAGAAATAAAATTAAAATATTGCACGTAAATCTAGAATAAAAATATTACTACAACTACTAATTTTTTTCCTTTTATACGAGCAGATTAAAATTATTTAAATAAATAATATGAGAGTACTAATAAAATCTAGCAGATAAAAGAAATAACTACTAAATAACTAACAGATCTGTATTTTAATTAAAGATAGATAATTATTGAATTACATGATCAAACTAAGAAATAGGGGATGAAAAACTAACCTGCATCTCTCGCTGCTGCAAAAAGATCAATCGCCGAACCTTGGTCGCCGCGCGCCTGGCAAAAGAACAAAACGTGCCGCCGAAAGAGATTTCTCGCCGCAAGCACTGCCCTAGCCGAAAGCTGCAATAGAACCGTTGCTGCTCGCTACGATGCCGTAGAAAATCACAGCCTGACGTGCGTGCTTAGCTAGCTGCCTGCCATGCGCACCTAGGTGCCATAGCTAGCTGCTAGTGCTGCTTGCTTGCTGCAGCGGCAAGCACTAGGCTAGCATTGCACGTCTATGCGCCATAGGTGCTGCCTTCTGCCACTGCCGCTAGCCACACTACGCCCCCTGCCGCACGCAGTTGTAGGTGAAAGCGCTCGGAAAGAAGAATCACGGCGGCGATGCAGATCGAAGAGAAAGAAAAAAGAGTAGATGAAAACTGTCGGTGGAATGTAAATTAATCTCGGGAAAATACCAGTCAACCCTAACCCTAGGGGGTTGGGGCCTATTTATAGGCAGCCCACTAATGCAGAAAAAGACTAATTTACCCCTAGGGTAAATTACACTGACTTTAAAAATAAAATTCAAAATTACTAAAATACCGTTAGAATATTCAACTAACTAGAATAACAATTATTTTGGACTTAAATACTGAATATTAAAAACCTAAGTAAAGATAATCATCGGTTGTCAGTTTTGTGCCGAAACTGACAAAGCGTCCACCGTCTTCGCACTAGGTACCCGGATTGGGCTGAACTGATCCGTCAGCTTCCTCAGCCCAGCAATCGCTCGCCACCCATGTACCTCAGTAAAACCCCGGTCATCAGATCAGTGGATCCTCTGCCGCTCCATGCCCATGTACCCGGATTGGGCCAGCCCAACTCCGCGGCTCGTCTGCCCGGTTGTCGCTCGCTGCTCGTGTACCTGAGTCACATGCGCCCCAAACACGGTAGGTCTCCATGTCTTCTCTTTGACTTTTGTTGACAATAATCATCACATATGGAGCATAAGACCCAATCTCTTCAACATGGTTCCTCAATAAGGCCCAGCGGCAGTAGTACCGTCGGCCCTAGCGGCTCTAACCCAGCCATCCCTAGCCCGATCTTTACGTCGTCTGTCCCCACAGGAGCTGGGGGAGCACCGTCGCCAAGGCCTCTTCTACAACTACGATGAGCCCTATGTCCACAACCACAAGTGTCAACGACTGTTCTACATAGAGGCCTCGGACTTCGACGACGAAAACGACTTGGATGTGGCCGTCGACAAGGCAGCAAATGACGCCACCGATCAGCCAGCGGTGTCACTACATGCCATTGCAGGCATATGTACGGAGGACACGATGCATATCCACGTCGACATCTCCGGCCAGCATCTGCTAGCGCTCCTTGACTCCGACTCTACTCACAACTTTATCAATGTAGGGGTCCTTCGTTAGCTACAGTTGCCCACATCGGCACATCCTTTTATGCGCGTAGCCGTGGAAAACGATGACCGCGTATCATGCAAAGGAGCGACACACGGCGTTCCCATCCACATCCACGACGAAGACTTCATCGTCAGCTGCCTCAACATTGATCTTGGAGGCTTCGACGTCATCCTTGGCATCGAGTTCTTACAAACTCTTGGATCCATCCTTTGGGACCTTGAGAACCTCTCCATGGCATTTTGGCGAGGGTCCCGGTGGATCTAATGGAAAGGTCTGGTATCACTCGGCATCGACAGCTAGGAGTCGACAACACATATGGTGGAGGCAACACCTGATCATCCCCTCCTCGACCGCCTGCTACACTAGTACGAGTCGGTGTTTGCTGAACCCCGAGGATTACCGCTGGCTCGTCCCTATGACCACTGCATCCATCTTCTACCAGGGTTCGCACCGGTGGTAGTCCGTCCGTACCGCTACCTGTAGCTCCAGAAGGATGAGCTCGAACGACAATGCGCCACCATTCTCGCCCAGGGGATTATTCGACCCAGCACTTCACCTTTTTCTGCAGTAGTGCTCCTGGTGCGAAAGGCCAATAACTCCTAGCGGTTCTACATCGACTACCGCGCCCTCAATGACAGAACCTCCAACGACAAATTCCCGATCCCAGTGGTTGATGAGCTACTTGATGAACTCCATGGTGCCCGGTTCTTCACCAAGCTCAACCTATGATCCAGATTCCACCAGGTGCGCATGCACCCAATGGACATCGAGAAGACGATGTTCAGGACCCATCATGTCCACTTCGAGTTCCTCGTCATGCCTTTCGGCCTCTCCAACGCACTAGCCACATTTCAGGCCTTGATGAATGATATGCTCCACAGTTTTCTACGCAGGTTCGTCCTGGTATTCTTCGATGATATATTGATCTATAGTACATCTTGGGATGAGCACCTGCAGCATGCCCGCCTGGTCCGCAAAGCACTACAAGAGCACAACCTCCATCTTAAGTGATCGAAGTGCTCCTTCAGAGTACTTTTGGTCAACTATCTCACCCACGTCATCAACGCCAATGGCGTCGCAATGGACAGCAACAAGGTGGACATCATCACCACATGGCCAGTACCGTGCTCGGAACAAGGCCTCCGGGGTTTCTAGGGCTAGCCGGCTACTACTGGAAATTCATTTGAGACTTCGACACAATCGCGACACTACTGACGAGGCTTCTATGGAAAAAACTCATTCACATGGTCAGAGGAGGCGGCCTCTGCATTCTAGGTGCTCCAACACGCCCTCTCCGTTGGACCGGTCCTCGAGATGCTGATCTTTGACAAGCCCTTTATCGTGGATTGTGACGACTCAGGAGTAGGATTTAGCACCGTTCTCCACCAAGATGTTGGGCCGATCGTGTCATTCTCCACCAGGATGCTGGGCTGATCACCTTCATCAGCCAGTCATTCGCCGCGTGTCACGTCAAATTAGCAGCCTACGAGTGCGAGTTGATCAGCCTAGTACAGGCAGTGCACCACTTGTGACTGTACCTGTGGGGCCAACGTTTTCTCATCCGCACCGACCACTATAGCCTCAAGTTCCTCCTCGACCAACGATTGTCCAACGTGCCTCAACATCAGTGGATTAGCAAGCTGTTCGGCTTCGACTTCACGGTGGAATATTGTGTGGGTCGCCTTAATACTGTGGCCGACGCTCTCTCCCGCCATGACTCAAATACAACCGAATTGCTTGCCATTTTAGGACCATCATTCTAGATGTTGGATGAGATCTGGGAGGCTACATTGACAGACGAGGAAGCGCAAGGCCTCCTACAGCAACTTCAAGATGGCGAGATTGGGGAGCCATGGTGCTAAGTTGACAGACTCCTCCACGTCTCACGCATCTTCGTACTGGCGACCCAAGACCTACGCCACCGTGTCCTCGCCTTAGCGCACTCGGCGGGACATGAGGGCATGCAGAAGACCTTGCAGCGACTCTAGGGTGACTTCATCCAAGGCGACCGCACCTTGGTGCATGCAAGTCACACCTGCCAGCACAACAAGGCGGAGACGTTGTAGCCAAAAGGGCTGTTGCAGCCCCTGGAGGTCCCGTCATAGGTGTGGGCCGACATCTCCATGGACTTCATTGAGGGCTTGCCCAAGGTGCATGGGAAGTCCATGATTCTGACCTTCATCGACTGCTTCTCCAAGTATGCGCACTTCATCGCCGTGAGTCACGCCTGCTCCGCAGCTTCCATCGCTAGGGCATTCTTCGACGGGGTGGTTCGACTACACGAATTTCCCTCCATTGTCAGCGACAAGGATCCGATCTTCATGAGCACCGTATGGCGTGACTAATTCAAGATGGCGGGGGTGTCCCTCCGCATGAGCACAACCTTTCACCCATAGAAGGATGGTCAGTCCAAGGTCGTCAACAAGGTGATCGCCATGTTCTTGAGCTGCGCCACCGGTGATCGCCCCTACGCATTGGTGGACTAGCAACCATGGGTGGAGTAGTGCTACAATACATCCTTCAACACTGCTCTACGAGCCACTCCGTTTCAGGTCATCTACAGCCAGCCGCCACCGCCCCTACTACCACGCAAAGAAGGCATTGCTCGAATGGATATAGTGGATGAGCTACTACGCAGACGCGATGTCTTCTTGGCCAACATTTGGGACCATCTTCTTCAAGCTCAACAGCTCTCCAAACGATACTACGATGAACATCATCGGGATTTTGAGTTCGCCATCGGTGACTGGGTCTGGATGCGCCTACTTCATCGCACAACCCAGTCACTTGATCCACAGGCAAAAGGGAAGCTTGGGCCACGCTACATAGGACCATTTAAGATCTTGGAATGCATCGGCCAGGTCGCCTATCATCTTAAGTTGCCAGAGGACGCTCGCCTTCATGATGTATTCTGCGTCGGGCTGTTGAAGCCCCACCGCGGTGATCCTCCAGTAACTCCGCCAGTGCTACCCCCCACATTTGATGGTCGCCTTCTACCGTCACCTAAGTGTGTTCTACGTGCGCAGCTTCACCAGGACATATGGAATGTACTAGTACGATGGAAAGGAATGGTCGTCTTTGATGCCACATGGGAACAGCTCCAAGAGTTCAAGGAGGCCTACCACGAAGTCAGCTCGAGGACAAGCTGTTTGAAGATGCGGAGAGAGATGTTAGGACCGGCGTCTTCTATGAGAGGCGCATGACCTAGAAGGGCACGACCCTAAGGAAACTGACCCTCCTTCTTTTGGTAGTTATGTCAATTCTTTTATTTTAGTTTAGATCAGGTTAGTTATTTAGTTTAGATTATTTAAGTTTCAATTCAGTTGCAGATTAGAAGAGCTATGAAATAAATCAGACCTGAGCAACATAATAGTTGCTATGGTTTCCCCCAACACTTCCCTCTCCCACGCGCACACAACCCTCCAGATCGGTAGCGCCAAACTCCTGGCGCCCTAGCTGTCGATCAGCCACCCTCACACTCCTACAATCTTCGGTCTAGGGGATCATGTTCTACCAATGTCCCTCCAGCAGCCTTCCCAACCGTAGTGGTACTTTGATACACACAACATGACCTCTAACGCTGGTATACTCACTTCCACATCTACTTCACCATTTCCTTCTCATATTGTTGTCGAAAAGGAACATTTATTGCCCGTCACCACCACTGGCGTTAATCATTTGCCTCATAACCTTTGTCTTAATAATGTTATTGTCTCCCCGAACCTTATTAAAAACCTTATTTCAGTATGCCAGTTCACTTCCGATAATAATTGCTTTGTGGAATTTGACCCCTTTGTATGCTCTGTGAAGGCTCTTCCATCTCGGAGAGAGATCATCAGGTGTGATATCTTTGGACACCTTTACCCATTGCAACTCTTTGCCTCCACTTTGCATGCAACCACCTACTCCATTTGACACCAGTGTCTCGGTCATCTTGGCTCTGAAGTTCTTTCCAAGCTATCCCACTTTCTTGGTCTTCCTTGTCATAGAGAGTCCCATACTATTTACAATACTTGTCAACTGAGTCGAGTATACACGGTTACCGTTTCATACTTCTTCATCTCGAGCAACTCATAATTTCCAATTAATACATTGTGATATTTGGACTTCTCCTGTTGTCAATTCTCAGGTTACAAGTATTACTGGGTCATTCTTGATGATTGCTCACACTACCTTTAGATGTTTCCACTTCGCTTGAAGTCTGAAACTTTTTCCACTTTCTCCCACTTTTTTCCCATGTCCGTACCCAATTCGGTGCACTGTCCAAGCGATACAGTGCAACAATGGTTGTGAGTTTGATAACTCCACTACCCGATCATTCTTACTATCACATGACGTACATCTTCGTATGTCATGCCCCTATACTTCGCCTTAGAATAGTAAAGCTAAATGCATTATTCGCACCATTAACCGGTCCCTTTAGGCCGGTTTGACCGACCCTACTGTTTCAGGGCAACCGACCTTAGTTTGGTCGGTTAATCACTTTTATTCATTTTCGGTTAATACTTTTATATTATTTAATTGCCTAGTGTTAGCGTAAAAGATTACGCTAACAGGTTTCTATAGAAGAGAAACTAACAAACAAAGTGTTTGCGAAGCAAACTGTTCTAAGCCTCCGAAAGGATAATAACTTAGAATAGTTCGAAAGTGTGTATTGAATAACTTGTATTCGGTCCCTATTACATGGTGAAATGGGGGGTATTTATAGGCCCAAATATTAAGGAAAAGACCTATTTACCCCTCTATTACAACCGACATAGTGGAAACTATTTGGCTCCCTTAATAGGGCTAAAATGGTAAAATACTAATCTAATGAGATAGAAGATAAGTCTTCCATCTAACGAGAAGGTAGCTACGAAGGTCATAGAACAGATGCTAGGTGTTCTGGAGTACTTCGGTACTACTGGATCACTTCCTTCAGATGACAACGTCACTCTCTTGGAAGCTGGGAAAGAAGCCCCGAACGGCTTCAAACTTGGGCCGAGCTTCAACAAGAACAGAAGGATTTTAGAGCTTCGAAGGGGAGCAAGAGAGTTAAACGTAAAGTTATTAGAACTCCCGGCGCTGGAACTAGTCGTTCCACCCCTAGCTCTAGAGACCGAAGAGGTCTTCGATTCCTTCTTGGTATAGATACCAATTTTTCATAATGTAATCTGTAAACACATTCGTTTGAATAATGAATACCGATTTAAAATTGTCTCCATATTTACTAGCCCCTCTTTGGGATAAGCAACTTCGAAATGTATTCAAAGATGGTTATGCGCAAAGAAAAACTTCGGAGTACAATTTTTTGGGGGTTCGGAGCCCCTCTGCAATTTAAAGATCTTTTAAAATCTTATAAAATGTCTTCGACTATTTGTAGTCGGAAGAATGGCAATTTAGTACCTTTGTTTTATGAAAGAGATCACTTGAGATAACTTTCAAGATACTTTAGTATCTTAGATAATTTGTCACTTTGGACTGTGTTAACAGATATTCGAAGCTCATGGCTCAAATTCTGTTTTGCTTTAGCCACCTTCGGCTTATTTTTGCGATCTCTGTCGAACCAATGGTTCGGAGTTTGCAATGGTCTCTTTGGACTCTTTTTACGGATGTCTACCAGCCAATGGCTTGGACTCCGTATATTTTGGCCACCTTCGGCTCTTTTTGCGGAAGTCTACCAGCCAATGGCTTGGACTTCGCAGGTTTTGGCCACCTTCGGCTCTTTTTACGGAAGTCTACCAGCCAATGGCTTGGACTCCGTAGGTTTTGGCCACCTTCGGCTCTTTTTACGGAAGTCTACCAGCCAATGGCTTGGACTCCGTAGGTTTTGGCCACCTTCGGCTCTTTTTACGGAAGTCTACCAGCCAATGGCTTGGACTCCGTAGGGTGTGGTTTTGGGCTCTTTTACGGATGCCTACAAGCCGGTGGCTTGGACTCCGGATTATGTCAGCCCCCACGTTAGAAGCTTCGAACTTGCAGGTTCGAAGTCTGAAAATACAACCCAGCTTCATGACACTTCCCTCTCGGTCGACCCCGCGGTTCCAGTGCGTCCACTCGGAAGCTGGAAGTCTATGAGGGGAAGGCACTATCATGATCATATGCTTTATTAATTTAGAAGATGATTACAAGCGAATTACAAGGAGCCCTTATGCGAAGTATCGCTTTAGGTGCTCCGCATGCCAAGTATGTGCTAACTCTTCACCTTCTAAATTAGCTAACTTAAAGGAGCCAGGGCGTCCTGAACGGACAATTAGGTATGGACCTTCCCATTTATTCCCTAACTTCCCTGATGCTATAATGCTTCGTAGAACAAGATGACCCGGTCTTAGTTCATTGAGCTTGACCTTCGGGTCGAACCAAGCCTTCGTCTGCTGATGATACTTTGATAAATTTGCTAAAGCTCGAAGTCTTGTTTCTTCTGATAAATCTAATGAAGCTTGTCTTTCTTCTTCAATGTCCGGTTCGGTGCTGCGAAATGATCCTCCTTTGAGCTCTGTTGGAGTCATAGCTTCATCTCCGAATAGTAGTCTGAACGGAGTAAAACCTGTGGACCTTGTTTGTGTAGTCCGAATGGACCACAAAATCTTCGGAAGCTCTTCGGTCCACAGTCCCTTGGCTAATCCTACTATCCTTCGATTTAGGCCTGACAAAATATTTCCATTGGCTCGCTCTACGGCTCCATTAGACTGAGGATGCCTCACTGCAGCAAAACATAGCTGAATGCCTAGATCTTCGCAAAACTTCCTGAAGGGTTCTGCGTCGAACTGTGTTCCATTATCAACTGTGAGGTATCTAGGCACTCCGAACCGGCAAATGATGTTCTTCCAAAAGAATTTCTGTACATTGTTCGAAGTGATAGCTGTTAAGGGTTCTGCTTCCACCCACATATAAAAATATTCAATAGCTACCACTGCGAACTTCAGATTTCTCTTGGCTACTGGAAAGGGGCCAATTAAATCCATACCCCATCTGGCCATAGGCCATACCGGAACAATGACTTGAAGAGCTGTCGGTGGGCGATGAATTTCTCGAAGAATTTCTTGGCCTTTGGCTTGAGATATACATCGGAGTAGAGGGGAACATACTCCGGCCTTGTATAAAATACCGTTGATTATTTGATAATTTCTGGCTCTAAGCTATAATCTTGACAGCTGTGGCTCTTCGGGCAAATTTGTTCCTCCCTGTAAAAGTTCCATGATTGAATTTTTCCAATCTGCACTAGGAATGCAAAGAATCTCTGCCGAGGGAATTTGTGGCACCGAAGGTATATTGAGCTCCTCATAGAAAGCTTCTTCGGGCACATCCACAGCTCCGGCTGCAGCTTTTGCTAAGATGTCCGCTTGCACATTTTCTGCTCTTGGTATACTCCGAATGGAAATACCCTTGAAGTGTGCTTCGATTTTACGGATTTCTTCTAAGTACTTTGCAAGCTGTGGATGCCGAACTTGGAAACTTTTATCTACGTGCCCTGCTACTATCTGAGAATCTGTCTTTATAATTATTCTTGTAGCCCCTAGAGCACGTGCTTTTCGGAGTCCCAATAAAATCCCTTCATACTCCGCTATATTATTGGTAGACTTAAAGTTGAGTCTTGCGGAGTACATTGCTCTTTGCCCTGAAGGCAAAATTAACACTGCTCCAATGCCTGCTCCGGATGCTTGGAAAGCCCCATCGGATTAAACAATCCAAACTCCGTCACTTGACTTCTCCGGAACCAAATTTGCAGGTGGAGTCCATTCTGCTACAAAATCTGCTAGGACTAGCGATTTGATTGCTGTCCTTGCCAAGAAAGATATGCCGAAGGGTGCTAGCTCAACTGCCCACTTCCCAATCCTTCCAGTGGAATCCTTACTTCGGAGCATATCTCCTAAAGGATACGAAGTTGGTACAATTACATTGTGTGCCAAAAAGTAATGCCTTAATTTCCTCGAAGCCATTATCAGAGCATAAACGAACTTCTCAAGTTCGGAGTATCTTGTCTTCGCTCCTGATAATGCTTCGGATACAAAATAAACAGGATTTTGGACCAACTTCCCATTGAAATCCACTTCTCTGACAAGGACTGCGCTGACAGCAGAACCTGTAGCTGCAAGGTAAAGGAGTAGGGTTTCGTCCGCAGTAGGCACCGTGAGTGTAGCAAGATTACTGAGATACTCTTTAATACCTTCGAAGCTTTTCTGACACTCTGGTGTCCATGCAAAATCTTCGAACCCTTTCAATGCTTTAAATATAGGCAAGCTTCTCTTCGCAGACCTTGATAAAAACCTGCTAAGTGCTGCCAGACGCCCAGTCAGCTTTTGCACTTGCTTTAAATTTTTCGGAGGAGCCATCTTCTGCAGCGCATTTATTTGAGTAGGGCTAGCTTCAATTCCCCTGCTTGAAACTAAATACCCTAACAGCTTTCTAGCCTTAGCTCCGAATATACATTTTTCGGGGTTAAGACGGATCCCACATGCCCGAAGGCTATTGAATGTTTCTGCTAAGTCTAGGCTATGTTGGTGCTTTAAAGCACTCTTTATTACAATATCATCCATATAGGCCTCCACATTGCGACCTAGTTGATGACCTAGAGCCTTAGCAACTAGCCTCGAAAAAGTAGCCCCGACATTTCTTAAGCCGAAGGGCATTCTTACTTAACAGAAGACTCCCGAAGGAGTTACAAAGCTTGTCTTGATCTCATCTTCGCGCTTCAACCATATTTGATGATAACCAGAATATGCGTCGAGGAAGCTTAGTAACTCCGAACCTGCGGTGGAGTCAACCAATTGATCAATTCGGGGCATGGGGTAGGGGTCACGTGGGCATGCTTTATTCAAGGATGCGAAATCAATGCACATGCGCCACTTCCCGGAATACTTCTTCCTGACGAAGACTGGGTTGGCTAACCATTCTGTGTGAGCCACTTCTCTGATAATTCCAGCCTTAACAATTTCTCAACTTCATTCTTCGCTAGAGCAGCTCTTTCTGCAGACATTTTCCGGAGTCCTTGCCGGACAGGCCGGGCCTTCGGGTTTACAAGTAAACTATGTTCAATGATATCCCGATCGACTCCGGTGATATCTTCATCAGACCAAGCGAAGACATCCAAATTTTCTTCTACTACCTTTTCCAAGGAGGTTGCAACTTCTGGGGGTAAATCTTTACCAAATTGAAATGTATACTCTTTACCATCTTTAACAATAACCTTCGTTGCAATTTCTCCCTCAGGGCTTGGTCTCGGAAAGGACTTCTTCGAGGCTTCGGAGGTGGCTGAAAAAATTTCTTCATTATCTTGTACATTGTTTACTTGCCTTGGATCAAGAGGGGGACCATGACCATATTCCGCCCTCCGAGCAATGGCTTGATCTCCGAAGACTGTAAGGACTCCTGCTTGTGTGGGCATCTTCATGCACAAATAATTGTGATGCGCCACAGCTCCGAACTGGTTTAGCATGCCTCTTCCGAAGATGACATTATAGGCATACGGGGCATCTACAACATCGAAGATTACTTCTTCAGTTCGAGCCAACAAACCTTCTCCGAAGGTGACTTCCAGGCCTATCTGGCCAAGTGCATCAAGCGGAGGTCCTGCGAAGCCTTGGAAAGGACGAGCCGCTGGAAGGAGATGCTTCCTGGAAATGCACAATTGATCGAATGCTTGAACAAAAATGATATCTGTCGAACTGCCTCCGTCGATCAACACCCTCCGAACTTCAGTGCCCGCAATATCAGCAGTGATAACCAATGGGTCTGCATGCGGGAACTTAATACCAGCTGCATCCTCCGCAGAAAAGGATATCGGAACGTGAGACCACTCCGGCATTGTAGCTGCAGATGACGAAGTTCCAATATGGCCTACTTCTCTGACGTAGTCCCTTCGCTGTCTCTTGGACATGCTTCCAAGGGTACCTCCTCCGGAGATAGGGAGAACTACTCTTTTTCCTCTATCTTGCCCTTCCTCTTGCTTCGGAGGTGGCATAACATTGGCCACCGGAGGGTGTCTTGCAGCATCAAAGTTTTCTATCCGCGCCACAGCCTAGACCGGCTCAGGGCGCGTTGCAGCTGGAACTCGGTCGGTAGTACCTCGACCCGAAGTTCTCTCTAGGTACTCTCCCCTCAGGGTAAGTATAGCCTTGCAAGTATCAGTTGCATGGCTTCGATTTTCTCCATGGATGCAGCAGAAAAGGGTCTGGCCCTTGCCAGCCATTTTCCCTGGCGGCCTCCAGCCGCTGGCCTTGTTCCCCATAGACTGTGGAGCTCTCTGCGTAAACTTCTGTGGGGGTGCAATATTCATGACTTCAGAACGAGGGTGCTTTTGCCCTCTTCTCCGATCATGTTGCACTTCGAAGACTGGTTCTTGTGGCTGTGCCGAAGTTTTCACTTCTACTTTGACTTCTTGCAATATGGACGAAGTAGCGGCAGTCCTTCGAAGCCAACCCTCTTCTGACCTCGCATACTCCTCGAAGTATGCCATCAACTGAGAGACCGAGGAGATGCTTTTTCGATGAAGTTTATCCAGAAGGCCTTGATGAGTGACGCCTTCCCGAGCTGCATCAACTACCGAAGATGCAGACAACCCCCGGATTTGCGACTTCGTATGAGCGAAGCGCTTAAAATATTGCCTCAATGTTTCTCCGGGGAGCTGTTTCACCTAGAAAAGGCTTCCTGTTGACATGGGAGGCACGAAGGTGCCTTGAAAGTTGCTTATAAACTTCTTCTTCAGCTGCGACCATGAATTAATTGATCCTGGCTTCAAGGACCAGAACCACCTTAATGCCACTCCTTGAAGAGCTAAAGGGAAGCACTTCGCCATGGTGTCTCGAACTCCTCCGCTAGCTTCAATTGCTAGGGCATAAGAATGAACGAACTCTCCGGGATCTTCATCTCCGGCATACTTACAGAGCTTCGAAGTTTTGAACTTTGGATCAAAGCGAACCTTCTACAGCTCAGGATGCAGCGGAGATTCATTATCGAAGGAGGCATTCTCCGGGGCTTCGGGATAATCGAGATCATCGTCTTCGGGCACTTCTGGGATGGTTGGGGTGGCTTGAGAGCGAAGCCTGTTCGCAGCTTCCTGTCGCCACCTTGCCACTTCAGCTTGAAGGTTGGCCATTTGAGTGGCCATATCTCCAAGATTATCTTCATTTCCTCCGGAAGGATCTTCCGGGTCTTGAGAACTAGTAGGATCAGTTCGAATTGGGATGGAAGGTGGAGGAGGGACTCCGGGTGGTCGAAGTATGGAAGGGGTTGGCGGAGAAGCTTCGTATGTTCGAGGGATAGAAGCCCCTTCTGGAGTTTGCGGAGGGAATGCCGAAGACCCTCCGACTTCAACCGTGTCGAAGGGTATCTCTCCGGAGATCCGAGAAGACCTCCGAGTGGGATTGCGAGGTGCGCTCCGCTTAGGAGGCATGATGTAAGAGTTGGTAGAGAACGAAGTTTTCGAACTAGGTTCCCCACGGACGGCGCCAACTGTTGGCGTAAAAGATTACGCTAACAGGTTTCTGTAGAAGAGAAACTAACAAACGAAGTGTTTGCGAAGCAAACTGTTCTAAGCCTCCGAAAGGATAATAACTTAGAATAGTTCGAAAGTGTGTATTGAATAACTTGTATTCGGTCCCTATTACAGGGTGAAATGGGTGGTATTTATAGGCCCAAATATTAAGGAAAAGACCTATTTACCCCTCTATTACAACCGACATAGTGGAAACTATTCGGCTCCCTTAATAGGGCTAAAATGGTAAAAGACTAATCTAATGAGATAGAAGATAAGTCTTCATCTTAGCTGGCGGAAAAGATCTTGAAAAGCCTTAGTTCGAAGATGTACTCCGAACCAATGCCTATCTTCGTACTTCGAACTTGACTCCGGGTATCTTCGAAGATGAACGTCTGGGAACCTTCGAATCCGCTGTCTGCCTTTATGTTGTTTCGGCAATAACCCCGAAGATGAGATATTTTCCCCCAACAGTAGCCCCTCGAATACGCTTCTCCGTTTAACCTGTAACGTTAGGAGAGCAGTATACGGAAGGAAAAGATAACCAAACATAGGGGTTATTGGTTTTTAGTTCATCTCCGAAATGCATGAAGATATAAACTCCGAATCAGTCTTAGGATAATTGCTTTTCGAACTATCTTAGAACCGACTCAGGAAGTTCGAAAGTCTTTTAGACTTAGAGAAAATAGCCGTTAGCTTTCTGTTTCTAACGGAAACTGTAGAATGCGTTAATTTCGGAGAAAAGTAACGGCAGGAATGCGAAACGGCATGGACTAACGGTAAAATCTAGGCTATAAATAGAAGGTCTAGAACTTACCCGGTTACCTTTTCACCGCTTTCTCGCAATCAAAAACCTTTTGAGCCCTTTGAGTTCTTGAGCCCTAGCCTCCAGTTTCTCCAAAGCAACCCAGTGACTGCAATGACGAAGACCAAAGGTGCGGGGCCTTCAGCTTTGGCTAGGTAGCAGGCCGCAGCTGCAGCAGCGGCGGCAGCAATGGCGACGGCACCTCCGGCATCTGCAGCGACATCCGTGGCGGCAGGAGGGAGAAATCCCCAAAATGTCGATGATTAAGGTCTGTGCCCGCCATCAACAAAATATTTCGATCAATCTTTCCAATTGGGGCATTCTACCTGCAAGAGAGAGTCATTGGCAATCGCAGTAGAAGGGAAAATTAGTACTGGAGTGATGATCTGCAAGCCCGGTAAAGAGCTTATTCTGTCACCAAGGCCCGGAGAAGTAATTATTTTCGAAGCCTTCTTCGAAGCCGGCTTGGGCCTTCCTGCAGTAGATTTCCTAGCAGAGGTACTCGATCTATTCCATGTCACCCTCCCTCAATTATCTCCGAATGCAGTAGCTAGACTGGCTATCTTCGAATGGGCATTGAGAGCTGAAGGTTGTGAGGGGAGGGCAGAGATCTTCGCTGCACTTCATAGAGCAACATGCCAACCAAAGACCTTCGTAGGCCCCGGAGGTGAAAAAGTAGTAGTAGCCTTCGGTAGTATCAACTTTAGGCTTCGAGATGAGTATGCCCTTCAGTTTCCTGCCAAGGCCATCAATGCCAGATGGTATACTGATTGGGTTCTGAGATGGTTTTATGCCGAAGTTGGGGCAAGCAGTCCTCTGGCCGGACCCCTTAAAGAAATCCAATTCCGGAAGGAAGCCTTAGTGCAGCCCAACGAAGGTCAGCTCGAAGCCCGCGTCAACCTGCTTCAGAAGATTAGTCGAAGGTTAAGCATGCGAGACTTAGCCGAAGAATTCCTCGGTCTGCAAATTTCTCCGCTGATGGCCAACTGGCCTATCATCTTCGAAGAGGATTCGGAAGGCGGTCTTCGAAAAATTGCTTCAACTTCGAGCCCTGCAGGTAACTTCGAAGACAATATGTTTTATTCATATTCATTCGAAGAAAAATTAACTTGATTTATTTTTCTTTTTTAGCTTCTTCAGCCCCTGTTACTTCGGAACAAATCATAAGGGCTTCGGAGAAGATTTTGGGCGCTCCAACTCCGACCGAAAAAGAATGGAGAGTCAAGTTAGTCGGAAGTTGGGAAAGGTTTAACATAGTGTGGGGGATGCTGGGACTCACTCCGCCCCCTCTGATGGATTGGGTGCCTTCGGAGAAAGGACCCAAAAAGAGAAAAGCCGAAGCTGGAGCTTCGAGTTCCGCAAAGACTCCGGTGAAAAAGGTGGCTAAAAAGCCTAGAAAGCCTGCACCTCCGAGCCCAAGATCCTCAACCTCCGGTTCTAAGGAGGATGAAGGTAAACTATTAATGAGGTTGATCGATGAAGATGCAGCTCAAACAGATATTCACATTGAAGATACTGCAGGTATGACGGAGTCTCAGGCTAATATTGAAGAAGTGAGAACTCCGGATGCTCAAGAGGAGGAGCAAATCGAAGCCCCTGTGGGCGAAGGTGAAGTTGAAGTTGCTACAACTTTAGTTTTGGATGAAGGGAGGACTGCTCAAGGAGATACTCCGGTAGTTGAAATTTTAACTTTGGATTCAGACGAAGACCTCACCTTTGATCCTCCGAGCAGTCCGATGCTCGATCGCCCCCAGAATGTCGAAGGTAAACTACGCATAATTCTCTTATTATTTTCTGCAAAATTATACAATGTATAATACCTTTGCTTTTGCAGAGCCCCCTTCTGTGGAAGTACATCGCGATGATCCAATTCAAGGGACTTCGACAACTTCGGAGCCGCACCCGGAGGTCGCTCAACAGGGGCCTGGAAGGGGTAAAAGACATATAGAGCCTCTCCCTGCTCAAGGATCAACTTTGTCTGAATCAACATATGAAAGTCGATCTACTGAGGGGGGCCATCTACTGAAGCTCCGAGGACCTCAGGAGAACCCTCCGGAACTTCGCCGAGCAGGAATGACCAGGAAGCTTCGGCAATGCTCCCTCTTTTAACTCCTTTTTTGGAGCAAAGAACTGGGCTTCGGAATCTGCTCAAACCTTTGGGTCAAGCCAGTCGCGAAGTCGGGGAGACAGAGCTGGTAGCTATTTTAAGCGAGGCGAAGAGTTCGGAGCTAAACGTTGCCATGGAACGAGCAGCCTACCAGGTACGGAACATCTTCGAAACAATAGCAAATTATACATGGATAATATCTTACTTCGATTTTTTCTTTTCTTAGCAAGCGGTCTTGGCCCGTGCTGCAACTTTATCGGGCGAACGTGAAATTGCTCAGCTTCGGGAAGAAAACGAAGCTCTTTAGCGCAACTTATCATTCTTCGAAGCTAGTGTAGCTCAAATGGATAATATGATTTCAACAGAACGCAGGGCTAGACAGGGCTTGGAGGCTGCAAATAAGGAGCTCGAAGCAGAAAGGATCGTGCTTCGAGCGGAAATAGAAAGGGTGCGGTTGGAGCATGCTAATGCGGGTTCCGAGCTTGTTAGGCTCCAAGAGGAAGCTAGCCAACTCCTAAATCAGAAGAATACTTTAACTACGGAGAATGCTAGGCTTTCCGGAGTTCTAGAAGAAACGACTTCGAGCAAGGATGCATTAATTGAAGAAAAGCTTAAGTCCGAGAAGGTAGCTACGGAGGTCATAGAACAGATGCTAGGTGTTCTGGAGTACTTCGGTACTACTGGATCACTTCTTCAGATGACAACGTTACTCTCTTGCGCCGGTTAAAAAGGATCCAAGGAGCAGCGAAGCAAATGAAGACGGCGGGTATTCGTTACGGAGAACTCTCCGGACAAGTGTCTGCCATCGGACTACTTCGTTACTACGAGGACTTGGGCCGAACAATCACTCCGAGCGCAGAGGGCTCTATTACCTTCGACGACGAGCGGCTTTTAAATCCTTCCGAAGGCGTGACTGCTGCCTGGCGAGCCTTTCAAACCTCATGGAGAGCCGAAGGTCGTTCCGCGATCAAGGCTTGGATCGATGAAGGCCAACGCCAGAAGCAAGTTCGGAACCAAGCTTCAAGCAGTCAGCCTCCTCCGAACCCGCAGGTTTAGGAATGATTTAGGATTTTTGACTATGTAAAGCTTCGTGTTTATGAACCTTTATCAATGAAAATTTGTTTATCATATTTTTAGGCTTTGTCTCATACGGAAGATATCGAAGTGATAGAAATTAACGAGGAACTTCGTTCATTATGGAACACCTTCGAACTTCTAAAGACTTACAAGCGTCCTCGATTTCTAAATCCTTGAGATGACTCCGGCGTAATTGCGCCCGAAGTAATCAAAGACGTATTGTCTTATATTAAAGAGGAAGAAAAAGAGGTTAACATAAACACTTCGTCTTCTGAAGACACTATTTGGTCTGAAGACGAAGATGAGGTTCAAAATAAAAGATCTGAAGATCTTGGAAGCTGGGAAAGAAGCCCCGAACGGCTTCGAACTTGGGCCGAGCTTCAACAAGAACAGAAGGATTTTAGAGCTTCGAAGGGGAGCAAGAGAGTTAAACGTAAAGTTATTAGAACTCCCGGTGCTGGAACTAGTCGTTCCATCCCTAGCTCTAGAGACCGAAGAGGTCTTCGATTCCTTCTTGGTATAGATACCAATTTTTCATAATGTAATCTGTAAACACATTCGTTTGAATAATGAATAACGATTTAAAATTGTCTCCATATTTACTAGCCCCTCTTTGGGATAAGCAACTTCGAAATGTATTCAAAGATGGTTATGCGCAAAGAAAAACTTCGGAGTACAATTTTTTGGGGGTTCGGAGCCCCTCTGCAATTTAAAGATCTTTTAAAATCTTATAAAATGTCTTCGACTATTTGTAGTCGGAAGAATGGCAATTTAGTACCTTTGTTTTATGAAAGAGATCACTTGAGATAACTTTCAAGATACTTTAGTATCTTAGATAATTTGTCACTTTGGACTGTGTTAACAGATATTCGAAGCTCATGGCTCAAATTCTGTTTTGCTTTAGCCACCTTCGGCTTATTTTTGCGATCTCTGTCGAACCAATGGTTCGGAGTTTGCAATGGTCTCTTTGGACTCTTTTTACGGATGTCTACCAGCCAATGGCTTGGACTCCGTATATTTTGGCCACCTTCGGCTCTTTTTGCGGAAGTCTACCAGCCAATGGCTTGGACTTCGCAGGTTTTGGCCACCTTCGGCTCTTTTTACGGAAGTCTACCAGCCAATGGCTTGGACTCCTTAGGTTTTGGCCACCTTCGGCTCTTTTTACGGAAGTCTACCAGCCAATGGCTTGGACTCCGTAGGTTTTGGCCACCTTCGGCTCTTTTTACGGAAGTCTACCAGCCAATGGCTTGGACTCCGTAGGGTGTGGTTTTGGGCTCTTTTACGGATGCCTACAAGCCGGTGGCTTGGACTCCGGATTATGTCAGCCCCCACGTCGGAAGCTTCGAACTTGTAGGTTCAAAGTCCGAAAATACAACCCAGCTTCATGACACTTCCCTCTCGGTCGACCCCGCGGTTCCAGTGCGTCCACTCGGAAGCTGGAAGTCTATGAGGGGAAGGCACTATCAGGATCATATGCTTTATTAATTTAGAAGATGATTACAAGCGAATTACAAGGAGCCCTTATGCAAAGTATCGCTTTAGGTGCTCCGCATGCCAAGTATGTGCTAACTCTTCACCTTCTAAATTAGCTAACTTAAAGGAGCCAGGGCGTCCTGAACGGACAATTAGGTATGGACCTTCCCATTTATTCCCTAACTTCCTTGATGCTATAATGCTTCGTAGAACAAGATGACCCGGTCTTAGTTCATTGAGCTTGACCTTCGGGTCGAACCAAGCCTTCGTCTGCTGATGATACTTTGATAAATTTGCTACAGCTCGAAGTCTTGTTTCTTCTGATAAATCTAACGAAGCTTGTCTTTCTTCTTCAATGTCCGGTTCGGTGCTGCGAAATGATCCTCCTTTGAGCTCTGTTGGAGTCATAGCTTCATCTCCGAATAGTAGTCTGAACGGAGTAAAACCTGTGGACCTTGTTTGTGTAGTCCGAATGGACCACAAAATCTTCGGAAGCTCTTCGGTCCACAGTCCCTTGGCTAATCCTACTATCCTTCGATTTAGGCCTGACAAAATATTTCCATTGGCTCGCTCTACGGCTCCATTAGACTGAGGATGCCTCACTGCAGCAAAACATAGCTGAATGCCTAGATCTTCGCAAAACTTCCTGAAGGGTTCTGCGTCGAACTTTGTTCCATTATCAACTGTGAGGTATCTAGGCACTCCAAACCGGCAAATGATGTTCTTCCAGAAGAATTTCTGTACATTGTTCGAAGTGATAGCTGTTAAGGGTTCTGCTTCCACCCACTTAGAAAAATATTCAATAGCTACCACTGCGAACTTCATATTTCTCTTGGCTACTGGAAAGGGGCCAATTAAATCCATACCCTATCTGGCCATAGGCCATACCGGAGCAATGACTTGAAGAGCTGTCGGTGGGCGATGACTCCGTCGACCCATCCACTGGCATCCTTGACAAGTGCGGACTAAACTCTCCGCATCAGCTGTTATTGTAGGCCAATAAAGCCCCTAGCGAAGTGTTTTTCCTGCCAAAGCTCTAGGGGCTAAATGGCTACCACAAAGGCCTTCATGAATTTCTCGAAGAATTTCTTGGCCTTCGGCTTGAGATATACATCGGAGTAGAGGGGAACATACTCCGGCCTTGTATAAAATACCGTTGATTATTTGATAATTTCTGGCTCTAAGCTTTAATCTTGACAGCTGTGGCTCTTCGGGCAAATTTGTTCCTCCCTGTAAAAGTTCCATAATTGAATTTTTCCAATCTGCACTAGGAATGCAAAGAATCTCTGCCGAGGGAATTTGTGGAACCGAAGGTATATTGAGCTCCTCATAGAAAGCTTCTTCGGGCACATCCACAGCTCCGGCTGCAGCTTTTGCTAAGATGTCCGCTTGCACATTTTCTGCTCTTGGTATACTCCGAATGGAAATACCCTTGAAGTGTGCTTCGATTTTACGGATTTCTTCTAAGTACTTTGCAAGCTGTGGATGCCGAACTTGAAAACTTTTATCTACGTGCCCTGCTACTATCTGAGAATCTGTCTTTATAATTATTCTTGTAGTCCCTAGAGCACGTGCTTTTCGGAGTCCCAATAAAATCCCTTCATACTCCGCTATATTATTGGTAGACTTAAAGTTGAGTCTTGCGGAGTACATTGCTCTTTGCCCTGAAGGCGAAATTAACACTGCTCCAATGCCTGCTCCGGATGATTGGAAAGCCCCATCGGAGTAAACAATCCAAACTCCGTCACTTGACTTCTCCGGAACCAAATTTGCAGGTGGAGTCCATTCTGCTACAAAATCTGCTAGGACTTGCGATTTGATTGCTGTCCTTGCCAAGAAAGATATGCCGAAGGGTGCTAGCTCAACTGCCCACTTCCCAATCCTTCCAGTGGAATCCTTACTTCGGAGCATATCTCCTAAAGGATACGAAGTTGGTACAATTACATTGTGTGCCAAAAAGTAATGCCTTAATTTCCTCGAAGCCATTATCAGAGCATAAACGAACTTCTCAAGTTCGGAGTATCTTGTCTTCGCTCCTGATAATGCTTCGGATACAAAATAAACAGGATTTTGGACCAACTTCCCATTGAAATCCACTTCTCTGACAAGGACTGCGCTGACAGCAGAACCTGTAGCTGCAAGGTAAAGGAGTAGGGTTTCGTCCGCAGTAGGCACCGTGAGTGCAGCAAAATTACTGAGATACTCTTTAATACCTTCGAAGCTTTTCTGATACTCCGGTGTCCATGCAAAATCTTCGGACCCTTTCAATGCTTTAAATATAGGCAAGCTTCTCTCCGCAGACCTTGATAAAAACCTGCTAAGTGCTGCCAGACGCCCAGTCAGCTTTTGCACTTGCTTTAAATTTTCCAGAGGAGCCATCTTCTGCAGCGCAGTTATTTTAGTAGGGCTAGCTTCAATTCCCCTGCTTGAAACTAAATACCCTAACAGCTTTCCAGCCTTAGCTCCGAATATACATTTTTCGGGGTTAAGACGGATCCCACATGCCCGAAGGCTATTGAATGTTTCTGCTAAGTCTAGGCTATGTTGGTGCTTTAAAGCACTCTTTATTACAATATCATCCATATAGGCCTCCACATTGCGACCTAGTTGATGACCTAGAGCCTTAGCAACTAGCCTCGAAAAAGTAGCCCCGGCATTTCTTAAGCCGAAAGGCATTCTTACATAACAGAAGACTCCCGAAGGAGTTACAAAGCTTGTCTTGATCTCATCTTCGCGCTTCAACCATATTTGATGATAACCAGAATACGCGTCGAGGAAGCTTAGTAACTTCGAACCTACGGTGGAGTCAACCAATTGATCAATTCGGGGCATGGGGTAGGGGTCACGTGGGCATGCTTTATTCAAGGATGTGAAATCAATGCACATGCGCCACTTCCCGGAAGACTTCTTCCTGACGAAGACTGGGTTGGCTAACCATTCTGTGTGAGCCACTTCTCTGATAATTCCAGCCTTCAACAATTTCTCAACTTCATCCTTCGCTAGAGCAGCTCTTTCTGCAGACATTTTCCGGAGTCCTTGCCGGACAGGCCGGGCCTTCGGGTTTACAAGTAAACTATGTTCAATGATATCCTGATCGACTCCGGTGATATCTTCGTCAGACCAAGCGAAGACATCCAAATTTTCTTCTACTACCTTTTCCAAGGAGGTCGCAACTTCTGGGGGTAAATCTTTACCAAATTGAAATGTATACTCTTTACCATCTTTAACAATAACCTTCGTTGCAATTTCTCCCTCAGGGCTTGGTCTCGGAAAGGACTTCTTCGAGGCTTCGGAGGTGGCTGAAAAAATTTCTTCATTATCTTGTACATTGTTTACTTGCCTTGGATCAAGAGGGGGACCATGACCATATTCCGCCCTCCGAGCAAAGGCTTGATCTCCGAAGACTGTAAGGACTCCTGCTTGTGTGGGCATCTTCATGCACAAATAATTGTGATGCGCCACAGCTCCGAACTGGTTTAGCATGACTCTTCCGAAGATGACATTATAGGCATACGGGGCATCTACAACATCGAAGATTACTTCTTCAGTTTGAGCCAACAAACCTTCTCCGAAGGTGACTTCCAGGCCTATTTGGCCAAGTGCATCAAGCGGAGGTCCTGCGAAGCCTTGCAAAGGACGAGCCGCAGGAAGGAGATGCTTCCTGGAGATGCACAATTGATCGAAGGCCCATTCTCTTCAACATGGTTCCTCAATAAGGCCCAGCGGCAGTAGTACCGTCGGCCCTAGCGGCTCTAACCCTGCAATCCCTAGCCCGATCTTTACGTCGTCTGTCCCCACAGGAGCTGGGGGAGCACCGTCGCCAAGGCCTCTTCTACAACTACGATGAGCCCTATGTCCACAACCACAAGTGTCAACAACTGTTCTACATAGAGGCCTCGGACTTTGACGACGAAAACGACTTGGATGTGGCCGTCGACAAGGCAGCAAATGACGCCACCGATCAGCCAGCGGTGTCACTACATGCCATTGCAGGCATCTGTACGGAGGACACGATGCATATCCACGTCGACATCTCCGGCCAGCATCTGCTAGCGCTCCTCGACTCTGACTCTACTCACAACTTTATCAATGTAGGGGTCCTTCGTTAGCTACAGTTGCCCACATCGGCACATCCTGTTATGCGCGTAGCCGTGGAAAACGATGACCGCGTATCAGGCAAAGGAGCGACACACGGCGTTCCCATCCACATCCACGACGAAGACTTCATCGTCAGCTGCCTCAACATTGATCTTGGAGGCTTCAACGTCATCCTTGGCATCGAGTTCTTACAAACTCTTGGATCCATCCTTTGGGACCTTGAGAACCTCTCCATGGCATTTTGGCGAGGGTCCCGGTGGATCTAATGGAAAGGTCTGGTATCACTCGGCATCGACAGCTAGGAGTCGACAACACATATGGTGGAGGCAACACCTGATCATCCCCTCCTCGACCGCCTGCTACACTAGTACGAGTCGGTGTTTGCTGAACCCCGAGGATTACCGCTGGCTCGTCCCTATGACCACTGCATCCATCTTCTACCAGGGTTCGCACCGGTGGTAGTCCGTCCGTACCGCTACCTGTAGCTCCAGAAGGATGAGCTCGAACGACAATGCGCCACCATTCTCGCCCAGGGGATTATTCGACCCAGCACTTCACCTTTTTCTGCAGTAGTGCTCCTGGTGCGAAAGGCCAATAACTCCTAGCGGTTCTACATCGACTACCGCGCCCTCAATGACAGAACCTCCAACGACAAATTCCCGATCCCAGTGGTTGATGAGCTACTTGATGAACTCCATGGTGCCCGGTTCTTCACCAAGCTCAACCTATGATCCAGATTCCACCAGGTGCGCATGCACCCAATGGACATCGAGAAGACGACGTTCAGGACCCATCATGTCCACTTCGAGTTCCTCGTCATGCCTTTCGGCCTCTCCAACGCACTAGCCACATTTCAGGCCTTGATGAATGATATGCTCCGCAGTTTTCTATGCAGGTTCGTCCTGGTATTCTTCGATGATATATTGATCTATAGTACATCTTGGGATGAGCACCTGCAGCATGCCTGCCTAGGTCCGCAAAGCACTACAAGAGCACAACCTCCATCTTAAGTGATCGAAGTGCTCCTTCAGAGTACTTTTGGTCAACTATCTCACCCACGTCATCAACGCCAATGGCGTCGCAATGGACAGCAACAAGGTGGACATCATCACCACATGGCCAGTACCGTGCTCGGAACAAGGCCTCCGGGGTTTCTAGGGCTAGCCGGCTACTACTGGAAATTCATTTAAGACTTCGACACAATCGTGACACTACTAACGAGGCTTCTGTGGAAAAAACTCATTCACATGGTCAGAGGAGGCGGCCTCCGCATTCTAGGTGCTCCAACATGCCCTCTCTGTTGGACCGGTCCTCCAGATGCTGATCTTTGACAAGCCCTTTATCGTGGATTGTGACGACTCAGGAGTAGGATTTAGCGCCGTTCTCCACCAAGATGTTGGGCCGATCGTGTCATTCTCCACCAGGATGCTGGGCTGATCGCCTTCTTCAGCCAGTCATTCGCCGCGCGTCACGTCAAATTAGCAGCCTACGAGTGCGAGTTGATCGGCCTAGTACAGGCAGTGCGCCACTTGAGACCGTACCTGTGGGGCCAACGTTTTCTCATCCTCACCGACCACTATAGCCTCAAGTTCCTCCTCGACAAATGATTGTCCAACGTGCCTCAACATCAGTGGATTAGCAAGCTGTTCGGCTTCGACTTCACGGTGGAATATTGTGTGGGTCGCCTTAATACTGTGGCCGACGCTCTCTCCCGCCATGAATCAAATACAACCGAATTGCTTGCCATTTCAGGACCATCATTCTAGATGTTGGATGAGATCTGGGAGGCTACATTGACAGACGAGGAAGCGCAAGGCCTCCTACGGCAACTTCAAGATGGCGAGATTGGGGAGCCATGGTGCTAAGTTGACGGACTCCTCCACGTCTCACGCATCTTCGTACTGGCGACCCAAGACCTACGCCACCGTGTCCTCGCCTTAGCGCACTCGGCGGGACATGAGGGCATGCAGAAGACCTTGCAGCGACTCTAGGGTGACTTCATCCAAGGCGACCGCACCTTGGTGCATGCAAGTCACACCTGCCAGCACAACAAGACGGAGACGTTGTAGCCAAAAGGGCTGTTGCAGCCCCTGGAGGTCCCATCATAGGTGTGGGCCGACATCTCCATGGACTTCATTGAGGGCTTGCCCAAGGTGCATGGGAAGTCCGTGATTCTGACCTTCGTCGACTGCTTCTCCAAGTATGCGCACTTCATCGCCGTGAGTCACGCCTGCTCCACAACTTCCATCGCTAGGGCATTCTTCGACGGGGTGGTTCGACTACACGAATTTCCCTCCATTGTCAGCGACAAGGATCCGATCTTCATGAGCACCGTATGGCGTGACTAATTCAAGATGGCGGGGGTGTCCCTCCGCATGAGCACAACCTTTCACCCATAGAAGGATGGTCAGTCCAAGGTCATCAACAAGGTGATCGCCATGTACTTGAGCTGCGCCACCGGTGATCGCCCCTACGCATTGGTGGACTAGCAACCATGGGTGGAGTATTGCTACAATACATCCTTCAACACTGCTCTACGAGCCACTCCGTTTCAGGTCATCTACAGCCAGCCGCCACCTGCCCCTACTACCACGCAAAGAAGGCATTGCTCGAATGGAGATAGTGGATGAGCTACTACGCAGACGCGATGTCTTCTTGGCCAACGTTTGGGACCATCTTCTTCAAGCTCAACAGCTCTCCAAACGATACTACGATGAACATCATCGGGATTTTGAGTTCGCCATCGGTGACTGGGTCTGGATGCGCCTACTTCATCACACAACCCAGTCACTTGATCCACAGGCAAAAGGGAAGCTTGGGCCACGCTACATAGGACCATTTAAGATCTTGGAATGCATCGGCCAGGTCACCTATCATCTTAAGTTGCCAGAGGACGCCCGCCTTCATGATGTATTCTATGTCGGGCTGTTGAAGCCCCACCGCGGTGGTCCTCCAGCAACTCCGCCAGTGCTACCCCCCACATTTGATGGTCGCCTTCTACCATCACCTAAGTGTGTTCTACGTGCGCAGCTTCACCAGGACATATGGAATGTACTAGTACGATGGAAAGGAATGGCCGTCTTTGATGCCACATGGGAACAGCTCCAAGAGTTCAAGGAGGCCTACCATGAAGTCAGCTCGAGGACAAGCTGTTTGAAGAGGTGGAGAGAGATGTTAGGACCGGCGTCTTCTATGAGAGGCGCATGACCTAGAGGGGCACGACCCTAAGGAAACTGACCCTCCTTCTTTTGGTAGTTATCTCAATTCTTTTATTTTAGTTTAGATCAGGTTAGTTATTTAGTTTAGATTATTTAAGTTTCAATTCAGTTGCAGATTAGAAGAGCTATGAAATAAATCAGACTTGAGCAACATAATAGTTGCTACGGTTTCCCCCAACACTTCCCTCTCCCACGCGCACACAACCCTCCAGATCGGTAGCGCCAACCTCCTGGCGCCCTAGCTGTCGATCAGCCACCCTCACACTCCTACAATCTTCAGTCTAGGGGATCATGTTCTACCAATGTCCCTCCAGCAGCCTTCCCAACCGTAGTGGTACTTTGATACACACAACATGACCTCTGACGCTGGTATACTCACTTCCACATCTACTTCACCATTTCCTTCTCATATTGTTGTCGAAAAGGAACATTTATTGCCCGTCACCACCACTGGCGTTAATCATTTGCCTCATAACCTTTGTCTTAATAATGTTATTGTCTCCTCGAACCTTATTAAAAACCTTATTTCAGTATGCCAGTTCACTTCCGATAATAATTGCTTTGTGGAATTTGACCCCTTTGTATGCTCTGTGAAGGCTCTTCCATCTCGGAGAGAGATCATCAGGTGTGATATCTTTGGACACCTTTACCCATTGCAACTCTTTGCCTCCACTTTGCATGCAACCACCTACTCCGTTTGACACCAGTGTCTCGGTCATCCTGGCTCTGAAGTTCTTTCCAAGCTATCCCACTTTCTTGGTCTTCCTTGTCATAGAGAGTCCCATACTATTTACAATACTTGTCAATTGAGTCGAGTATACACGGTTACCGTTTCATACTTCTTCATCTCGAGCAACTCATAATTTCCAATTAATACATTGTGATATTTGGACTTCTCCTGTTGTCAATTCTCAGGTTACAAGTATTACTGGGTCATTCTTGATGATTGCTCACACTACCTTTAGATGTTTCAACTTCGCTTGAAGTCTGAAACTTTTTCCACTTTCTCCCACTTTTTTCCCATGTCCGTACCCAATTCGGTGCACTGTCCAAGCGATACAGTGCAACAATGGTCGTGAGTTTGATAACTCCACTACCCGATCATTCTTACTATCACATGACGTATATCTTCGTATGTCATGCCCCTATACTTCGCCTTAGAATAGTAAAGCTAAATGCATTATTCGCACCATTAACTGGTCCCTTTAGGCTGGTTTGACCGACCCTACTATTTCAGGGCAACCGACCTTAGTTTGGTCGGTTAATCGCTTTTCTTCATTTTCGGTTAATACTTTTATATTATTTAATTGCCTAGCGACTCTGTTTATTTCCCTTGTCACTATCTAGGGTCGTCGGAATGCTACGTCGGCGTCGTGTTATGCTTAGGGGTTTTCCTCTAAGTATCCACACGCTTTTGGATTGTCGGATCGGCGTCGTGTTACGCTTAGGGGTTTACCTCTAAGTATCCACACACTTTTGGATTGTCGGATCGGCGTCAGTGTGTTTGGCACTATAATCGTCATATTTTAGTGTCAACACACTTGTCGTTTGCGCTCCCTTTCGAAGGCTTGGGATTTTAGGCGCCCGAGCATCGCTTTGCACAACATGACGTCCTCTGGTCCCCTAGGTGCCAACTATGGGCCTTCGGAGCATTGCCTTGGGCAGCAAACCATCATTCTTGATGAGTCGTTGCGCACAAGATCCCAACCGTTTCGGAAAGATTGGATCGTTTTCGACCGTGACCCCACTTGCCAGTCTCGGGGGCGAATCGAGAGGAATATGAAGGGGAGCGATAAAGGCTTGCGATGAAAGCCCCTGACTCCTATAAAAGGTAGCGGTCTCCCGTTACCGAGGCACGTTTTTCGCGCATTAGCCTCCACCTTTTCCACTTGTCCTCTTCCAGCCTTTGCTTTATGGCTTTGCTTCTTCCTTGCACAACCTCCACACCTTCCGCAAGATGATGAGGAAAGATGTTGTGGGGCCCACCTCAGGCTCCCACTTTGTCTAGCAATAGACGGTCGTGGCGGTGGCGGCGGTTTCCATGATAGGGGCCACCGGTTCCATCAAGGTGTATGGCCCCCGGGACCTCTGGCCTCCATCGGTGAAGTTACTGGAGCAGACACTTGTCCTAGAGAGGTCCATCTACATCGATGAAACTGTGAAGATTGTGGTGCATGAGCGGCTTGGGGTCATCGTGTGGCTTCCTAAAAACGAGGTCATCCCCGAGCCACACAAAGGGGACGTGATCATCTTCGAAGCCTTCTTCGATGCGGGGCTCGGATTTTCCGCATCGGAGCTTCTGGCGGAGGTCCTCCATCTCTACCATTTGGACCTGTCATACCTGTCTTCGAACATTGTCGCATGTTTGGCCATCTTCGAATGGGCCATGAGAATAGAGGAGTGCAAAGGAAGGCCGAGGTCTTCGTCGTGATGCATGAAGCCAGTTGTTAGCCCAAGAAGCAACCCAGCTTGGACGGTTCCACGAAGCTGCTGGCCTTCGGGAGCATGAACTTCCAGCTCTTAAAGGAGTATGCCAACAGATTCCTAGTGAATGCTATCAACGAGCGATGGCACTCTGACTAGATCCATTGTTGGTTCTATGTGGCGGCGAGGACAAAATCTAGATTGCCAAGACCCCTCTCGCAATTTCTTTACCGAAGGGAAGCCAAGGTTTGAGTGGACGTGGGCTCAGTTCAGGCCCACATCCAGCTTATGTATCTCATTTCTTGATAGATGAGCACGTGGGACTTGGCCGTGGAATTCATTTCCCTTCACATTCCTTCCTTGAAGCCCAGAGGAGAGGTCCGCTGATGAAGAGGGGGCTTCGAGCGAAGCCCCTACCGAGGTGGTTGTAGCTGACGAGGCCACAACCAAAGAGGTTGCGATCAACAAGGCCATGACCAAAGAGGCTGCGATGAATGAGGCCATGACCAAAGAGGCTATGATCGACGAGACCGTGGCCGAATAGGCTATGATCGACGAGGCCACGACCGAATAGGCTATGATTGGTGAGGCCGCGACTGAATAGGCTATGATTGATGAGGCCATGGCCCAAGAGGCCGTGACCGATGTGGACGTCGTGCTGCGAGGATCCGCGAGGGACTCCATAGGGACCTCTTCCAGATGTTATCGGACATGGAGTCCCACAGCATTCTTCAAATGATGCCGGAGCTGGTAGGTCACCATTCCTTAGTGGTAGGCTTAGTTCCCCCCTGGTACCTGCACTTACATAAATATTTTTCGTGTACCTGTTGTATTGTAGGCACCGTGGCGGGGAGATTTTCGGAGATCCCCTCCTCCGTCATGGAGAAGGACGGGGCTAAGGGGAAGGCCCCCTACTGAGGTAGTCGAGCTACTTGAGTCGTACAAGGAGGCTCATTCGGAGGGAACATTGCAGCACACTGGGGTTTCTTTTAGGGGATACCCAGCGCGTGCTAGTGGAGATCCCTCTACTGGCCCCGTTATTAGCGCCTAGGCTAGGGCTGGCTGAGAAGGTGAGCCGAACGGATGGGGTCCAACTGAGCCTCACCCTCGAACGAGCAGCTTACCAGGTATCTTGCCAGGGTTCCTAGAAGTGTTGTGTGGTGTTTTTCTTTTCTTCTCTTGCTTACTTTTTTCTCTCTTTTATTTTCTTCGAAGTTCGTCATCCTATCTTAAGGGGTCGTGACTTCCTTCGATGCGGAGCACGGTCGGTACTCCTGGTGAGGAGGTGAGGCTCCACGAGTGCCTTAACTTCGTTGAGAGGAAGCCAATGGACTTCTGGGCTGAGCGAAATGCCTTGGCCACCAAAGTCGATGTGCTTCGTGCGTGGGTAGTCGAGGTCGAGGAGCTTCGGGCACTAGCGGCCGAGGTCGAGGAGCTTTGGGTGCAGGCAGATAAAATCGAGGTGCTTCGGAGGTAGAAAGTTGTCTTGGAAGGGGCGATCCCGAACCATTCGGCCTCGAACTGTGAGCTAAAGTCATCGTTAGAGCGCTTTCTCGCTGAACGAGTGAAGGACAAAGAGGTGGCGGCCGAGACAATGGACACCCTTTGGGGCGTCCTGGAGTGTTATGACATGTCATGTGCTCCATCATCTGCCATCACGAGCGAGCCCTAGGGACGTCGGCTAGATCTCATCCAAGCCATGGCGAAGATGATGGACGCCACCACTGCCAAGTACGGAGAGGTCTCTGGATGAGTGGCCGGCTTCGGTGTCCTTCATCACCTCGAGGACATTGGCAGTGCCATCTCACCAACAATGGAGGTGGCATCTTTCATCTCTAAGGTGAGTGCCTCCGGGCTCCATCTTCAACCATCACGAAGGCTTGGAAGGCCTTCTAGGCGCCTGGAGGGCCGAGGGTTTGTCAGTGGTGATTGCTTGGGTGGACTAACTTCATCACAAGAAGCCGCTGTGGGTGTACTCTCCTTCAAAGACTTCGTCCGATATCCCTCCGGTGGACCCGAAGGTGTAGTTTCTCCTTAGGGTTTCTTTTGTAGAGTCCTTCCTATAAAAAGCCTTATGATTTTATAAATGAGAAGGACTTATTTTGGATGTCTGTGCTTAGGGTTCGATTGATGCTTCGATCCCGGAAATTGAGATACTCGAAGAAACAAAGGCCCTTCGTCATCAATGGGTGATTTTCGAAGCCCTTAGGCCTGATAGGCCCACCCGATTTACTATACCTTGTGATAGAGTAGGAAACATTGTACCCGACATAGTTAACGAAGTGCTTACTTCCATAAAAGAGGAAGAGAAAAGGATAAAAGTCTTATATTCATCCTCTGAGTTTATAAACTAGTCTAGCGAAGAGCAGGAGCCGACTATGGCCTCGTCCTCATCTTCGGAGTTCATAGACTGGACCGATGTAGAACAAGATCCTATTGTGGTGGAGTCCGGTGATCATGGGCTTTGTACTTGGCCACAACTTCAAGAAGAACAGAAGACCTAGAGGGCTTTGAAGAAGGGGAGGTGGCCCAGGGCTAGGAAGCAAACCTCTATAGCCTCTTTGGCATTGGGCCCCTGGGAGGGCTCTCGGAGCCAACCTGACCTTCGGCAGCGGAAGGGTTTTCGATTCCTCCTTGGGCTGGATAATAATTTTTCATAGTGTTAGCATTCTTCAGCTTTTTCCTGCGTTGTATTTACATGATTCTTGTTGTATTTACAATATTTTGCAATAAAGTTCATGAATTGAGTTGTTTTTCTTTTGTTTTGAGTGTCTGTATGCTATGATTGGTGCTTCGACCATATTTATGTTACCCTTCGCCCCTCTTTGTGGGGGGATGGCTGTTGTCAATGCCAAAATATGTCGATAAAGCACTAATGGACACTGATGTCTGTTCGGCAATCCAAAAGTGCGCTAACGCCTAGGGGTGGCCTGCTAAACATCTCGTGATACTAACACCGTGTTCCGATGACCCTTGACCGTGAAAATGGATATAAACAGAGTCTCCAGGCAATCGAACAATACTGAAATAATATTATTCAACTAACCAAAGTGTGGGGAAATCGATCAAACCAGCCAAGTCAGGGCCGGTTGAGCCGATGTATACTTGGCAGTCAGATCGGCCAAAATGGGCTGGTCATACCGACAAGAAGCCACCGGTCGGACTGCAGTTCAGAGGGGTGGACGAAGGAGGCCTTCGACGCTCTGTGCGGTAGATGACTGAAGGGGAACCTTCGACACTCGATCGGTCGGACCAGCCTTGGGCCGCCGGTCGGACTAGGGCATGTCGGCTCCGGCGCTCGGTGCGAAGGGGTTCGAGGGGCTCCGGTGGGTGATGCGAAGGCGTCTAAGGGGCTCCACGTGATGTCGATAAGACCGGCATGGGTAAATGGTTTACAACGCAAACCAACAAAGATGGATGTTATGTATAATCCTAGGGCAAGGAAAGTAGTAGATTGAAAAGAATGATTCAAAGGAATAATAGATTGGATCTATTAGGATTTCAGAGAGAGTCCCTATGAATCAACCTTTCCCCTATATATAGGGGTGGTCTTGATGTTCCTGGGCTTCCAATTGACTAAATTACGTGTCCAAGTCGTTAGGATTTAATTAGAGATCAAAACAACCGAAAACAAATCAAATCGGTTTGGACTCGGACTAGGCCGGTCTGACCGGACCCATATGGATGATCGGGCCAGGCCTACTATGGACGGTGGGACTGACCAGTGCCAGGAATTACATATTTTCTGTCCAAATTACCAATTTTAACTTTTTGAAAATTTTGACCATTAATGCCTGTTGGAACAGCGGACTAGACCAACAGGTTTGAGAATCTGTATGGAATGAGAAGCTCAGATCAAAGTGTTTCTTAGATCCACTGTCCTGTCCTTTACAACCTAGGGAGGGGGAGTATTTATAGGGGATCCCTACAAGGGGTCCGATACTTCCAAAATCCCTCTGACAGCACTACTGCCTAGCGTAGCCCTATAGTACAGACAAGAATTGCAGCCCTACAGTACAGACAAGGAGTGTAGCCCTGGCAGCGTATCAACCGTTTTGAGTATGGCAGCAGCGCTAGATGCTGCGCATATGATCATGATCCTATCGCCACACCATCTTGACCAAACTGGCCCCGGTCTTCTATCTCGATATTGGGCCTTTTGCACCCTTCGAGGATATGGCTCGGGCCTCCTGTCGGCTTCGCAGCTTCGAGCCCACAGGCCTCCAAGCTTTGGGTCCTCTGAACTCCTTCGGAGGGGATCATCTGACCTCCGTACCATCCTAAGGCCGACGACTTCGCTAACCTCCAGGTAGCGAAGTCCTTCCTTCAAACAGCGCTCCACGTCCTTCGCGCTCCCAAGCTCCATCGGGATTAATTCCCCCAACAATGCCATTTTTTGCTAGCAACACATGCCCCTTGTCTTTTGGCAAACTTAGTGAGCCAAAAGCACAATGGACTAAGGGCGATATACTCCATATAGGCCTTATGACATTTCAAGTGTCTTGCCACACACTTGGGAAGTACTTCTTCAAATATCTATCATTCAAAGCTCTACGAAATCGCTCTCCTTGCAAAGACTATAACACGTACGCATTACTTGGAGCGATTTCAACAACTTTAAAGGGGCCTTCGGGCTTTTAGTGCCTAAAGGCAAAATTATTGTTGACACGAAACGTGCCCCCGCACTTGGGTCAGTTCGACAATCCCAAAGTTTGCGGATACTTAGGGACAAGCCTAAGCGTAACACAACACTGATGTCGCGTTCCGACTACCCTTAATAGTGGCAAGGGGGTGGAGTCACCAGGTAATAAGATCACAAGAAAATAATCCAATTAGCCAAAAAAGAAATATATTAAATAAAACAAGCCAGTAGGCTGACCGAAGACTGACTGATTCGAAGGGTACTGTTCGAAGGGTTCCACTGAAGGTTACCTTCGGCATCTGGTGCGAAGGTTATCGTCGAAGGTAGTCTTCGGCATTCAGATCGATCTGGCCGAAGGCGGGCTCCGAATAGATCTAGACGCAAAATCACCTCCGAACGGCAGGGTTCGGCGCGAAGTCTCTGACATGACAAATATCCGAACACAACGCGCTGATGCGACTTCGTCCGAAGCGAAGTATCTGCATGGTGAAGCCTAACGTGACGAAGCCTGCTGTGGAGCGTGTTGGCGTGCGGAACTTGGTCAAACCGACAATGGCGTGATGGTCCGGCACATGTAGTCGAAGCAAGGATCTTGTCGAAGGGGTGTTTTGGTGACTTTCGAAACCCACTTCCTGGCTTCGGATACCTCCGGCGAAGGGGCTGCGAGCATTAAAACCTGCAACAGAACATAGATAAAGTGCCAATTTGTCCTGTAGACTGAATCTGCTAAGTGTTGCAATAGAGAAATGAAGGTAGTAATTTGTTACGCAGATTAACGAGTACTTCATAGGAGAAGTAAAAAGGCGATAGGAATCTGTTACGTAGATTAATGGGTACTTCACGGGCAAAGTAACAAGGCTTACCACTGTTTCAGCATGGCTGGTGGAGGTCTTCCAGGAAAACCCACGAAGGTTGCAGAAAAGTAAACAAAAGTAAAGGTATGGTTCAAAGCTAGGGCTTTGTGATTAATTTATGTTGGGGGTCTAATGAACCGGCCTCACCCCTATATTTATATGGGCTAAACTTCTTATCTCTAAGATTAATCTGGTAGGATTCATCCTAATCAATCTTACGGATAAAATTAGCCAGAATTAGACTCAAATTCTATCTCTAAAAATCAGCCCGAAGTGGGCCTTCGGTAGGGCCTGCCGAAACCTACTCCTCGGGCGGAAGCTTCGGTGGGGCAGGCCTCCGAAGGCCTTTGGCCCGAAGGTAGCAGGCCATTGGAATGCTTCTGAAGCCCAAGGCTCGATGGGCCTTCGGCCCTGTACGGCTTAGGCCTGATCCAGGACATGTGTATTTTTGGCCCAAATTACCAAAATTTATATTTTGACAATCTTGACAATTAATGGCATTTTTTGCTATCAACACATGTCCCCTACCTTTTAGTGAACTAAGTGAACTAAAAGCATAATGGGCTAAGTGCGATACCTTCCATATCGGCCTCTCGACACTTTCAAGTGATTTGCCACATAGTTGGGAAATACTTTTTCAAGTACCTGCCATTCAAAGCTCTTCGGAACCGCTCTCCTTGTAGAGATTCCAGCACGTATGCATTACGTGGAGCAATCTAGACTATTTTGAAAGGGCCTTCCCAACTAGGTGACCACTTACCCAATTTGGGGCTGTTAGTGCCTAAGGGCAAAATCGTCTTCCAAACCAAGTCACCAACTTGACATGATTTTGGTTTAACTTTCTTATTGTAGGCTCTAGCTACTCTTCTTTTGTCTTTTTCTATAGGTTCTTAAGCCCGTAACCTCTTATCGGTCACTTCTTCCAAATTTTCTTTCAAAAGAGTTTCATATTCATCGACCGATAAGCCATCTTGCTTTAGAACTCTTAAAGAGCCAAGATCCACTTTCTATAAGTAGAACGACCTCTTGCCCATATACTAACTCATATGGGCTAACTTTGGTAGCACCGTGCTTTGCAACTCTACAACCCCATAGCGCCTCGGAAAGCACTTCATGCCACCTCTTAGGGAACTCATCGAATTTCATCTTAACGAGCTTAATCACAGTTTTATTACTAGACTCATTGGCCTGAGCATAATATGGTAAAGAGTTTATTAACTTAATACCATAAAATTCAGCAAAGTCTCTCACTTCTTTAGCAACAAATGAAGTACCCTAGTCTGTAGTGAGAGTTTGGGGAATACCAAATCTATGTATAATGTGCTTCAAGATAAAATCAGTTAGCTCATTCTGAGTCATATTCTTGATAGGCACGGCTTCAGTCCATTTGGTGAAATAGTTTGTTGCCATCAACATGAACCGATGCCCTTTTGAAGAAGGAGGATGAATTTGGTCGATGAAGTCTAAACCCCAACCTCAGAACGGCCATCGTTTGATAATACGGTTAAGTGATGAAGCAGGAGCTAGCTGAATATTACTAAACTTCTGACACACTTCACACCCTCTATAATATCCAAAACAATCATCAGTCATGGTCGGCCAGTAGAAACCTACTCTTTTGGGCATCGAACTCATTTTCTGGGCCGACTGATGAGTGCCACAAAGCCCTTCATGGACTTCTCTCGTAGCTACTTTGGATTGTTCATCATTTAAACACTTTAAGAGTAATCCATCAATAGTTCGGCAATATAATACATTGTCTAGCAACACAAATTTAAACGCTTGTCGTTGAACTTTCTGATCAACCCTTCGATTGGGATCTCATAAATACTAGATGATTGGGACCCTCCAATCATCCTCATGGACATCTAGAGGGTTAACTAACTCCTTTCCTAGAGTGATGTCTACATTGATAACTTCAAAGTGCCCCCGGGCCTTTCCTGCTTCTGCCGAAGGACAGCTGGATTGGTCGTGCAGAGCCCATCAGAGCAGAGCCGTCCGTTGGAGGGCTCCGGTGTGTGAGGGCCTCCGCCGTCCATAAGGCTTCGGCATGAGGATTCCGGCGTGCAGGGCCCTTCGGCGGATGAAGGGCTCCGACATGAGGGTTCCAGCACGCGATACCCTCCGGTGGCCGGAGGGGTCCGACTCAGAGGGTCTGGCGGACCTCGCGTCTGCTCGAAGTTTCTAGCTTCGATAGTGAGACCAAGCATTAGTTTTTCTTGTACAGAAAACTTTCCTCTCTTGACTTGATAGCCAGATGCTTGCTGAGCCAAATAATTTGCAATTTAATTGGCTTCTCTTGACATGTGAGAAATTTTGAAGTCGTCAAAAGTTGCAATTATGTATAAACATTTGTCCAAGTAACTATTTAGCAAGCCATTAAAACATTGAGCACTTTTAGCTACTTGTTGTACTACTAACAGAGAGTCACCATGCGCATGAACATGTTTGGAGCCTATGGATCCTAGCAATTCAAGTCCTAGCAATAAAGTTTCATATTCAGCTTGGTTATTAGTAGAGGGAAATTATAAACGGGCCGAGGTTTCAAGGTGCACTCCATTAGGTGATATGAGAACTACCCCAATACCTTGGCCATTCTTGCAAGCTGAGCCATCAAAATAAAGTTTCCATGCTGGCACTACCTCAATTAGAGCAATATCTTTACCCCAATTGACATTTATGTGGTGATCAACTATAAAATTAGCGACAATTTGGCCTTTCATAGATCTTAGAGGTTCGTAAGCCAAATCGTACTCAATCAAAGCGTAGACCCACTTTCCGATTCTTCCACTTAGAATCAGCTTTTGCAACATGTATTTTATGACATCGATTTGGCAAGCGTAGTAGGAAGAAGATAGTGACGCAATTTAGTACATGCGTAATAAAGTGACAAACACAAACGTTCCACAAACACGTACCTAGTTTCGGCGTCCAGCAGGCGGCGGCTCAAGAATGTGATGATGTACTCTTTCCCCTCCACCTCCTGAGTTAGCACGGCTCCTATCATGCTATCTTCTGCAGTGATGTACATCCAAAACGGAAGTTCAATTCGGAGCGTACTTCGAAGTCCACCTCGAAGTGCCCTTCGAAGCCTTTGACGCAGTCTCCGGCCGAAGAGCTCCGGCCACTACTTCGAACCAAGAAAATATCTCGACTCCACTGTAGTGCAAAGCCATACCGAGATCCCCACTGCCCCTAGTATGTCGTTTAGCTGTTCAGGGGTGGCATCTATCTGACACGTTTGTAAAGCTGTAAAGCTGTTTGTGTAGTAGTCTAGTCTTCTTTCCCTTCTTTCCCTATAAGGCCTATGACCTGTAGAGGGCATTTAGGTCTTTTCCTTTGTCTTGCATGCCTATAAAAGCAGGGTCATGCCCTTGTAATAGCCAAATCCATTAGATCCAACAGAGGCAAAACTATGCCAAATCCACAATAGACTAGACGCAGGGCTATTATCCCTTCAGGGTCGTAGGTGGCCCAGAGTCGTAGGTGGCCCAGGGTCGTAGGTGGCCCAGAGTCATAGGTGGCTCAACCCATCGTAGGTTCAGTGATCCACACAAAATATCCTTTTCATTCATTACAGGATCAAGCTAAAGAAGCCTTGCTTCGCTATCTGAATACGCACCGAGGCCTCGATTCGCATGACGTAATCTATTCTAAGATCTAAGCATACCGAAGTCGTGCTTCGCCTAAAATCTATGTGCGCTTCAGAGCCTCTCTCACGCATATTATACAAATCCAAGCATGCCGAAGCATGCTTCGCTTAATTTGAGTACGCTAAAGCCTTGCTTCCCTTCAAATTAATGCATTCGAAGCCCGAAGAGGCCTTCGGTTGATGCGATATAAGCATCCAAAGCCGCCAAAAGGCACACCCCTTCGCATTTTTAATTGCTCACACCAGCAACAACTAAGTCCCTAGCTGCCACGCGCAAGGGGGCACCGAGGTATGTATGCGAGGTGTGCGAATGAAATGCACAGTACGAGCGTGACAAGCTAAATGTTCAAAATAATCAACTCGTGTGAAGCATGCAGACGAAGTATGCAAATACAATAAATCTCATTCATTGAATGATAATTGAGAAGTATGTTACAAATACACTTCGAAAACAAAATTACAAGTAGTATGTATCTAAGCCTAGGAAAAAGCGAGCTCGAGGCCACGACATGTTCGACCTTCGCTTGCGCTTCTTCCGGGCAGGGCCCCCTCGGCTGGACGAAGCCCCGTCGGAGCCTGATCTCATGTGGACGGACCGTCCACGCTCCGAAGCCCGCAGACCTCACTTTTCGCCTTGCAGGTTTGTCCAAGTCTGGGACGCAGGTGGTGCTGCGTCGAAGGAAGAAAAGTCTAGGGCTTCATCGCCTTGTAAGGCCGTACCCGAAGGTTGTACCCCCTTGCCGCTTAAGCCTACTTCAAAACAACGAAAGTCTGGTGAGGCTGAAGAACTTCGAAGAGGCTCCATCTTCACAGCAGCTAACAGCTCCTGGGCTACTTCGGGAATGGCTTCGCCCCAAGGGCCCCTCGGAAGCTTGAACCGAGGGGGGCCTTCGGACCTAGCTACTTCGAGCACCACCCAAAGTAGGTGAAGCTCCTCAGAGTCCTCAAGTACTTCGAATCCAACATCCAAAGGTTGATCCTGGGCAGGTATAAAATACCCCCGTATTTATATTAATAAGCCGATGAGTTGTTTACAAGCCTTCAGCTAAGAATTACAAAGAGCTTAAGGAGGTCTACACCTTCGGAGGCGGAGGCTTCGACATCGAAGGCTAAGCTGGTGAGGCTTGTGCCCTAGATCGGCAAAGGCGGGAGAGCCGTTGGAGGTCGAGGACTGCCTCGCAGCCTTGGGCCTTCCAAGTTTCCTAAAGACGGCGCCACGCTCCGCGGACATCCGAATGCGACGAAATCAAGTGCTGGCCACCGAAGGCCACTGGAGTCGCCGACGTTGCCGCCTCGAGGTGGTTGCACCCCATGTCATGAAGCATCCGCAACACTCCTTGGCCCGCCACTTAGCCAGCCATCAAAGCGAAGCCCTTCATTGACATATCTGCCATCGCAGCAGTAGTCCGTAGGAACTCGAGGTGTTCCCTGATTGGGTCTTTAGGGTTGAAGTCCGGGGCCTGGCACTCAGTCCCCAATTGCTCGAGGACTGTAGTCAAGCTCGAGGTGGCCTCGTCGACCCCTCGGACCACGAAGTTCTCAAGGTAGTGGCCGGCTGCATGAAGTTCAGAGCACTCCACCGCCAGCTTCGCCATGGCCTCCTCCGAAGCCCAAAGTGCCTCTCGAAGCTTTTCAGTCTCTGAGGCCAAAGCTTCCCTCGCCTTGACTACCTCGGACCTTGCCGCCTCTACTGCTGCTTCGGCCTACCTTTGGCTCTTGGCCTCCTCCGAGGCCTCCTACCGAAGGGTTTCCCTCTCCTCCGCTAGGTCAGCCATCAGATGGTCTGTGGAGACTACTGCTGCAGCATTCAACACGAAGGCCTAAAAAGGTTCAACAAAATCCTAAGTATTCAGTAAAAAAGCAAGTATGACTTGAAGATCGTGTGAGGCTTTGCTCACCTGGACTATGGCTTCATGGGCATTTGTGAAGAGGTCTAAGGGGCTCGAGCAGCTAAGTTGTGCCACTAAGCCCCCTTCCCCTATAGCAGTGCAGCCTTCGTTGAATGCGTGGATGGCTGCCTCCGTCATGTGTCCCCTCAGTTGTAGAGGTCGGACCATCTCCGTCACGGACTCCTCCAGTGCAGGCTCCCGCGGAGCTGGGCTCCACTCCACTACCTTGTCATTTCCTTCGGCCTCCTCCTGAAAGACCCCTTCACCACAGCCGTCCCCCTGTACTCTTCGGATGAAGTGCTCTCGGACTCCGAGCTACTGCTGCTATCACTGTTGCTGCTCCTGCTGTTGCCGGAGGTCCCTGCGGGCCTCGGCACGGCAGGCCTCATGTTGCCATTAGCATCTGTAGAAAAGTACAAATCAATATTCATGAATGTAAAAAGAAGAGTGATCAAGTGTTTACCTTCGTCGGAGGAGATGTCTTCAAAGGAGGTTGGAGCGATGTGTGCTCCCTAGTCCCTTCGCCGTGTGGGCTAGGCCCCAGCCCCCGCGCCTGAAGGAGTCATTGTTACAGCCTCCACCGCCACCACTTCGATCATCGATGTCGGAGCATCTGCTGGCTCCACTTCAACAACAAGGCTCGCGGCCATTGGCTCCTTCGTAGCAGGGGCTTCATCCGCTGGGAGCTCCAAGCGAACCCTAGAGTGTCAGGTTCTTCGTCGTCCACCCTCTTCCTCTTGGAGCCGCTCACCGAGGGTGTTGGGCTCGCGAAGTCTGGAAGCGCTTGGACCCCCTCGACGCAGAGCCAGGTCCACACTCTGTTCTAGTGCTCCCAAGTCCTCACCAGAGCGAGCCTCTAAATTTTCTCCTCAGGCGTCAGAGCCCCAATGACGCGTTCCACTGCTATGATTGCCTTCTCCGGAGGCCTTACTTCATGAGCAGCTTCATCAAAGTTTCAATTTAGCACAAGTTATTTCTGCGAAGTACGAAGATGAAGAAATTGAAGTCTTACCAAGGCGCTCCGCCGACACCTTGCTTGGTCCATCCGATTCCAAAGGTTAGAAAATACCCTCTGGCCAGGAGAACGCGAGGGGGCTGAGCCGAAGGGTGATGAACTCTTTCGCGAGGTCCCTCATGTTCATCCTTGAAGGCACCCTCTATAGGAGCAGGATTCTTGACCGGAGGACATCGGGGCTCGTCTTCACCACGCCTTCATGTCGGTAAGAGATGAGTGTGTTGGTACTCCAAAGGGGGGAGTTCGCACCGACCGAAGCGTAGAACCACTCTTGGTCCCACTTTGAGTACCATTTGTTGTTGATGGCCCTCCCTAGGAAGTCGTCTTGGTACTCGTTCCAGAGCTGGAAGTTGGCGCTCCCGAAGGCCAGGGCCCTCTTGACGTGGTTTGTCCCCTCCCTTTGCTTCGGTTGGCAATTAGCATCTTGGAGGGCGACGAAGACGTACGCGCACCCCTTGCAGCCTTCGACCCTCATGGCCCACTCGAAAATAGAGAACCTCGCCACGACATTTGGAGACAGATGAGGAAGCTTGAAGTAGTACGCCTTCAGCACTTCGCTCAACATGTCCACTGCTGGTAGCCTAAGGCCTGCCTCAAATAATGATTCAAAAGCACAACATCATCAGCCTGAGCTGAGGCCTCGGTATGGCCTCTGACTTCGTAGGCACCCAGAGCTGGATCTCCTCCAAAATCTCCCCCTCGCAAACTCTTCGAACAGACTCCTCCATTGAGGCCAAAGCCCTCATCACTAGAGTCTACTCAAACTTGTCCGATGGTGACCGAAAGTCCCTCATCCCCAAGAGCCTTGCTGTAGGCTTCGCCGCCGCCGCTGCCTGCGCCTGGGCGGAGCTCGAACTCGCGCCCATGGCAAAGGCCTTCTTCGACGCAACCTTCTTCGGCATCTTGCGAGGCTTCGACGCGAAGGATGCTGAGAAGCTGCGAAGCCGGCTTCGCGCGAAGCTAAAGGTTGAGAGAGGAAGGCGAAGGATGTTAGGAGTTAGAGCAGGAAGCAAATGAGAGTGTGTGTGGTGGAGCCATGGTGTCGTAAACCTTTTTTACAGGTGGTAAAAATCCCGACGGTTGCTGTGCCAAAGTCTTTTTTCACCAGCCGTCCCGACCCCCGCAGTCTATGACGGGTGGGCCTGAGGCAAAGTCAAAACAATCCGTGGTGCCCCCATGCTGCAACGGTCAATTTTATAACCGTTGCGGGGTCTCTTTGTCTCCCCAAGGTCACCTGTTCAGTCAGAGCAGGCATTTATTACCTTCACAAGTCGAAGCCCCCTTCGGTCCAAGCTCTGAAGGCATGTCTTATCTCAAGTTACCTTTTTACTCTGAGTCATTTGTACAGAGGCACACGCACCCCTTCGCTCCGAAGGGCTGCGGGCAAGGGGCTACTGTTCGGGGAATAAGTTTTCCCTTAAACAGGGGCTAAATGACGTCAGCCTCCGTAGGCCTCGGGCCTGGTGCCTGACACCGCCAAAGCATGAAGTCGAAGCAGATCCCTCCTACCAAAGTTATTTCCAAGCAGCAGCTAGACCAAGTCTCCAGGCTCCATTCAAAGCCTGCCTGAGTTATCCTCTGGGCTCCCTTCGGAGCGCTCCGGAGTCAAGACTCCGGGCTTCCTTCGGGATTCCCCAGAGCTAGCCTCCAGACCCTCTCCGGTCCCTTTTGAGGCTAAGCCTCCGGGAGTCTATTCGGAGTTCAGTTTGGAGCGTACTTCGAAGTCCACCTCGAAGTGCCCTTTGAAGCCTTTGACGCAGTCTCCGCCCGAAGAGCTCCGGCCACTAATTCGAACTAGGAAAATATCCCGACTCCGCTGTAGTGCAAAGCCATATCGAGGTCCCCACTGCCCCTGGCATGCCGTTTAGTTGTTCAGAGGTGGCGTCTATCTGACACGTCAGTAAAGCTATAAAGCTGTTTGTGAAGTACTCTATTCTTTTTTTCCCTTCTTGCCCCTATAAGGCCTATGACCTGTAGAGGGCATTTAGGTATTTTCCTTTGGCTTGTGTGCCTATAAAAGCAGGGCCTTGCCCTTGTAATAGCCAGATCCATTAGATCCAACAGAGGAAAAACTATGCCAAATCTACAATAGATTTGACGTAGGGCTATTATCCCTTTAGGGAGGCCTAACCAGTATAAATCCTTTCTCCCTCTGAGAGAACCCTTCGAGTTTCATTCTATACACTATACACTCAAAAAACTGCTATAGCTAATGCAATTGCTACAACACCTAAGAACTTGCCTACCGACACGCCAAAAACACATTTGAGCGGGTTCATTTTTAAGCCATACTGTCGCATCCTATCAAAAGCAACCTTTAAATCGCCTTAGTGATTATCCATAGCATCCGATTTGACCACAACATCATCTATGTATACTTCTAACATAACTCCTAACATGTCATGAAAGATCAAGTTCATAGCATGCTGATATGTAGCGCCAGCATTCTTTAAACCAAAAGTCATAACGACCCACTCAAACAAGCCGAAAAAACCAGGGCATGGAAAGGCTATCTTATAGACGTCCTCTTCGGCCATAGAAATTTGATTATACACAGCGTTGCCATCAAGAAAACTTAGTACCTTGTGTCCTGAAGCATCGTTGATTAGCATGTCGGCTATTGGCATGTGATATTTGTCCTTTGGAGTGGCCTTGTTTAGATCCCTGAAATCAATACAAACTCGTATTTTGTCGCTCCCTTTCTTCTCTACAGGCACAATGTTAGCGACCCATTCAGCATACCTACATGGCCTAATAAACGCAGCCTCGAGTAATCATTCTATCTCCTCTTTAACTTGGTCATAGACTACCGAATTAAAGCGACGAGGAGGCTGTTTATAAGCCCTAAATCCGGGTTTAATAGGTAGCTGATGCTCCATACACAAACTCATATGGACTTACCTTGGTAGCACTGTTCTTCGCTATTCTACATGCCCACAATGCCTCAAAAAGCACTTCATGCCACCTTTTAGGAAACTCTTAAATCTTCTTCTTAATAAGATTAATCACAATTTTATTACTAGACTCGGCCTGACCATTGGCTTGAGCAAAGTATGGTGAAGGGTTTATCAACTTTATACCATAATATTCGGCAAAATCATGCACCTCTTTAGTAACAAATGAAGCACCCTGATCTGTAGTAAGAGTTTGGGGAATACCGAATATATGTATAATATACTTCAAGATAAAATTGATTACCTCGTTATGCGTCATATTCTTGAGAGTCACGACCTCAGTCCACTTTGTAAAGTAATCTGTAACTATCAACATGAACTGATGCCTTTTGAAGAGGAATGATGAATTTGGTCGATGAAGTCCAAGCCCCAACCTTAGAATGGCCATGGTTTGATAATAGGATTAAGCAAAGATGCAGGAGCAAGTTGAATATTACCAAACATTTGACATGACTCACATCCACTGTAATACCTAAAGCAATCCTTAGTCATAGTCGGCCAATAAAACCCCGCTCTTTTGAGCATCCAACTCATTTTCTGGGCCGACTGATGAGTACCAATAATTCCTTCATGGACTTCACCCATAGCAAGTTTTGACTGATCGACATTCAAACTTTTAAAAAGTACTTCATCAATTGTTCGGCGATACAACTCATCATCAAGGAACACAACTTTAAACGCTTGCCGCCAAACCTTTCGATCAACCCACTTACTAAGATCTATCAAATATTGAACGATTGGGATTCTCCAATCATCCACCTGATTTTCAGAAGTATTCGCCAAGTCCTCACTCGAATTGGCATCTAGATTAAAAATTCCAACTTGCCCCCCATGCCCCGAAGTTTCTTGACACGAGGCGGTCAGACTGGCCATAATGGGCCGGTCAGACAGGCCATTGTCAGACGGCTGGCACAGGGCGGTCATATCGGCCTGGCTTGGCCGGTCAGACCGACCATATACATGCGGTCAGACTGGCCTGGCGGGTTGGTCAGACTAAAATCTCTTGACTTGGGTGACAATTTTTTCAAGCATTGGTTTTTCTTGTGCGAAAAAATTACCTATTTTGATTTGATAACCAGATGCATGATGAGCCAAGTCATTTGCTACTAAGTTGGCTTCTCTAGACACATGGTAAATTTCAAAGTTATCAAAAGTGCCAATTATGTCGAGGCATTTGTCAAAATAGCTATTTAACAAACCATTAAAGCATTGGGAACCTCTAGCTACTTGTTGAACAACTAATAGAGAATCACCATATGCATGAACATGTTTAACACTCATGGAATCTAAAAGTTGAAGTCCTAGCAATAGAGCTTCATACTCGGCTCGATTATTAGTACAAGGAAATTTTAAATGGGCCGAGGTCTCGAAACTCATACCACTAGGTGATCTGAGTACCACTCTGACACCTTGGCCATTCTTGCAAGCTGAACCATCAAAGTAAAGTTTCCATGGTACTACTTCAATCAGAGCAGTGTCACTACTCCAATTGACATATACATGGTGATCAACTATAAAGTTTGCGACGACTTGGCCTTTCATAGCTTTCAAGGGTTCATAAGCCAAATCGTACTCAATTAAAGCATCAGCCCACTTTATGCTTCTACCACTTAGAATCGGCTTTTGCAACATGTACATTATAACATCGGTTTGACAAGTGACAATACATGTGCCAAATAGAAGATAGTGGTGAAGTTTGGTACATGCATAATAAAGTGGTAAACATAAACGCTCTAAGAACACGTACCTCTTCTCGGCATCCAACAAGAGGTGACTCAAGAACGTGATTGTTAGGGGGAAATAATCCTGATAGAAATTGATGCTTCAAACAGAGACTCCGATAGACGGGAAGTGTGAAGCCATCGGATATCATTGATATGCTCCGAGGGAGAGGGCTCGAAGCCTCCCATCAAGACTGAAGGGTATATAGGACTCCGCAATAGGCTTTGTCCTCAGAGCATATTCCTTTCATATAAGCCTCATCACCAAGGTGTACCCAGAGCCTTCTACTCGAAGGGGCACCGCCAAAAGGGACAAGACGTCTGCTTTATCTAAGTGTTCACACGACATTTGTCTTGTTTGCCCCTACGAAGCCTCAGGAATAGTGCCTTCTACTATGGCGGTTACTCCGAATTGGTCCTCAGGCCTAAAAAGGTTCAACAAAATACTTCTGAATTGTGTTCCACTATATAGATTACTCTTGTTTAACCGCCTAGACTCCACATATATACTTCTGATCAGTGCAGCTTGAGTCTTTGCAATTGTATACCACTATCTTTGAAAGTCACCAACCAGTCAAGAATTGTGCCACGACCAGGATTGTGCCATCTACTGCCTTGTGATGGTGAGCACCTTGTAAGATTGTGGTAAGACGCTTGAGTGTGAAAAAGAGCACCTTCCTCTACCTAATAGTTGACAGGGATAATATTTTTTTCCTAGTGTTTTTCCTTTTCTACTAACCATGGCAGGTATGGGAGGTATGACAAATCATAATCATGGTAACAATGTTTCTTCTATCAAAAGTAAGTTTACCATCCCATCTTTTTATGGTGAATATGATGCCGAAGAATACCTAGATTGGGAGATGACCGTATAACATAAATTTAACTTATATCTAGTTCCGGAACAACATAGAGTTAAACAAGCAATTGGTATGTTTAAAAATCATGCTTTAATCTGGTGCGAAGATATAGGTGAACTTCAATTACAACATGATACATGGGGTCATTTAAAAAGAGCTATGCGTAGTAAATTTGTCTCTCCTTCTTATCATCATGAATTGTGTAAGAAACTACAATGCTTAGTTCAAGGTAACATGTCTATGAGAGAGTATTATGTTGAGCTTCGTGAGAGAAGGACCTGTTGTGGTGTTGTGGAGCACTCGGAGGACACGATGTGGCGTTTCTATGATGGATTGAGGCATGAGATTTAAGATATCATTTATTATAAAGAATTTAATACTCTTAGTCGTTTGTTCCATCTTACCATCATTGCAGAGAAAGAATTGCAGGAACAAAAATACAAGAAAAGAGACTCCTATCCACCACGAGTGACGAGCACTACGGCACTGACCAAGCTTTTCTCTTCTTCAAGTGTTCCTCATGCACCTACACATGTACCTACATCAACATCAACAAGCATATGGCCCTTGCAATCTCTACACCACTGCTCCATCGGTTATCAACCAAGCACAGCCTGATTGACCTCGCCAAGAAGGCTAATCCTTTCCTGTGAATCGAAGAACACAAGCAACAATGCAGAAAACGCAATCGAATTGAAATTCTATTGTAATCTGCGAATTGGGGTTCACTTACAAATCCGGCGAAGCAGCGGCTATCAAAGAAACGTGTAAACTAAAACCCAAAAACCCTAGATGGCTATAGAAACACCTTATATAGTAGTTTGGGACGCACCCCTAATGGGCTCAACTAGATACACGGCCCAAAGGACCAATAACGCAGAAAACAGCATGCTGACAGATTCTAGACTCTATCTTGTTTTGATGATTCAAATTGATCATAAGGATTTTTGAGATGAAACCGGAGGCATTGGAAAGGTTATGAAGTTATCTTTCCGTGGCTGGGTGGAATGTCAAAAACGGAGTCTGTATGCCGCTTAGACGATGATTCTAGTGCACGCTACTCCTGGAATCCCAGTTGGATAAGAATTGTAGTTGGATTGGACTCTCAAATTGGCTTGGACGTCCTTCCTAGTTCTTCTCCAATTCTTTGTTTATCTCCAAGTGATTTTCATCATCTCCATGGTTCCTAACAATAATAATAATATTAGGTAGTAATTTAGTCCCAATATAATATACTAAGATACTTAGAAATGAGTTGACCTGGAGATTTAATCTTTGTACTCGAACTTTGAGGAACATAGTGAGGTTTGTCACTATAGTTCAAGGTAATGATGAGTGATTGATATGGTGAAATCATGGGTTGTGTCTGGGTTTTCTGGATATGGTGTGTGTATATGTGTTTGTCTCGTGTGTGTAGGCTTGAGTTACTCATCAACTATCGATGGCACGGGATCAGGGTTAGATGGGGAGTCTAATGCTAGATGGTCGAGGGTGTCAGTCAAAGTCGAGAGTGGACTCTGATGTACGCATGGAGGTCGAACAGGATGTGAGTTGAGGATTGATCAAGACGAAGTATCGATCGAGTCAGCGAAAGGGAAGCCAATTCAAGTGATAAGGCGGCTCGAGGGATCGAGAGCAGGAGAGACTTGCTGGTGGTCGGGTTCGCGGACAGACGATGGGCGTCGACGATTAGGAGAGGCTTTGTCGGTTTTTGCTGAAAACCATCAAAACTTAAAATGTTTTTGTTAATTCAATAAATAGGTGTCTAGTGTTAGTTTAAATTTTTTTAGTTTCATAGTGTATCCTTTTGGAATATTTTTTAGAGTTGGTCTACTATGAAAATATATTAAAAGGGGAGTCTTTGTGTAATTTTTCCTTTAGGACTTAAAGGGTAATTTTCAGAATTGATATTTCTGAAATTTCTAAGGGGCTATGTGTAAAAAGGGGGCTTCTAGAACTTGAGTTATTGGGATATTATCCCTTGGAGGTCTGTAGCCGAACAACTTCTGAAAAACCATTTTTGCTCAACAATTTTCCAATCAAACTAGAGAAACACTTGTAGCGATGAACTCCTGAATCGATACAGTAATCGAGTGTTGTTTTCGGAAGTGCTACAGAGCTGTGCCGAAATCACTGTATCTCATAAAGTTGGTCCAGCATCTGAATCAGTAAGTTCCCTTCGATTTTCTTTGAAATTTGCTGATGATCTTGATTGATTTCGTGTGAGATTTCATCTAGAAATGGTTGTATTATATGCTGAGTGTGTTTTAATCCATGAATCTGCTTAGTTTTACATATGGTTACTCTGATTTAAGCAGGGAATCATTTTGTTGAGAGTTCTTCGGGATTCTTCATCCGATAAGTCTCCAATCTGTGGCTGTGGTGATTATGTTTAATTTTTAGTTCACTCTTGTTAATCCAGTCGAGTGTATAACATATTTATTTTCTACTGAAGTTAATTGATCTCATCAAAGATGGTATAGAAGATAGATGTAAATCTCTGAAGTCCGGCTGTTTTTTTGAAATCTCTGATGATGTTTAGTTTTCTGCATTTTGAATCTTATGAGTAACTGATCTGGTATGGTTTGATCCTTTTAATTTGATTTGTTATGTGTTTACTCTTAATCTGATGGCTTAATAAACATATCTTTCAGATTGTTTTTGAGGTAAACTTCAAGTTTGTAGGACTAGAAAGTTTTCTGGCTGTTTTGTTCAGTTTTTTTCTGATTTCTGCAATTTCAGTGTTACTCAAGTTCCAATAGTTCTTGTCTGGTTGGTGTTCAGTTGTGTTAATTTGAATTGTGTTTTTGAATAGCAAATTGCAGTGATTGAGTTGAAATAGTGTTGATTATTGTCAAAAAGTGAAGCAAATCTGGCTCAACTCAATCTGAATTTGTTTGAAAAATAATTCTATTCCTTATTGTTGACACAAAAACGTGCCCCCGCACTTGGGTCAGTTCAACGATCAAAAAGTGTGCAGATACTTAGGGACAAGCCTAAGCGTGACATAACACCGACGTCGCGTTCCGACTACCCTTAGCCATGGTAAGGGTGGTGGAGTCGCCAGGCAATCAGATCACACAAAATAATCCAATTAGCCAAAGGAAATATATTAAACAAAATAAATTAGCAAACTGATCGAATCCTGTCTGATTCGAAGTATGGTGCGAAGGGGGTCGCCGAAGAGTACCTTCGACGTCTGGTGCGAAATGTCCAACCGAAGGGTACCTTGGGCGTTCGGACTGATCTGGCCGAAGATGAACTCCGAATGGATCTGGACGTGACAATCACCTCCGAACAGCGGGGTTCTGCATGAAGTTTCGGATACGGCAAGATACAGGGTAATGACAGGCGCAACGCATGAGCGTGACTTCGTCTAGAGCGGAGTACGAGCATGGTGAAGCCTGTCGTGACGAAGTCTATTGGCGAAGCGTGCGGTCGAAGCAACAGTCTCGCCGAAGGGTGTTCTGGCAACCTCCAAAACCGATCTCTCAGCTCCGAACACCTCCGGTGAAGTAGCTCCAAACGTAGGTAACCTGCAACAGAGTAGATTCGGAGTACTAATTCGGCCTGAGGATCGAATTCTGTTAAGTGTTTCACTAGTAGCGAAGGTAGCAATTTGTTACGTAGATTAGCGGATACTTCACAGGCGAAGTAACAAAGCGATAGCAATCTATTACGTAGATTAACAGATACTTCATAAGTGAAGTAATAAGGATTACCACTATTCCGAAGTGGCCATCGGAGGGCTTCCAGGCAAACCCACGAAGAGTACAGAAAAGTAAAGATAAATAAATGCAATTCAAAGCTAGGGCTTTGTGGTTGATTTTGTCGGAGGGGCTCTGAATCGGTTTCGCCCCTATATTTATAGGGGTTATAATTCTAATCTCTAAATCTAATCTGTTATGACTTCAGTTGACTCACGCGTAGAGATAAACACTTAGCCAGAATCACATCCAACTCTATCTCTGCCCGAAGTGGGCCTTCGGGTAGGCCCATCGAAGCCTGCTCCTCGGGCCGAAGCTTCAGCGGAGTGGGCCTCCGGAGGCCTCCGGGCCGAATGCTGTGGGCTGGCTGGAAGGTTCCGAAGCCCGTATCCCAGTGGTCCTTCGGCCCTGTAGAGCTTCTGCCTAACCTGGCACATGTGCATTTTTGGCCCAAATTAACAAAATTGATATTTTGACAATCTTAACCATTAATGCCATTTTTTGCTATCAACACATGCCCCCCTGCCTTTTAGTGAACTTAGTAAACTAAAAGCACAACAGACTCAAGACGATACCTTCCATATTGGCCTTTCGACACCTTTTACGTTGTTTGCCACACACTTGGAAAATACCTTTTCAAGTATCTACTATTCAAAGCTCTTCGAAACCGCTCTCCTTGCAGAGATTCTAACACATATGCATTGCCAGGAGCGATTTCGGCTATTTTTAAAGGGCCTTCCCAACTAGGTAACCATATACCAAACTTGGGACTCTTAGTGCCTAAAGGTAAAATCGTCTTCCAAACCAACTCACCTACTTGAAATGATTTTGGTTTAACCTTCTTATTGTAGGCTTTAGCTACTCTCCTCTTGTCTACTTCTATGGCTTCTAAAGCCTTCAATCTCTTATCGGTCACTTCTTCTAGGTTGTCTTTCAAAAGAGTTTCATACTCATTGACCGATAAGCCATCTTTCTTTAACACTCTTAGAGAGCCAAGATCTACTTCTACAGGTAGAACGGCTTCTTGTCCATACACCAACTCATATGGACTAACTTTGGTAGCACCGTGCGTTGCAATTCTACAAGCCCATAGTGCTTCACAGAGCACTTCATGCCACCTTTTAGGGAACTCTTCAATTTTCTTTTAATGAGCTTAATCACTTTTTATTAATAGACTCGGCCTGACCATTGGCCTGAGCATAGTAGGGCGAAGAGTTTATCAACTTAATACCATAATATTCGGCAAAGTCCCTCACTTATTTAGAAACAAATGAACTACCTTGATCTGTAGTGAGAGTTTGGGGAAGACCGAATCTATGTATGATGTGCTTCAAGATAAAGTCAAGTACTTCGTTGTGAGTCATGTTCTTGAGAGGCACGGCCTCGGTCCACTTGGTGAAGTAATCTATCGCCATCAACACGAACCGATGCCCTTTTGAGGAAGGAGGGTGCATCTGGCCGATGAAGTCCAAACCCCAACCTCGGAACGGCCATGGCTTGACAATAGGGTTGAGTAATGAAGTAGGACCTATTGAATATTGCCAAACCTCTGACACGCTTCACACCCTCTCTAATAATTAAAACAATCCTTCATCATAGTCGGCCAGTAGAAAACCGCTCTTTTGAGCATCCAACTCATTTTCTGAGCCGACTGATGAGTGCCACAAAGTCCTTCATGGACCTCTCCCATAGACACTAGGGATTGCTCATGGTATAGACACTTTAATAATACTCCATCAATGGTTCGGCGATACAATATGTCGTCTAGCAACACAAATTTAAACGCTTGTCACTGAACTTTCCGATCAACCCTTTGGCTAGGGTCTCTCCAATGTTGGACGATTGGAGTTCTCCAATCGCCCTTATGGACTTCTGAGGGTTTCGCTAGCTCACTCCCTGAAAAAACATCTAGGCTACTGATCTCAGGGTGCCCCTCGAGCCCTTCTTGCTCCTGCCAAAGCCTGACTGGACTAGCCGCGCAGAGCATATCAGGCCAAAGCCCCCTACCGAAGGGTCCGGGCTCCCGGAGGCCCTCACTGTCCCGAGGACTTCGGCTCACAGTCTCCAGCATGCTAGACCCTTCGGTGGGCGGAGTATTCCGGTCCCTGGACCTCGGCGCGCGGTAGTCTCCGGCAGCCGGAGGGGTCCGACCTGAAGGGTGCGCCTGCCCGAAGTCACTGGCTTCAGTAGTGAGACCAAACATCGACTTCTCCCGTACAGAAAAATTTCATCTCCTGACTTAGTAACCAGATGCTTGCTGAGCCAAATCATTTGCAACCAAATTGGCCTCTCTTGGCACATGAGAAATTTTGAAGTCATCAAAAGTAGCAACTATGTCGAGGCACTTATCCAAGTAGTTGTTTAGCAAGCCATTAAAACAATAAGAACTCTCAGCCACTTGTTGTACTACTAACAGGGAATCACCATGCACATGAACATGTTTAACACCCATGGAATCTAACAATTCAAGCCCTAGCAATAAAGCCACGTATTCAGCTTAGTTGTTGGTAGAGGGAAATTCTAAGCGGGCCGAGGTCTCAAAGTGCGCTCCACTAGGTGATATGAGAACTACTCCAATACCTTGGCCATTTTTGCAAGCTGAACCATCAAAGTAAAGTTTCCATGGCAATACCTCAATCAAAGCAACATTGTCGCTCCAACTGACGTCTATGTGGTGATCAACTATAAAGTTGGCTATGATCTGCCTTTCATAGCTCTTAGGGGTTCATAGGCGAAATCATATTCAATCAAAGTGTAATCCCATTTTCTAATTCTTCCACTTAGAATCGGCTTTTGTAACATGTGTTTTATAACATCGGTCTGGCAAACGACAACACATGTAGTAGGGAGAAGATAGTGGCGCAATTGGGTACACGCGTAGTAAAGTGATAAACATAAATGTTCCACAAACACTACCTGGTCTCGGTGTCCAGTAGGCGGCGGCTTAGGAACGTGATTGTAACACCCCAAATTTTCAAAGTAATAAAAATATTATTTAATTCAATTTCCTGGAATCTATTATTTTGGAAATACCTTTAATACCCTCCTTTACCATTTTGAACTACAACATAGAGTAAATGACCAAACCAGGAGCTGAAACTTTTTATGTACGATCCTAAGGCCAAGATATATTTTTGAGGATTTTTGCAAATTTTTATCAACCATGGAAGTAGCCCTAAGATTTTAATCTATTTCCTGCAATTATTTTTAATCATAAAACATTTTAAACAGTAACGGGCTCCCTCCCCTTCTTCTCTCTCTCCCGGCCGACCCAGCCCACACCTCCCCACGCGCGCCATCTGACCAGTGGACCCCACCCGGCAGCGAACCCCTCTCCGCACACGTACCCACCCCCACCTGTCGGCGCCGACCGCCCCCTCTCGCGCCCGAGTCCGACCCCACCCATCAGCCGCCACACTCGCACGCTCGCGCCCGCTGACCGCCTTGGCACACCTGTCGGGTCCGCCGTCTACCTCCCGCCTCCGCCCCCAAATTACGCCGGCCCACGACCCCCGCCTCGGATCCGCATCGCTGGCCCCTCTCTCATTCAATTGGCCTCAGGTTAATGCACCCCAAGGCCCGCCGGTCGTTTAATCGCTTTAATTGACGCATTTTGGCCCCCGGGAACGCAACGCCGTGCATGGCCGAGCCCTCGCCGGCGACTTAAAGCCCTCCCTCGACTTTCCTTGCATGCGAGCCCCTATGACGCCCTATTTAAACCCCCCGGCCTCCGCTGGGTTCGACCCCCATGCTCTCGCAGTCCAGAACCGAATCAAACGCTTGAGACGCTCGTTTAAGCGCCACACCGCCGCTCCTATCACCCCTCACCGTCGCTAGTAACCTCCTCCGCACTAGCCAACCACACCGCTGTCACCGCAAGGACATCACCGACCTTGGCCACCACTCCATCGTCGACGAACCCCGCCGGATCGCCGTCACCACCGAGGACCCGAACGCCTTCGCCGCCTCCGCTCGTCGCCGGCCTCGCTCCGACAACCCCAAGTCCCTCCGACGGTACCTGCTTGACCCCCATAGTGTACTGGTTCCGTTTTAGCCCTTAGAACCGACCACCGTAGCCCGCCGTGGCCGTTGTACCGCTCGCCGTCGCTGGAGAAGATGACCGGCACGGGTCGAGTACCCGTGCCGTGTCGGATTCGATCCCGACCGTGCGATCGAGATCGAGTGGCGCTAGTTTCACCACGTGCGCATTCTAATCCACACCGTCGGATCTGGTCAAAGCGTTACGTTTTAATCTCGCGCGTTCATTTACATTTAAAACCCGCACTCGATCTCGTGCGTCCACGTAGTACCCTTTCGCGCGTTTTAATCGTGGCCGTCCGTTATCACTTAATCGTCCCGCCTCGCTCTCGCGCGTTGGATCTGGATCCAACGGTCCAGATTGGGCCGGACCACGCGCACAGTGCGCGGGTTCACCGTGGGCCTGGCTCACCATGGACCCGAGGTGATTTAAATTTGAAAATAAATTCCAAAAACTGTTTTAAACTAGTAAAATTCATATCTGGCGCATTTTAACTTCAAAAATTACCATTTCAATTTCAGAAAATTTATAATATTATTCTCTACACATTCATTCCATAAAAACCATATGTTTAATTTGAAATTTTCATGTTTATTTAAATAGGTATTCAAATACCCTTAGGATAAAAATGTGAAATTGATTATTTAAATTTCAGTAAGGCTTACTTTTACTTATTTTCTGTTAATAAGATGAAACCACTAAATTGCCCATGAACCTTTCATTTTAAATTGATTAGAATGTTTAAAATGAGGTTACTCACTTTTAAAAACCCATTTTCAAAGGACAATACTTCATTTTAATTCCTTTGAAAATTATTTATAAAATAAATTTCAGAACCTTAACAACTTGATTTTTCTTAAACCAACTTAAACCTATGTGCTTGTTGTGTGATTTTATATTGTTTAAATTGAATGTTGTGCCTATTTTATTTTACTTTATTTATATTGGAAAGACTACGACGTCGTCGAGGAGCCGGAATATTTCCCGGAAGTTCCTCCCTCTCCCTTCATTCGCTGAACAAGGCAAGTCACCAAACCAATCTTTTGAGCATGTTGAACCCATGTTTTATTAAACTATCTCCTAAAACATATAGGATATACATGCATTAGTCAAATGGAACCCTTACAATATATTTATTTAGGATCCGCCGACCTTGATGTGCAACCCAAGCCATGCTATCTCGCCTAACTCCCTTGTCACCATATGATTAATGTTATTAGCTATTGTCCAATGTACTGACACGATCATTATAGGATAAAAATGAGTCGTAGCAACATGGTTCTACTATATGATCCCCATTGTTTCTTATCTTTGGAATTCTGTCGGTGATGAGTTATGGTTGTGAGTGTATGCATGGTGGGTTCCGGGAGCAAGCTAGGGCATTGGTCGGTAGCACCCGGGGCACTATAAGGACCGGTCTGAGGGATCCGTTGCAATACACTTCCGTACTAACCACAAGTCTAGCGGGTAAGTCCTAACTAAGGTATGGAGTGTTCCAAACTGAGGCCACCATTTGGAGATGGGTCAAGCAGCACCTGCGGGTGGCTTGTACCGACGTGGCGCAAAAGGGGGTGCGACGTTAGCCGGGATTCGGCTCGGCGTGCCGGCAAAACCTAGAGCGGGTGGTTATCGCTTGGAGCATTTCATGGTGAGATTTTTGCACGAGTTCCCGTGGTATGGGTCATCTCGTTTGGGATGAGTGCGTGCCTTGTGGGTACAGTAGTACATCTCTGATCAGAGTCTTAAATCTTTTCGAAAAGTCGAGCCCACGGTCAAGGGCGGGTTGCGTGACATCCCACAGTTAGATTACTTGAATATGGATGTGCATGTTGGTTGACATGTAAGGATTGTTGTGCGAGGAGGTAAAACGTACTCCTCGAGTTAGATGGTGTTATTGTTCATGTTTACTTTCTGCATGATAAAACTTGACTACACTAAATGCAATAACTGAAAATGTACTTTTCCGCACTTTTAGCCAATTATCCTTTCTTTGTTATTACCTTGCATTATTACCTGCATTTGCGGTGGCTTGTTGAGTACTTTTTGTACTCATACCCGTTGAACACCTCAGAGGATGCCTACTATGAAGACGGTCTGGAGTAGCAACCCAGTCAAGAGAAGATCCTGAAGAAGGCGTTCGTCGTGCTATTTACTTTTATTATTATTCTTATTTCAACTCTGATGTAATAAATATGTTCTGCGTACCATGAATACTGTCGTATGTACGATTGTCGCATGATGAACCTCTTGTATTATTGTTTTTCTTATGAAATTTAATAATGTTCCGATTTCATTGAATCGGGGCGCCACAAGATGGTATTAGAGCCGACTTGACTGTAGGAAGCCAAACAGACCCGCCTAGCCAATAGCTGCAGAAAATTATTTCTCGAAAACCTACTTTATAAACTTTGTTCCTCCCCTCACTTTTATTCAACTTGTTGTTTTGTAGATGCCAGTCTATCAAGTGCACAGCTACTGCCGCCACTATGAGGGCTTCGTCCGGGAGCTCGGCATGATGCTCACCTTCCTCGGGTTCCTCTTCGAGCCCGAATTCCAGGGCGTGTACCTGGAGGAGTTTGCCGGGCCCCGCGACGTCTCCCTCACCGTCCACGGCTCCAGAGAGCATCTGCCATCCTACACCACCGCGCTTGGAGACCCGACTTTCGATGTCGCGTGCCAACGTGTCGCTCTCTAGGCTCTTATGGAGTTGAGGATGATCTACGATGATTGTCTTCAGAACTCGTCTTTCCGGCTTGTGCCGAAGCACACTCCCGGCGCCCACCGTAGCATCTACCTCGGGGTTCACTCCGTGCGTGATCCAGTCATGGCCCGGCAGTCGCGTCTTCTTCAGGCTATGGACGACCTCCATACTGAGGCGGTGCTCGACGCCGATGAGCACCATGAGGCAGTTGAGTTTCTTCGTGAGGAGACGAAGAACTTGACCTAGCAGAATGGCGAGCTGCAGCGGAAGATTATGCAGCTGCAGAAGGACATCGCGGAGATGGTTCCCCTCCTCCCTAGGAAGAGGAAGCCTATCCGTGAGCCCGTCCCTCGCCCCAAGAGGATCCCGCCACACCCCTCGACCGCTGGACCGTCCACCGCTAGTGGCCCTACACCATGCCCCGGCCTCGTCTCTGACCCCATCATAGAGAATTTTCTCGAGCCCACCATCCCTCTGGAGCCGCGTACTCGTGGTTTCGAGAGCACGGAGACTGCCTCCGGTGGCGAGTAGGCGTTAGAGGCTACTATTTTAATAAAGCAAAATTTTGTATGAGGTGCTATCCACAACGAGTGTGTTGTGGGTAGAATAAAAGCTTGATTGTAATGAACAATTTTTACCACTTGATTTATATGCATGAGCCTTATGAGCTATTTTCTTTAATTGTATGGTCATCATCTTTTAGCCTTATAACATGGTATATTCAGAAGATGGCCGACCACCAGAACACCGGCTCTAACAACGGTGAAGGAGGAAGCCGTGACGTGCCCGAGGGTGTTGTACCCAACTAGGGTGCAACGGGCCCACGCCAGTCTGGGTCACCATCCGCCAACCATCCCACTTTGGCGGAGATGATGGCGAATCAGAACCAATTGATCACCGCCCTCCTCACCCAAATGCATCACCAACAAGCTCAGTTGGACCGTTTGCAGAATGGAGAACCTGCCCCTCGCGCACCAGCACCCGCACCCGCTCCCCAACTCTCGGAGTTCCTGCGTGTGCGTCCCCCTATCTTCTCGAGCACCACCAACACCATGGAGGCCGGAGATTGGCTTTGCACCATTGGGAAGAAGCTTGATCTCCTCCCCTGCACCGACCGGGAGCGAGTGGCCTTCGGCACTCACCAGCTCCAGGGTTCTGCCGCCGAATGGTGGGACAACTACCGTGAGTCCCAGCCTGAGGACCACATGGTAACATGGGCGAAGTTCATCATCGCCTTTCATGCCGCCCACGTCCCCGTCGGTGTCATCGCGGTGAAACAGCAGGAGTTCCGTGACCTGCACCAGGGCAGTCGGACTGTCATGGAGTACCTCTATGAGTTCAACCGCCTCGGCTGCTACGCCCTCCGCCAGGCTAAGTTCCTCCGGGGACTTAAGGATGAGCTATCCATTCAGCTCGTCGCCACCTACTACGCCGACTTCCAATGGCTAGTCAATAAAGCGCTCATCCAAGAGACTGAGCAAAACAAGTTGGACCTCAAGAAGAGGAAGATGATCGCCTTCAAGCACCAACAGGCGAATACTCAGAGGCCCCGCTTCGTTCCTCCGCCACCAGCGCCCGCCTACTATCCTCGGCCCGCCTACAGGCCACCTCACACCACCGGTGGATCCAACACCGGGCATCCCCGCCCTGCTCCACCAGCTCCGGCCGCTCAGCCGACGCCAGCCGCCAAGGCCTCGATCTTGAAAGATCGCCAAGGGATACTGGTCGTCTGCTTCAACTGCCGGAAGGAAGGGCACTATTCGCACCAGTGTCCTCACCCCAAGCAGCCCCAAGGCGCGGCACCCAACCAGGCGGTTCGTGCCCGCGTCAACCACATCAGCGCATAGGAAGCTCAGGAGGCTCCCGAAGTCGTGCTCGGTACGTTTACCGCAAATTCCGTACCAGCCATAATTTTATTTGACTCTAGAGCAACACACTCTTTCATCTCGGAAGACTTTGTGAAAATCAACGAGTTGGACGTGCTCCCTCTATCCGTCCTCATGATGATTGCCACTCCCGGCAATAAAACCTTAGCCCACTTATACAGTTCTAAGGTTAAGATAGAGATCCAAGGAGTCTTATTCTGGGCCGAGCCAGTTCTCATAAAGTGCACCAGACTCGACCTCATCCTAGGGATGGATTGGTTGATGAAGCACAAGGGAGTGATCGACTGTGCCAACAAGTCCCTCACAGTGACCAACCCTGAAGGCAAAGCCGTCACCTTCCGGATGACCAGCCGCAAACCACTCGAAGTGTCCCTCCACTCGCTAGCCCTTGAAGAAGTGCCAATAGTCAAGGAGTTCATGAACGTCTTCCCTGAAGACCTACCTGGAATGCCTCCCAAGCGGGACATCGAATTCAGAATCGAACTTGTCCCCGAGACCACTCCAATCTCCAAACGCCCATACCGGATGGCCGCCAATGAACTAGCCGAGGTCAAGAGAAACATCGAAGACCTAGAGTAGAAAGGGTACATCCGACCGAGTACCTCACCCTGGGGTGCACCGGTCATCTTTGCCATGAAGAAAGACAAGACCAAGAGGATGTGTGTGGACTATAGAGCCTTGAACGATGTAACCATCAAGAACAAGTACCCATTGCCTCGGATCGACGACCTGTTCGATCAACTAAAGGGATCCTCGGTGTTTTCCAAGATTGACCTCAGGTCAGGTTATCACCAATTGAGGATTAGAGAAGAGGACATACCCAAGACTGCCTTCACCTCTCGTTATGGACTCTACGAGTATACAGTGATGTCGTTCGGACCCATGAATGCCCCGGCCTTTTTCATGAACATGATGAACAATGTTTTCATGGAGTTCTTGGATAAGTTCATCGTGGTATTCATCAACGATATCCTCGTCTACTCCAAGACCAAGGAAGAGCACGAAACACACCTCTGCTTGACCCTCAGAAAGGTAAGGGAACAGCAGTTGTACGCCAAATACAGCAAGTGCGAATTTTGGTCGCCTAAGGTAAAGTTCCTCGGTCATGTCATATCTGCCAGAGGAATAGCAGTGGACCCGACCACCGTGGAAGCAGTGACCAACTGGCTGCAGCCCACGACCGTGACCGAGATCTGGAGTTTTCTCAGATTGGCCGGATACTACCGCCGGTTCATCGAGAACTTTTCAAAGATCGCCAAGCCTATGACCAAACTTCTACAGAAATAAGTGAAGTTTGAATGAACCCCTGATTGTGAAGAAAGCTTCCAAACCCTCAAGAAGAAGCTCGTGTCAGCCCCAATCCTGACCCTGCCGGACATCCAGAAAGATTTCCACATCTACTGCGATGCTTCCCGCCAAGGTTTGGGATGTGTCTTGATGCAAGATGGGAAGGTGATATCCTACGCCTCCCGACAGCTGAGACCGCATGAGCTAAACTACCCGACCCATGACCTGGAGTTAACAGTCGTGGTTCATGCCTTGAAGATATGGAGACATTACCTTGTGGGGAATCGGTGTGAGGACTTCACCGACCACAAGAGCCTCAAGTATATATTCACCCAACCGGACCTGAACCTCAGGCAAAGGAGATGGTTGGAACTGATCAAGCATTATGACTTGGGCATCCATTATCACCTGGGCAAGGCAAACGTGATGGCAGACGCCCTTAGTCGAAAAGGGTACTGCAACGCCATCATGATTCAGGACCAGGCTCCTTTACTTTACAAGGAGATGGAAAGGCTGCACTTAGGGATCACCACCCGAGCGTACCTCGCTGCCTTGGAGTCTAGGCCTATCTTAATAGACCAGACCCGAGAAAAGCAGAAGGAAGACCTAGACATCTTGGAGATCTAGCAGAACATGAGGAAGGGTAAAGCCCCCAGATTTTCCGAGGATGAGCATGGTACCATCTGGTTCGGAAACCGGGTATCCGTACCCGACAAGCCTGAGTTGAAGACCCTCATCCTTCAAGAAGCCCACGATACTCTATACTCCATCCATCCCGGTAGCACAAAGATGTATCAGGACCTGAAGGAAAAATATTGGTGGGTCAGCATGAAGAGAGAAATAGCTGAGTATGTGGCCAAGTGCGACACATGCTTGCAAGTCAAGGCAGAGCATCAAAGACCTGCCGGACTTTTGCAACCTCTCAAGGTCCCTGAATGGAAGTGGGAAGAAATAGGAAGGAACTTCATCACGGGACTGCCTAGGACCCAAGCAGGTCACGATTCTATCTAGGTGATCGTCGACCGACTCACCAAGGTCGCTCACTTCATCCCCGTTAAGACAACTTACACTGTCGCCAAGTTGGCCGAGTTGTATGACCCGGATAGTATGCCTTCACGGAGTTCCTAAGAAGATTGTATCTGACCGTGGGAGTCAGTTTATGTCACGCCGCGATTTAATAAAACCGGGAATTTATTGAAATTCCATAGAAAATCAATAAATACAATACGTTCATCACACGACTGCGTACATTACGCCAATCAATCATGGTTCGTAGACCATATTATTACAAAAGAGTTAAACAAAGAGAAACTAATAAATAAATCCTCTAGATGAACGTCTCTTCCAGTCTTGGGCCTTGACTGGGTCGCTACTCCAGACCGTCACCCTCCTCGTAGTAGACTGCCTCTAGTGGTGTAAGTCAACGGGGGTGAGTACAATCGTACTCAGCAAGCCACCGAATGCAATTATAATGCAACGTAATAACAAGGAAGGTAGTGGCTTACTTTTGCGGAAAAGCATAATTTGTAAAGCAATTAATGTAATCAAGTTATTATTGCAGAAAAGTAAACATGAGTCATGCATCATCTTTCATCATCTTCTACCTTGAGGGGTACAGTCAGCCCACCCTCGCTCAACAGTCCTTACATGCTATAAATAACACATACATTCACATAACAGTAAACTAACTGCGAGAGGTCACACAACCCGCCCTTGACCGTGGGCTCGACTTTTCGAAAAGATTTATTACTCTTATCAGAGGTGTACTACTGTATCCACAAGGCACTCATTTCCCGCACACCGCAGTGTGTTAAATGACTCCTGTCACGAGAAGCTCGTGCCAAAACCTTCAGCATGGAACGCACCAATTCGATAACACCCTCTTATAGGTTTCGTAAGGTTTCCTAGTCACTTCGGGCCACGCCTTATCCACCCCTGGAGCCACGTCGGTACAAGTCACCCGCGGGCTTGCCCCTTGTACCCCTCCACTATGGTGTTCCAAGTTGGTACGATCCATACCTCCAGTTAGGACTTACCCACTTGACTTGTGGTTTGTACGGAAGTGCTTTGCGACGGATCCCGCAGACCGGTCCTTATAGTGCCCCGGGTGCAACCAACCAATGCCCGAGCTTGCACCCAGAACCCACCATACTTATAACATAGCCAACTCCAACAGAGCCCAGAGACGAGAATAACGGGGAAGTGTATATAGTAGAATTCTAGCTATCTATGACTCATTCTTTTATCCTATAGCAGTTGTGTCGGTACATTGGACACTAACTAATATATTATTGTAGAGTGACAAGGAGTTCATGCTCAATAAGCATGGCTTTGGTTTGCACACAAGGTCGGGGATCTAATAAATATAATGTAGGGCTTGATATCAGACTAATGCAATATTTAATTCCTATGAGTTATAGCGGATATTTATGAAAAACTGGGCTCAATGATGATCAACTGTTTCCACAAGAGGGTTCTGTGACTTGCCTTGATCTGCAAATGGTGAAGGTGGAACCTCGGGGTAAGACTCCGGATCGTCGACGACGTAGTAGTCTTCTCGATACGGAAAAGTAAACACAACATTCAATAAACATTTCAAGACCAATCACACAAGCATACATATTTTGTTGGGTTAAGTAAAGGAGATAGGTTTTTAAGTTCTATGAATTCATTACTTATATATTTAAGGTTATGTTTTAAAGAGGTTCCTGAATTTTATAACTAGATATAATTATTTTTCCTAAGGGGGTTTTTATTTTCCCCTTTTTAGAGTTGAAGTAAAAAGGTATAAATTAGCCTTGATGTTTTTATGGTATTAAAAATAGTGTAATTAAATTATTATGTCTTCTGAAGTTGTTATATAAGTTTTTAGGATATTTTCATAAAGTGTGGACTTTTTATTATATGAATTAATTAAATATCCTAAAAGGGCTTTTGCAATATTAATTAATAGAATAAAGTGGGCAAAGTGAACATGCTATTTTTGTTGCATTAAAACAGTGGAATAAAGTTATTAAGTCCTCTGAATTTATTATATAAATTATTCAAGTTTTTTCTGAATTATTTAAATGAAATATTAATTAAATCCTAAAGAGGACTATTCTTTATATTTTAATAAGAATATTTTTTGCCAACTAAACATATTGTTTTTATTGCATAAAAGTGTAGAGGATGAAAAGACAAATTTTCCAGAATTAAAATGGTGAAATTTGGAGTTAATTTGAGCAAGTTATGAATTTTTGAAGTTTAAACTGATTTTCTAGATTTTATTTTAAATAGAAAACAGGCGTGGGTCCACGGTGAGCCAGGTCCACCATGGACCCGCGCACTGTGCGCGTGGGCCGATCGGATCTGGACCGTCCGATCTGGATCCCACGGGTGGGCGCGGTGCGGAGATTTTAAATTGAAACCGATGGCTCAGATGAGCCCGTACCGGTTCGATTAGGATCGAGGGCTCAGATTAAATCTGGTGGGGATTTAATCTGCGTCCTCCGTTCAAGATTGAACGGTCCAGATGTCGTCCGGCACAGCACGCACGGGAAGGGGCCGGGTACCCTTCTTCTCCGGCTCCGGCGGCGCACGGGTGGGAGCATGGCGACGGTGACGAGGGCCCTATGCCCTAGTTTTCGGCAAAAATGGGAAGAGGAGGGGGAGGGGATCGCTACCGTACCGGAATTGGCGGAGAAGGACGACCGGTGGTGGCCGGCGACGAGGCGGGGGTGGCGGTGTTCTTCGGGGTCGTCGGCGACGGCGAGATCCGGTGGCGATCCGGCCCAACAAAGGTGGGGCTGAGGGAGGGTGAGCGACGGCGGTCCCGATGGTGGCGACAGCGAGGGCAACGGCGGCTCAAGGCGTCGGTGATCATCGACCGGAGTGGAAACAGGGAAACCCGAAAAAACTCGAGCGGTGGCGCTTCGGTTTGAAGTGGCTTGGGCTTATCGCGGCGTGGTTGAGTGCGGTGGAGATAGGGGGTTATATAGGGCTCGCCGGTGGTGAAAAAGGAAGGCCGAAAGAGGGAATCCGACGGGGAATCCCTAAAATTTCTCCGGCCAACTTCCATGAGCAAGTCGACGATGATTTGGGGCACGATTTCATCGGGGAACCGAGGGGAAATGATCACCAGGTTAAGGAAACAAGGATTCGGGCGCTGATTTTGGAAAGGGGCCGGCCGGCGGCGGAAATGGCAGGGGGGCGCCGACTAAGAATGGAAGGGGAGAGATCCCCTTCCAACGGAGAAGAAGGGCCTGACAGGTGGGTCCCACCTGTCAGCAAGCGCGCGCGAAGGAGAGAGAGGATGACAAGCGGGCCCGGCGTGGCAGCGGCAGAGGGGGGGGCGTCGGTGGGTGACGCGTGGGGCCGGTCGAGCGTGGCGCGCGGGAGAGGGGAAGTGGAGCGCCGACAGGCGGGTCCCGCCTGTCAGCGAGCGGGGCTGGACTAGGCCGGGCCGAAAGGCTTTAAGGGGGGAAAACAGAGTTGTGGCCCAATAAGCTTTAAAATGCTTTTTTTCCATTAAATTTAATTCTAGAAATTCAAATATTTGCTTAAGGCTTGAAGCACTATTGGTAAAATTTTGTAAAAATTCTCAAAAATATTTCTTGGCTCCTGGATTCCACCATAAATTTTTCAGCTATAGATTTGAAATATTTCTTCCTGATTTGCTTTAATTGGGTTCTTTTAGCCTTTACTTTAATTAAATAAATCACTTTATTCCAGAAAATTTATTTTCCTCATTTTTATTTTATTTTTAATTCTGGGGTTGTTACAGTTTACCTCCAAGTTTTGGAAGAACCTTCAAGAGGAACTCGGCACCCGGCTGAACTTTAGCACCGCCTATCATCCACAGACCGACGGTCAAACCGAAAGGGTCAACCAGATATTGGAAGATATGCTTAGAGCTTGCGCTCTAGACTTTGGCGGAATGTGGGACAAGAACTTACCCTATGCAGAGTTCTCCTACAACAACAGCTATCAAGCCAGCCTGCAAATGTCCCCGTTCGAAGCACTCTATGGGCGTAAGTGCAGAACGCAGTTGCTCTGGGATCAAACCGGAGAATCACAACTGTTTGGGACAGATATATTAAGAGAAGCTGAAGAGAAGGTCAAGATCATAAGGGACCGATTAAAGATAGCCCAGTCCCGACAAAAGAGCTACGCCGATAACCATCGAGGAGACCTAACCTTTGAGGATGGTGATTATGTCTATCTCCGAGTCACTCCCCTCCGCGGAACTCAGAGGTTCAACATGAAAGGCAAGCTAGCACCCCACTACGTCGGACCTTTTCAGATCCTCCGACGGCAAGGAGAAGTGGCATATCAACTTGAACTGCCTCCATCTTTGGCAGGAGTTCATGATGTGTTCCATGTCTCTCAGTTGAAGAAGTGTCTTCGTGTGCCCACCGAGCAAGCCGATCTTCAACAGCTCAACGTCCAAGAAGACTTGACCTACATCGAGAAACCCATCAAGATCTTGGAAACCAAGGAGAGGGTAACCAGGAGTCGTGTAGTTCGCTTCTGCAAGGTTCAGTGGGACAACCACCCCGCCGAAGAAGCTAAATGGGAAAAAGAAGACGAATTGAAAGCCCAATACCCCGAGTTATTCGAGTAGCATTCGAATCTCGAGGACGAGATTCTTTGTAAGGGGGATAGGTTTGTAACACCCCAAATTTTCAAAGTAATAAAAATATTATTTAATTCAATTTCCTGGAATCTATTATTTTGGAAATACCTTTAATACCCTCCTTTACCATTTTGAACTACAACATAGAGTAAATGACCAAACCAGGAGCTGAAACTTTTTATGTATGATCCTAAGGCCAAGATATATTTTTGAGGATTTTTACAAATTTTTATCAACCTTGGAAGTAGCCCTAAGATTTTAATCTATTTCCTGCAATTATTTTTAATCACAAAACATTTTAAACAGTAACGGGCTCCCTCCCCTTCTTCTCTCTCTCCCGGCCGGCCCAGCCCACTGCTCCCCGCACGCGCCATCTGACCAATGGACCCCACCCAGCAGTGAACCCCTCTCCGCACGCGTACCCGGCCCCACCTGTCGGCGCCGACCGCCCCTTCTCGCGCCCAAGCCTGACCCCACCCGTCAGCCACCACCCTCGCACGCTCGCGCCCGCTGACCGCCTTGGCCCACCTGTCGGGTCCATCGTCTACCTCCCACCTCCGCCCCCAAATTACGCCGGCCGACGACCCCCACCTCAGATCCGCCTCGCTGGCCCCTCTCTCATTCAATTGGCGTCAGGTTAATGCACCCCAAAGCCCATCGGTCGTTTAATTTCTTTAATTGACACATTTTGGCCCCCGGGAATGCAGCGTCAGTGCATGGCCGAGCCCTCGCCGGCGACTTAAAGCCCTCCCTCGGCTTTCCTTGCATGCGAGCCCCTCCAACGCCCTATTTAAAACCCCTCGGCCTCCGCCGCGTTCGACCCCCATGCTCTCGTAGTCCAGAACCGAATCAAATGCTTGAGACACTCGTTTAAGCGCCACATCGCCGCTCCTACTCCGGTCACCCCTCACCGTCGCTAGTAACCTCCTCCACCCTAGCCAACCACACCGCCATGACCGCAAGGATGTCACCGACCTCGGCCACCACTCCATCATCGACGAACCCCACCTCCGCTCATCGCTGGCCTCACTCTGACGACCCCAAGTCCCTCCGACGGTACCCTCTTGACCCCCACAGTGTACTGGTTCCGTTTTAGCCCTTAGAACCGACCGTCGTAGCCCGTCGTGGCCGCTGTACCGCTCACCGTCGCCGGAGAAGACGACCGGCGCGGGTCGAGTACCCGTGTCGTGTTGGATTCGATCCCGACCGTGCAATCGAGATCGAGCGGCGCCAGTTTCACCACGTGCGCAATCTAATCCGCACCGTCGGATCTAATCGAAGCGGTATGTTTTAATCTCACGCATTCATTTCTATTTAAAACCCGCACTCGATCTCGTGCGTCCACGTAGTACCCTTTTGCGTGTTTTAATCGTGGCCGTCCGTTAGCACTTAACCGTCCCGCCTCGCTCTCGCGCGTTGGATCTGGATCCAACGATCCAGATTGGGCCGGACCACGCGCACAGTGCGCGGGTTCACCGTGGACCCGAGGGGATTTAAATTTGAAAATAAATTCCAGAAACTGTTTTAAACTTGTAAAATTCATATCTGGCGCATTTTAACTTCAAAAAGTACCATTTCAATTTCATAAAATTTATAATATTATTCTCTACATATTCATTCCATAAAAACCATATGTTTACTTTGAAATTTTCATGTTTATTTAAATAGGTATTCAAATACCCTTAGGATAAAATGTGAAATTGATTATTTAAATTTCAGTAAGGCTTATTTTTACTTATTTTCTGTTAATAAGATGAAACCACTAAATTGCCCATGAACCTTTCATTTTAAATTGATTAGAATGTTTAAAATGAGGTTACTCACTTTTAAAAACCCATTTTCAAAGGACAATACTTCATTTTAATTCCTTTGAAAATTATTTATAAAATAAATTTCAGAACCTTAACAACTTGATTTTTATTAAACCAACTTAAACATATGTGCTTGTTGTGTGATTTTATATTGTTTAAATTGAATGTTGTGCTTATTTTATTTTACTTTATTTATATTGGAAAGACTACGACGTTGTCGAGGAGCCGGAATATTTCCCGGAAGTTCCTCCCTCTCCCTTCGCTGAACAAGGCAAGTCGCCAAACCAATCTTTTGAGCATGTTGAACCCATGTTTTATTAAACTATAGCTAAAACATATAGGATATACATGCATTAGTCAAATGGAACCCTTACAATATATTTATTTAGGATCCCCCGACCTTGATGTGTAACCCAAGACATGCTATCTCGCCTAACTGCCTTGTCACCATATGAGTAATGTTATTAGCTAGTGTCCAATGTATTGACACGATCGCTATAGGATAAAAATGAGTCGTAGCAACATGGTTCTACTATATGATCCCCATTGTTTCTTATCTTTGGACTTCTGTCGGTGATGAGTTACGGTTGTGAGTGTATGCATGGTGGGTTTCGGGTGCAAGCTAGGGCATTGGTCGGTAGCACCCGGGGCACTATATGGACCGGTCTGAGGGATCCGTTGCAATACACTTCCGTACTAACCATAAGTCTAGTGGGTAAGTCCTAACTAAGGTATGGAGTGTTCCAAACCGAGGCCACCATTTGGAGATGGGTCAAGCAGCACCTGCGGGTGGCTTGTACCGACGTGGCGCAAAAGGGGGTGCGACGTTAGCCGGGATGCAGCCTGGCGTGCCGGCGAAACCTAGAGCGGGTGGTTATCGCTTGGAGCATTTAATGCCGATGTTTTGGCACGAGTTCCCGTGGTATGGGTCATCTCGTTTGGGATGAGTGCGTGCCTTGTGGGTACAGTAGTACATCTCTGATCAGAGTCTTAAATCTTTTAGAAAAGCCGAGCCCACGGTCAAGGGCGGGTTGCGTGACATCCCACAGTTAGATTACTTGAATATGGATGTGCATGTTGGTTGACATGTAAGGACTGATGTGCGAGGAGGTAAAACGTACTCCTCGAGTTAGATGGTGTTATTGTTCATGTTTACTTTCCGCATGATTAAATTTGACTACACTAAATGCAATAACTGAAAATGTACTTTTCCGCACTTTTAGCCAATTATCCTTCCTTTGTTATTACCATGCATTATTACCCGCATTTGCGGTTGCTTGTTGAGTACTTTTTGTACTCATACCCATTGAACACCTCAGAGGATGCCTACTATGAAGACGGTCTGGAGTAGCAACCCAGTCAAGAGAAGATCCTGAAGAAGGCGTTCGTCATGCTATTTACTTTTATTATTATTCTTATTTCAACTCTGATGTAATAAATATGGTCTGCATACCATGAATATTGTCTTATGTACGATTGTCGCATGATGAACCTCTTGTATTATTGTTTTTCTTATGAAATTCAATAATGTTCCAATTTCATTGAATCGGGGCGCCACAGTGATGATGTACTCCTTTCCTTCTACCTCCTAGGTTAGCACGGCCCCGATCACGCTATCTTCAGCAGCGATGTATAACCAAAACGGAATCCCGGCTTTGGGTGCTCTCACCATGGGCGGCGATGACTAGCACTCCTTGATTTTCTCAAGCCTCTTAGTATCAATCTCTATGCCTCTTTCATGAATCATGAAACCTCAGAACTTACCCGCCGACACACAAAAAGCACATTTGAGTGGGTTCATTTTTAAACCATACTGCCGCATCCTATCAAAAGCAACTTTCAAATCGGCTAAATGGTTTCCCATAGCATCCGATTTGATTACAACATCATCAATATATACTTCTAACATAACTCCTATCAAGTCATGAAAGATTAAGTTCATCACACACTAATATGTGGCGCCAGCATTTTTTAAACAAAAAGTCATAACGACCCACTCGAACAAACCGACAAAACCATGGCATCGAAAGGCTGTCTTGTAGACATCCTCTTCGGCCATAAAGATTTGATTATAACCAGCATTGCCATCAAGAAAACTTAGTACCTTGTGTCCTGAAGCATCATTGATTAGCATGTCAGCTATCGGCATTGGATACTCGTCCTTCGGAGTGGCCTTGTTTAGATCCCTGAAATCAATACACACTCGTATCTTGCCGCTCCCTTTCTTCTCTACAGGCACAATGTTAGCGACCCATTCTGCGTACCTGCATGGCCTAATAAATTCAGCTTTTAGCAGTCGCTCTACTTCTTCTTTAACTCGGTCATAGATGGCCGAGTTAAAGCGACGAGGAGGCTATTTATAAGGCCTAAATCCGGACTTGATAGGTAGCCGATGCTCAACGAGATCGTGGCTTAGTCCCGGCATCTCGCTATACTCCCATGCGAAATAATCGACATATGACCGAAGCAACTTTATTACTTCAGCCTTTTCATCGGGCTGTAAATATTGGTTTACAAAAGTGGGCCTCGGGGTACTACCATCACCTATGTCAACTTCTTCTAAGGGATCATCCGACGCAAAACCTTGTCCTAATTTCTCTACTTCGCTAAAGTCCTCGATGGCTTCGGCAATACCGTCTTTAGTAGACCGATACTGCTCTACACGAGATTTTAGCCAATCCAGATTACTCTTTCTAGACATGAATACTAATATAAAAACAGTCGTGCTACACTAGCCGGATTTACAGACACTAGTACAAAACGTCCTCTGGACACGCTAACAAAATCGTAATCCGAAAGATGCCTACCTGACAGACACTCTACCTTGTTGTGAACGGCGTCAACTGACACATCGGCTAATGCTACTTGGGCCGAAGTGTCTGTGGGTATGACTTCTACTTCATCGCCGTCCCACTGAATTAGGCATTGGTGCAGAGTAGAAGGAATGCAGCAATTTGCGTGAATCCAGTCGCGCCCAAGCAGCACACTGTAGTTACCTTGTACATCGACGATGAAAAATGCTATTGGCAACGTCTTGTTTCCCACTGTCAACTCCATGGAGATCATGCCCTTGGCCTTGGAACTCTCGCCGCTGAAGCCGTTGAGCATCAAGTTGGTTTTCTTCAGATCATCCTTGTCCCTGCCAAGTTTACTCAATAGCGAGTAAGGCATTAAGTTAATAGTGGCGCCACCGTCAACAAGCATTCGGGAAATCGACTTCTCATCAATGTGACCCCTGACATAGACAGACTTCAGATGACAAACCGAGTAACCCGATCTCACGCTCATTTCGTTGATTCTACTTTTGTTGCAAATTTTGAACCATTAGATGTTAGCCATGCTTTGTCGGATGTGAGTTGGATCAATGCATGCATGAGGAACTTGAAAATTTTGATAGAAATTAGGTTTGGATTCTCGTTGATCCACCCCCTAACATTCACTTAATTGGTACAAAATGGATTTTCAAAAACAAACAGGGGGAGGATGGGGCAATAGTGAGAAAAAAGATAGGCTAGTGGCTCAAGGGTATTCTCAAGTCGAGGGGGTTGATTTTGGAGAAACTTTTGAACCGGTAGCTCGACTTGAGGCCATTAGGATCTTGCTTGATTTTGCCTCTTCGCGGGGCTTTAAACTTTTTCAAATGGATGTAAAAAGCGTGTTTCTGAATGGTTTCATAGGAGACGACATGTATGTAAAGAAGCCTCACTGGTACGACCGCCTTAGGACATTCTTGATTGAGCACGGGTACAAAATGGGGTCTGATGACAAAACTTTGTTCACTCTCATGCATGGCAAAGACTTCCTACTCGTTCAAATATATGTCGATGATATAATTTTTGGTGGTTCATCTCATACACTTGTTGCCGAGTTTGCAGAATCAATTAGCAGGGAATTTGAGATGTCAATGATGGGTGAGTTGACCTTCATTCTGGGTTTGCAGATCAAACAAAGCAAACAAGGAACTTTTGTCCATCAAACAAAATACAATAGAGATTTGCTTAAATGTTTTGACATGTCTGACGCTGAACCTCTTGCTACACCGATGGGTACTTCTATTTCTCTTGATCCAGATGAAGATGAAGAAGAAGTGGACCAGACGGAGTATCGCAGCATGATCGGCTCCCTTCTGTACTTGATGGCTACGAGGCCGGACATACACTTTGTTGTGTATTTGTGTGCTCGTTTTAAGGCTTCTCCCAAGGCATCACATCGTCAAGCTGTCAAACGCATCTTAAGGTACCTCAAGCATACTCTTGAATTCGGTATTTGGTATTCTGCATAATCTTCGTTATGCTTGAGAGGTTTTTCTGATGCTGACTTTGCTGGTTGCCGGATTGATCTTAAGAGTACTTCTGGGACGTGTCATTTTCTGGGGTCATCTCTTATGTGTTGGTCTTCATGCAAATAGTCTAGCGTTGCACAGTGTACAGTCGAGGCTAAATATGTACCTGCCGCTAGCTGTTGCGCACAAATTTTGTGGATGGTTTCTACTTTGCGGGACTTTAGGTTGGAGTTTTCACGTGTTCCATTATTTTGCGATAACACAAGTGCAATCAGTCTAGCAAACAACCTAGTACAACATTCTAGGACCAAACACATTGACGTGCGGTATCACTTTTTAAGAGATCACAATGAAAAAGGCGATATTGAATTGCGTTTTGTCGATACTCAGAATCAACTTGCAGATATTTTCACCAAGCCTCTCGATGCTTCTTGCTTTGCATTTTTGAGGGGAGAGCTTGGCATTTGTCATCCTTATGGCATCATGTGAGGGGGAGTTGTGTACTTTTGCATATGCTTCTGAAAATATGATTAAATGCTTTTACATGTACATGCTTGTGTGTGCACTTTACAATACTATCCTATATTCACTGTCTGATTGTGCTTAGATTGAACTCATCTATTTATATGGTTTGAGCATGGATTTTCTTTGCGAAAATTTAAAATGGTCACTACCAAGTCTGGATTCTAGCATGAATAGGCTAGGGTGCTTTTGCTATTCATTTCTTACTTGATAGCTTTGTCCTTTTTCACTTGGATGCTCACATGCAACTTGATCATGTTTTGCTCAAAAATAAAAATTGAAAAATTGAAAAATTGAAAAATGAAAAATGAAAATGATGAAAATGAAACAAAAATGCTAAAGTGGTGATAAAATTGAAAAGACCTAGCTGGTTTTGCATAGTCACACTGCTTTGTTCTATACTGCATACCATTGCACTTTGGTTTGAACTGGGACATTGAGTGTATACCAAGATCAATGCCTTAAGCTTCCGATGGTTTATCCTAGGCTTGGCTTGATCGGTTAGCATAAGGTTGACTTGCAAATAACCCCTGTCATTAAAAAAAGAGAAAAAAATAAAATAAAAAGTTCAATTTGCTCGCATATCAAGTTTGCTGCAGCTCCTTGTAGTGGGATGTGTTTTTCGAGTTTGTTTATGACTAGCTTTTGTATCTCTTACCTTGCCATGTCTAGTACACTAGCCTGGGTAGTGATGCTTTTATTTGCTTAAACTTCAAAATGCTTGCTCATACGGATATTTAAATTGTGTGTATTCAAAGCTTTCCATACATTTTAGTCAGGACAGGTTGTGAGGCACAAGGAGTGCTTGTACTGTAATTGGACTTAATCATATTATGGAAGCACTGCATGGCAACTTTACTCTCTCAACTCATGGGGCTATCTTGATGTCTGAATTGCCAAAGTGGGAGAGTATCTGAGATTTTGGTGAATTTGTGATCTTTTGAGCTTTTGAGGTAGTTTTTACTTTATCATTTAGCAAGTGACATGTTTCTTCCATTTTGCTCTCTTTAGAGCTTTCATGGTCACTTTGTGCTGAACCTTTGCTTTATACTTCTTTTGATCTTGTGTTGTCAATGCACTCATCAAGGGGGAGATTGAGGAACATAGTGAGGTTTGTAACTATAGTTCAAGGTAATGATGAGTGATTGACATGGTGAAATCATGGGTTATGTCTGGGTTTTCTGGATATGATGTGTGTGTCTATGTTTGTCTCGTGTGTGCAGGTTTGAGTTACTCGTCAATTGTCGATGTCACGGGATCAGGGTTAGACGAGGAGTCTAATGCTAGATGGTCGAGGGTGTCAGTCGAAGTCGAGAGTGGACTCTGATGTACGCATGGAGGTCGAACAGGACGTGAGTTGAAGATTGATCAAGACGAAGTGTCGATCGAGTCAGTGAAAGGGAAGCCAGTTCAAGTGACAAGGCGGCTCGAGGGATCGAGAGCAGGAGAGACTTGCTGGCGGTCGGGTTCGCAGACTGATGATGGGTGTCGATGATCAGGAGAGGCTTTGTCAGTTTTTGCTGAAAACCATCGAAACTTTAAATGTTTTTGTTAATTTAATAAATAGGTGTCTAGTGTTAGTTTAATATTTTAGTTTCATAGTGTATCCTTTTGGTATATTTTTTAGAGTGGGTCTACTCTGAAAATATATTAAAAGGGGAGTCTTTGTGTAATTTTTCCTTTAGGACTTAAAGGGTAATTTTCAGAATTGATATTTATGAAATTACTAAGGGGCTATGTGTAAAAAGGGGCTTCTAGAACTTGAGTTGTTGGGATATTATCCCTTAAATCATCCTTTTCAGTTAAATACTACTTGAATCTGTTGAAGCTGAATATTGAATTGAAATGCACTGAATTCTGAATGCAACTTCATCCTGATGTGTTGATTTGATCAAAATAGCTGAAACTGGTAGATAATTTTTGAATGCAAAATTTTCAGACAAACTTTACACTCTGAAGACTGTTTTCAGATTCAGTAATTCTTATGCAGAACATATTATACTCTGAAATCTGTGTGCAGTCTGATTTCTGATTTCAGCTATATTTTGTGTAGCATCTCAGTCTGAATCAATTTTTGAACAAACACTTCACTGTACTTCAACTAGTATATTTCAGTTTCATAACTGTAGTTGTTCTGAAATGCTAAGAGCTTTTATCTGATTTCAGTTTTGAACCTGCAATTCAGAATTTTCCTGAAATCTCAGTTTTGATACAGCATGGAATATGTTCATCTTGAATGTGCTATTTCAGTACCAGTATTGAAGCTTTCAGATATTATGTGATGAGATTGATTTGATTGAAATCAGAGTTATGAATTATACCAAAATTGACTGAATAGGTTGTAATTCTTAGAATCTGTTTCAGATTTTGTGATTGAGCTAAAACGTGAATTCATTGCTAGTCAAAACTGAAATTGATTAGAACTGAAATTTTTAGAATTGAATTTGATTAGAAATCCTGATTCAGTAATCTTTTTTTAATATAGTGCATCTATTCTTTTTTAGGATCTTTTCAGAATTCTCGTAACTCAATTGTTTCAACATCTAATATCAGATCATGAAATTGGTTTGATTTTAAGTCTGTATTCAAGTGATTATCAAGTTTGATATTGCAATCTCTTAGAGGTGTGTTGGGTGATTTGAATAGGCCATCACATTTGAAAGAAAGTGTTGAGACGCCTATTCACCCCCCCCTCTCTAGTCGCCATTCCGATGCCACAAACTTTAATAATTGGATCTTGGTATTCATGAATGGTTGTATCATTGGTAGGGATGTTGTTGGACCGGAAACGGCGACCAGAGGGGGGGTGAATGGGAGCTTTTAAAATTTCAGGCTAAAAATAGCCTTCTGTTTTAATTCAGTCTACTGTGGAACAGGCTTCGAACACAACCTTCGAAGTTCTGGTTCGGAGGTATTTGACGGCTCCGAACACAGGCTTCGCAAGGAGCAAAAGTTCGAAGCCAAAAGACTTTGCTCCAACCACAACCCTGAAAAATCAACTCTGCTAAGTCAGTGTAGGCTCCGCACACAGGGTGCTTCGAGCAGGCTTCGCACTTCACCCTTCGCAAGAGCAGACTACCCTCTGAGGACTTCGACCAAATACATAGCGACAGCAACTGGTGCTGGGCTTCATACTTCGAAGGTCTAAACGCACACTAAACAGACTTCGCTAGGGGCTTAGACACGGGAAGGAAACGGGCTTCGATCAGGGCTTCGCTAGTAAACAGCGAGGTCTAGCCTCCAGTTACACAGAGCGAAAGCACACTGAAAAAGCACACTTCGCACAAAACACACTTCGCCTAGACAGGCTTCGGTGCACTACTACTAGCGAGGTATGCAAACAAGCTCAAGAAGAAACTTAACACAGAAGCAGGGCTTCGCTACTTGAAGAAGGAACACAATAAATGAACTCACATGATGAATACAAAGTGTGGTGGCTAGCACAGGAGTTCTACAATGAATGCTCAAAGTGTTAAATGTTACCTACCCAGCCCCCATATTTATAGCCACTATTCACCCAAGTGAATTGACTACTTTACCCCTAGGGTTTACATTGGTTTTATCTCTACAGAACAGAGGGGTACAAAAAGTAGTCAACTTTATTCTGGACGCTTCTCTGTCAGCTTTGCAGAGGGGACAGCGTCAGCTTTTTGCAGAGCAGACATTGTCAGCCTTGACAGTCTTTGACTTTTCTGAAGCCCCCCTTCGCACGCGAGGTGTGTGGTAGCTTCGGTGAGAAGCCTTGAGCCTGACGGCCTTCGCTTCACCGAAGTTAGCCTCCGATACAGTGACGGTTTTGAGCCGAAGCCGTCAAAGCCCTTGGGCCTTCGCACCAACAACTTCGGAGTGGACCACCACGGCTTCGCAGCTTCTCCCATCTCGAACTCCGTCAGTCCGTGTACCGAAGCCATGCATGGCCGAAGTACCACAAGTCCACCTCACTCCGGAGCTAGCCTCGCTCCGAAGCCTGCTTCACTCCGAAACCCCACCTTCGGAGTTCCACCCTTCGAAGTCCCTCCTTCGTCCAAGGCCTCCGCATGAAGCATTCCATGAGCACTTCGTCGCAGTGTCTCTCCCCGACCACACTCCTCGACGAGCCTCACCCGGACCATGCCTTCGATGCACCTCGACTTCTGAGACCTTCGTCGGGTACCTTCGAGTGTGTCCCTCCGGAGCACACCTCGACAACCTTGCCTCTGTTGAGGACTTGATCCACCATACTCCGAAGTTACTCCATTCGGAGTACCCTTCGAAGTGCCTCGCCTCCGAGGACTTTGTCTCGGAGTACCTTCACCCGGAGCCACGCTCCGCACTTACTGCCTTCTCCTAGTGCACCTCGACCCAAGGTCCAACCTAGACCCCTTCGCAGCCTTCGTGACGGAGCTCCCCGCTCCCCTGGCATCAAGCCTCCTGCTTGACCCAGGTTCACTTGCTACGACCCGTCCGTCGCCTCTGAAGTCCCCTGCGCACCACAAACAAGCAGACAAGTGTATCCAGTACTCCGGAGACCTCTCCGGGTAAACAACCTTTGGCACACACTCCGGTGTACCGCCCAAAGTACCGAGACCTTCGGTACAGACAGTCATCGTGTACTATCGGACCCCTCTGACAGGCACACTCCACTGCAACAGCTGCAGCAACCAAACCCACCGAACCCTTCGGTGAAACACCCTCCGAACACCTTCGGAGAACCAACCTCCGAACCCCTTCGGAGGTACCCCTTCGAATCAGAGGGTAAAAGCCTGTCAATCACTCATCACAGACTCCGAAACCAACCTTTGGTTTCTCAGATGTCCTCACCATCATCCCCTTATTTATTTGGAGTCGTCCTCGACTCAACGTCTATTGGTTCCCAATCAACTTCCATGATAATACAAGAGTTTCATATACATGCATCTGTTCTATTGATCCAAGAAAATATTTCTGAAATTGAAAATGAACGCATCTCATGGTGTAGCATGTGAGCTTCAAATATATAAAAATTAAATATAACATTAAAAGCATGCACCTTAACTTGTTTCCTCACAATCATGATCCTATCCCAACTGGTGATGTTCACATCAATACCTCTATCATGAATCATAAATCCTAAGAACTTGCCCGCTGACACACCAAAAGCACACTTGAGTGGGTTCATTTTCAAACCATACTAACGCATCCTTTCAAAAGAAACTCTCAAATCGGCTAAATGGTTACCATAGCATCTGATTTGACTACAACATCATCTATAACTCCCAGCAGGTCATGAAAGATCAAGTTCAAAGCACGTTGATATGTAGCACCAGCATTTTTTAAACCAAAAGTCATCACAACCCACTCAAACAAACTGACAAAACTAGGACATCTAAAGGCCATTTTGTAAACATTCTCTTTGGCCATAAAAAATTGATTGTAACTGTTGATAGCAAAAAGTTATCGGAATATCAAATTTTGGTAACTTAACAGAAAATATGCCAAATTCCTGGCACAGGCTGGTCTAACCGGCCATGTATTGTCGGTCTAACTGGCACCACTTCGGTTAGACCGGCCAAGTCTGTGTCCGAGTCTAATTAGATGATTTCGGGGTATTTTTTATCCCTAATTAATTTTTGAGGACTTGGACTTGTGCACAACTCCAATTAGAATCCCAGGACATCATGCCCGGCCTCTATAAATAGAGGCAAGGACAATTCAAGGAGACCCCCCAAAACCCTAATAGATCCAATCTATTATCTGCCTTGAATCACATTTTACTTTCTTTGCCCTAGTTTTAGCCTAGCACGTACATCTTTGCTGGTTTACACTGTAAACCATCCGTCCGCCACGTCGTAATCAGGTAAGTCCTTGTCGGTTCGCTCGTGAATCATCTGTTTCATCCACGTAACAGATTTCTATTCATTTTATCGGTTTTTATCGGTAATTTGGTCCCTTGGCCGAATTACCCCTGGTTTCTTTTGGTGTTTTGTAATGTGTTATTCTTCATACTCTTCGTCAAGAAATTTTGTGGTAAGATATCTGTTGGCGTAAAAAATTACGCTAACAGGTTTAAGAAACTATATGTGTAACAAACAAAGTGTTTGCGAAAGCGGACTATCTCAAGCCTCCGAATAGGATAATAGCTCAAAGTAATTCACAGTTGTGTATTGAATATCTGAGTATTCGATACCCTATACAGTGTGAAGAAGGGTATTTATAGACCAAATATTAAATGAAAAGACTCCTTTAACCTCTAATTACAACCGACTAAGAAGATATTGTTTAATATTCTTCATAGGGGTAAAAAGGTAAATGACTAATTTAATCAGAAAGAAGATAAATCTTCTATCATTGCTGGCAACACCCCCTCGAGTGGAAAGGCTTTGGGAGGCTTCATCATGTCGAAACCTTTGGGAGGCTTCAGCACGTCGAAGCCTTAACGGAGATATTCGCTGTACAGTGCTTTGAATACAGCAAAACCTTGATGCTTTTTGGATCTTCGAAGATCGAAGCTTCTGACTTCGTTTCTTCTACTTGTATCTATAGGGGAATGTCCTTGACCTCTGGAGGATGAAATATTTTCCCCCAACAGTAGCCCCTCGAATACTTCTCTCTGAATTGCCTATACAATAAAGAGGGCAGTATACGCAAGAAATAATTTCATACTTAGAATCAAAAACTTAATGAGTTTTACTATTCTTTGAAGCATTCAGAGGCTTGGAGTCATCGAACCAGCTTCTACGTGAAGGTATGTATTGAAATGGCTTCAAAGATAGACCCTTGGGAAGATGAAATAACTGTTATACTCATAGAAATAGTTGTTACCTTTTGTAAAGGCTAAACGGTCACTTCGTTTCCGCAGGCGTGATTTCACATGAAGAGTCTCAGTGAATCATAATGGTAAAGAATATGTAACGGCGCACATGAATGGTACGCTGCAACCGCAAATACATACTATAAATAAGAATGCAGGAGTGAGTTTTGGATACTTTACCAACTACTCCTGCATTTTCCCTTTCTGCTTCCCGAGCACATCTCCTAAGCTTCATCTTCTCCAATGGCGAAAACAAGCAACAAAGTTCATGTTCCCACTTCATCCTTGGGTAGGCAGCGGGCGATGGTGGCAGCAGTGGCAGCGACGCCTTCAGATAACCCTCGCCTAGCCGGTTCTCATGATCTCTACCCAGCATCTGCCAAATATACGGATCAATCATATAGTTTGGGGCCCTCAACGAGTTCGAAGAAGTCAATTGTGGCGGTGACTGCTGGGAAGATAGGACCTAGAATTAAGATTCACCAGTCTAGAGGAGAGGTGATTCCTGCGCCATGAACTGGAGAGGCAGTGGTGTTCGAAGCTGTGGGATCGGAATGGCAACTAGAGGGGGTTAATAGGCACCGCGACACTTTCTTTCGAATGTGATGGCCTAATCGAATCACCCAATGCACCTCTAAGAACTCAATATCAAGTTTCAATTCAATCAAAACACAAATTGAGCTCCTCAAGATGAAAAAACACAAATCAGCTTTGATTCAATATTTTTAATCACCAACTATCAAATCACTCACTCAAGAGAACAATGTAAGTTTGTAAAAGTGACTCAGCTTGTTTCAATTCAATCACAATTGAAATTCATGCACTTCTGAAATTTTTCGGACGATGAATAGTAATGGTAACTTCAACAAAATGCATTTGTTAATTCTTGGTTCAATTTGCAAGTTTCAACTTCAGATTCAATTCAATTCAACACATACATAATCAGAACTTGTCAAGGAGGCTAGATTCTGAAAATTCACAATGCAGCAAAGTAATTTCAGATTTGTTGGATGATGAGTAGTAGTAATGTATTTCAATAAGGTTCACTATTCATACTTTGATTCAGTTTGCAAACTTCAAGATCAGATCAAATATAAATTCTGCACAACTGAATTGTTTCAATACTTGAGAGATACAATTGCTGAAAACAAAACTGATATTAGTTCAGTTAAATTCAGAGTTCAAAAGTAAAACATATACTCAACAATTGACTATTATCTGAAAACACAATTCAATACTAGAAGATTGCTTTTCAGCACTAAAAATAGATCATATAGATTTCAATTAGTATCTCATGAGTAAACAGCAAATCAGATCTGAACAGCATTCATATTCTGATTCAAATTGTATACCTCAATTCAGTATAAGTTTTGATTTTAGAACTCAAAAATCAGAACTTGATTTAGTTGAATTTGCTTGAAAGATAGATGCTGAAAACTGAAATCCAGACTTTAAACAAACTTGAGCAAAACTGAAACCTAACAGCTAATCACTATTTCAGATCAAGAAGATAAACTCACAAAATACTGCTCAAGTGTTTTGATTAGAAATCCTGAATTAACTTGTGAAGTTCAGATCACAAGATTAATTCATATTCAATTTGACTTCTAGCAAATAGCAAAATAGGACTGATTACCACACTTGAAACATATCAAAATTCAGCCAAACTGGAATCTACACAAACTGAATCTGAAACTTTTCTGATTTTAAACAGTGTTAAGACTAGTTCAGTATTGATTTGACTTTAGTTGAAACAAAAATTCACTCATCAAAAGAAGGAGATCATCAAGTCTGAATAAACAAGAGCTAAAACATCCTTCAAAACAGATTGCTCCAATCAATATCAGAACTGGAAATTACAAGCACAAACACTATTCTGTTCTCTGACTTGAAACAGGGTATTTCTCAAAACTCAATCTCATATTCAAACTTGATACATGTGGTCTATAATCAAATACACCAAACTGAACCAGTGTTCAAAACAAAATTCAGAAATACTCACTACTAAGGGCCAAAAGTAATATGAAATGTTTGCAAATACAGATTCAATCACAAGACTTCAAACAGATCAATATATTTCGGTTTGAATCACTTCCAATTCAGCATCCTTTCAACCACTTCATTTCAGAATTTATCCACACATAATCAGTCTATCAAGCATAGATGCAGCAGAACTAAACAACAGAATTCATGAAGAACTGAAGACGCATTTATCTAGAGTCTAGATCATGAAATTCAGATTTCAAATATCAACTTCAAAACAGGTTTAGATCTGATTATTACTCCAAATTAATTTGATCATCATTCTACCATGAAATTACTCAAGAACTACTCCAATGATCAGCCAACAACCTGATGAACACTTGATGAAACATTTCATCAAACAAGTGGGGAGCAAAACCAAAACTGAAAAACAGTTCCAGAATAATTTTCCAGCACTATGGTGCCTACTTTGAGCAGGAAAAGAAATACGAAGAGATCACAAAAATCCTTTGCAACTTTCAAAAATGGATCATTCAATTCATGCACAATTTTGAAAATTACCCTATAAAAACTAAAAGTAAAATTAAAAATTGACTCTCCTTTTAATATAATTTCAGAGTAGAACAACTCCAAAAATTATACCAAGAGGTTACACTACTAAACTGAAAATTTAAACTAACACTAGATACCTATTTATTGAATTAACAAAAACAATAAACGTTTCGATGATTTTCAGCAAAAACCGACAAAGCCTCTCAGCCCTTCGACTCATGACACCGCTTCGCGACTCCGAGCACCAGCAAGCCACTTCTGCTCTCGATCCCCTCGAGCCGCCTGAATGCTTGTTCTGGCCCCCCTCTCGCGAACCCGGTCATCACGCCGTCGCAGTCAACCGTCCGTACAAGTCTCGCTCCATCTCTTTGTGCACTCTTGAGATCTTCCCAAACTTCACCCAGCCTCCCTGATCCTCTGGCATCAAGCTCCCTGCTCGACCCTCGATCACACGCCATCAACAGTCGGTCAGCATCTCCACCCTGCAGAAACAAGACAAGCCAAAACAAGAACGCGACGCACCACCAAAACCCCCGGCAGCCAAACCTCCACATCACATCGAAACCCTCGATGCACTCAACTCACTCTCAATCACTCAACTGCTCAGAAGCTCATCCTTGTCAATCACTCATCATCCAGACCGAAACCACCATTGGTTTCTCAAAAGCATTCTTCGAAGCCGGATTAGGGCTTCTAGCAGTGGAGTTCCTTTTTAAGGTATTGAACTTATTCCACGTCACTATGCCTCAACTCTCTCCAGATGCAATCGCTCGCCTAGTCATCTTCGAATGGGCGATGCGAGCCGAATGGTGCTCCAGGATAGCCGAGATCTTCGTGGCTCTTCACAAAGATTCATGCCAGCCGAAGACCTATACCGGGGCCAGAGGAGAAAAGATGGTGATCGCCTTCGGGAGCATCAATTTTCGACTTCGCGAAGAGTATCAAGATCGGTTCCCAGTGAAGGCTATTAACGCTAGATGGTACACGGACTGGATTCTTCGCTGGTTTTATGCCAAAGTAGGAGCGGACAACGCCTTGGCCGGACCTCTGGAGGATTTCTTTTATCGGAGGGAAGCGGAGGTCCAACCGGACCCAAGCCAACTCGAAGTCCACCTCAAGCTGCTGCAATCCATAAGTCATCGCATGAGTATGCATGACTTAGTGGAGGAGTTCGTCGGACTCCGGATCCCCCTTGATGGCTAGCTGGCAAATCAACTTCGAAGAGAACCCGGAGGGTGGACTCTGAGAAATCCTTTCAAGTTCTGTAGGTAAACTTCTTGTATGTCCTACAAAATATTTTTACATGTAGTATTGATTTTATAAAAATGATTTAACTAAAAGGAAATCTTAACTTTCAGCTCCACGCATCACCCTCAATTCGGAACAAATTGTTCGGGCTTCGGAAAAGATCCTTGGGGCTCTTATGCCCGTTGAAAAAAAGTGGAGGGTGAAGTTGGTTGGTAGCTAGGAGCGATTCAACCTAGTATGGAGTGTACTCGGAGTTGAACCTCCAATTCTTCCGAACTAGATCAACTCGGAACAGGCTCTAAAGAAAAGGAAGGCCGAAGCAGGGACTTCAGCGTCAACCAAGACACCTGTTAAAAAGGTGGCTCGAAAGCCGATGTCCCTTGCTCCTTCCAAGTCTCCAACTTCATCTTCGGAATCATCTGAAGATGAAGAAGCAGATATAGCAATGGGGGATGAGTCTGAGGCTCTCCTAGTAGGGTACGAAGGGTCTTGAATGGGAGCTTAAGTCTCCGTTCAAGATGACGTGGTGGTGGCGCCTGTTGTTGAAGGTAACCCTAAGCAGGTGGAGACTGAGAACGTCCCGCCTAGCCAGGTAAACGCTTCTCTATGGAAGAAGGCAGAGTCGAGACTGTGGGTACCCAAGTCTTGACTCCGGACGAAGTGATAGCTATGGTGGTCGAAGATATCTCCGCAACTATTCCTTCGGTTTGAATTACGGAGTCCGAAGAGGATTTTGGTAAAATGTTCGAGCCCCTGAGCAGTCTAGTGCTCGTTCGACAGCAAGATGTCGGAGGTAAGCTTCAGTAGAATACCTTTTCTTCTTCCCTTTTTTCTTTGTGTCCCGCAAAATTTAATCAATATCATATACCTTTGGTTTTTACAAGATCATCTCCGGTGGAGGTGACTCCTCTTGTGGAGGTTGTGCCGGAGCCTGTTACAACTCCGAAATCAGCTCCGGCCACAACACAAATGACTCTAGTCCGAGAAACAGCTTCAGAGAAGACGATGGGGCCTGAAAAAGGTAAAGGTAAAGGTTGGTCTTTACCTGCTCCTGTTTCAGGGTGGACTCCACAGGATCCACGGACGGAGGTCAATCTACGGAGGCCTCCAAAGATGCTTCACTACGCTCTGGTGCATCTCCCAACGAAGATGATCGGAGTGCCTTGTCAAGGCTCCCCCTCTTAGCTCCTTTTCTGGAGCAGAGAACAGGACTTCAGACTTTGCTAGAGCCTTTGGCTCGGGCTAGTCGCGAGGTTGGGGAGACTGACTTTGTTTCCATTATTGGAGAAGCAGAGGGGTCGGAGCTGGATGCAGCTTTGGAGCGGGCAGCCTACCAGGTACGAAGCATCTGCAAAAATAGAGTTAGTTCAAATATATGTACATAATTTACTTACATTGTTCTTCTTCTTCCTTCACAGCAAGTAGTTCTAGCTCAGGCTGCAGCTATATCACATGAGAGAGAATGCAACCGACTCAAGGAGAAGGTAACAACTCTTCAAGGGACTATTGTTAGCTCCGAGACTCAGACTTCGAGCTTAGAAGAAATGGTATCTATAGAGAGAAATGCTAGGACTAGCTTGGAGGATGCCAACAATGAACTCGAGGCTGAGCGAGTTGTACTCTGGGATGAGGTGGAAAGACTGTGGGAAAAGCAGGCAGTCGTGGGAGTCAAAATGGTCAAGCTTCGAGAGGTGCGACTAAATTTGACGGAGGAGGCCAAAAAACTGCTCGGACAAAAGAATTCTTTAATGACAGAGGCAGCTTGGCTTTCATCTTTGACAGACGAGCTAACTGCGTCACATAAGACTTTGTCTATAGAGAATATAAAGTGCGAGAAGGTGGCTTCGGAGACCATGGACGCCCTTCGGGGTGTCTTGGAAAACTTCGGCACTTCTTGCACTTCTTCTTCGGCTGGCAATGACTACTTGCTGTGAAGAATGAAAATGATCCAAGAAGCGCTGAAGACTATGAAGGTTGCAGGTACTCGGTACGGAGAAATCTCCGACCATGTAGCTGCTTTCGAAGTACTTCGTTACTACAAAGATCTTGGGTTATCTGTTTTGTCGGAGCCTGGAGTAGCCCTGTCAATTTTGGCGACGACCGACTTCTGACTCCTTTGGCTGATGTGGCCGCTGCTTGGGAGGCTTTTCAACCATCCTGGAGAGCTGAAGGCCGATCGGCTATAAAAAAATGGATTGATGAAGGTCTCCGTCAAAAGAAAGCGCGGTCACAGCCTTCGAGTAGCAAACCTCCTTTAGACCCGAAGGTTTAGTTCTCCTTAGGGTTCTGTCTATGTAAAAACTTATGGGCTTGAACTGTTAGAGATTAACGAAGAACGCCGCCTACAATGGGCCACCTTCGAAGCCTTAAGGCCTCACAGGGGTCCTCGATTTTCAATTCCTCGAGAAAGTTCTGGAGAGGTTATACCCGATATATATAAAGAAGTGTTAGCTTATATTAAAAAATAGGAAAAGGAAGTTAGTATAGAAACTTCATCTTTAGAGGACATTGAATGGTCTGAAGAAGAAAATGCTGATGAAAAGCAGGTGGAGAAGAGCCCCGAACAACTTCGAAGCTGGGATAGAAGCCCCAAATGACTTTGGACCTGGGCTGAACTTCAACAAGAACAAAAAGACATCTGAGATTCGAAAGAAGGGAAGAGAGTTAAGCGCAAAGTTTTAAAGACTCTAGGCTCCGGGACAAGTCGTCTTCGAAGTCGGGCTAATTTTGAAAGCAGTTCCGAGGATCGAAGGGGTCTTCGCTTCCTTCTTGGCATAGACATAGATTTTTCATGATGTAATGTAATCTGTTCAAATAATATAAACTAGAAAGTTTCAAAATTGTCTCACTACTATCCAGCCCCTCTTTGGGGGTAAGAACCTCCAAAATTTGATCGAAGGTGGTTATGCACAATGAAGATAACGTTAGTTAGGAGTACAATTTTGGAGTCTCGGAGCCCCTTATTATATTAAAGAGGAATTGAGGACTGAAAGTCCAAAAATGGTCACTAAAGACCTCTAAAATATCTTCGACTCTATTAATTTGGAGTCTGAAAACTAGTAACTTAGTACTCTTTTTCGAACGTAGTCACTTTGGACTCTTTTTCAGACGCATTAGAATATGATTAAAATGGTCACTTTGGACTCTTTTTACAGACGTTTTCAAACTAATTGCTCGGAGTCTGTATTGTTGGGTCTCCTTCCACTCTTTTTACGGGTGCTATCAAACCGGTGGTCTGGAATCCGCTTTTTGTGGTCTCCTTGGACTCTTTTTACGGATGCTTTCAAGCTGGAGCCTAGAATCCATATCATTTGGTCTCTTTGGACTCTTTTTACGGATGATTTCAAGCTGGTGGCTTGGAATCTGTTTTTTGTGACTTTCCCACCTCGTCGGAAGCTTCGAACCAATGGTTCGAAGTCCATAAAATTGGTTCAAATGAATGACACTTTCCTTCGCAAGCAACTCCGTTCTCCTAGCACGTCCACTAGAAGTAGGGAATGTTTGAGAAGTAGGCATTATCCGAACCATGAACTTTATTTATTCAAAAAGTGTTTACAAATGATTACAAGGATCACCTATGCAAAATATCGCTTAAGGTGCACTGCATTCCAGACATGCTTTAATTCTTCACCTTCTAAATTGGCTAATTTAAAAGAACCAGGGCGTCCTGAACGAAAGATGATATATGGACCTTTCCATTTATTTCCTAATTTCCCTGATGCTATAATGCTTCACAAAACTAAATGACCTAGCTTAAGTTCATTAAGTTTAATCTTCGTGTCATACCAAGCCTTCGTCTGATGTTGATACTTCGTCAGATTTACAACAACTCGAAGCCTTGTTTCCTCCGTTAAATCTAGCAAAGCTTGTCTTTCATCTTCTTTTTCAGGTTCGATGGTGCGAAGAGATACTCCTTCAAGCTCTGTCGGTGTCATGGCTTCATCTCCGAATAGTAATCTGAAAGGGGTAAAACCTATGAACCTTGCTTGAGTGGTGCAGATGGACCATAAAATCTTCGGGAGCTCTTCGGTCCACAGCCCCTTCGCTAATCCTACTATCATTCGATTCAGGCTTGATAAAATATTACCGTTAGCTCGCTCGACGGCTCCGTTGGATTGAGGATTATGGACAGCTGCAAAACACATTTCTATGCCAAGACCTTCACAGAACTTTCTAAAGGGTTCGACATTAAATTGGGTGCCATTGTCGATTGTCAGCTCTTGAGGCACTCCGAACCTGCATATAATATTCTGCCAGAAAAAGTTTTGTACATTTTTTGAAGTGATAGCTATGAGGGGTTCTTCTTCGACCCACTTGGAAAAATATTCAATTGTTACCACTGCAAATTTTAGACTTCCTTTTGCCATTGGAAAGGGGCCAATGACCAAACTGGAGCAATAACTTGAAGAGGTGTTGGTGGACGATGACTTCGACTTCCCATCCATTGATATCCTTGGCAAGTGCGGACCAAGGCCTCCGCATCAGCTACTATTGTAGGCCAATAAAGCCCCTAGTGAAGTGTTTTCCCTGCCAAGGCTCGAGGGGCAAGATGGCTACCACAAAGCCTTCATGAATTTCTCGCAGTATATCTTGTCCTTCAGCTTGAGAAATACATCAGAGTAGGGGAGAACATACTCCGGCATTATAAAGAATACCGTTGATAATATGATAATTCTGGACCCTCAATTGCAATCTTGAAAGATTTGGGCCTTCGGGTAAATTGGCTTCACCTAGCAGTAATTCCATAATTGAACTCCACCAGTCGGTGTTTGGTATGCAAAGGACCTCCGCAGGAGGGAGTTGGGGAACCGAATGAGAAGTAAGCTCTTCATAAAAAGCCCCTTCCGGAATATCTATGGCTCCGGCTGCAGCTTTTGCCAGGATATCAGCTTGTGCATTGTCAGCTCTTGGTATACTTCGGAAAGAAATCCCTTTGAATGCTGCTTCGATCTTATGGATTTCTTCTAGATATTTAGCAAGTTGCGGATGCCTGGCTTGAAAACTTTTATCAACGTGCCCTGCTACAATTTGGGAATCTATTTTTATAACAACTCTTGTAGCACCAAGGGCACGTGCCTTGCGAAGACCTAGAAAAATTCCTTCGTACTCCGCAATATTATTGGTGGACTTAAAGTTGAGCCTTGCGGAGTACATTGCTCTTTGCCTCGATGGTGAAATTATCATTGCTCCGACACCTTCTCCAAACGCTTGAAAATCTCCATCGGAGTATATGGTCCATATAATTCAGTTGTTTTTTTCCGGAGCCCATACTACAGATGGAGTCCATTCTGCTACAAAACCAGCCACCACTTGTGACTTGATTGCTGTCCTTGCTACAAAGGATATGCCGAAGGGTGCTAACTCGGCGGCCCATTTTCCAATTCTCCCTGTAGAATCTTTGCTTCGAAGCATATCTCCTAGAGGATAAGAAGTTGGTACAGTTACATTATGTGCTAGAAAATAATGTCGTAGTTTCCTTGAAGCCATTACTAGAGCATAAGTGAATTTTTCCAATTCGGAGTATCTAGTTTTTGCTCCAGATAAAGCTTCTGATACAAAATATACTAGATTTTGTACCAACTTCCCATTGACATTTATTTATCGAACAAGGACCGCACTGAAAGTGGAGCCTGTAGCTGCAAGATAAAGAAGAAGGGTTTCATCTGCCATGGGCACCATGAGTGTTCCAAGGTTGTTGAGATAATCTTTAATATCATCAAAACTCTTTTGGCACTCTGATGTCCATGGAAAATCTTTGGACCCTTTCAAGGCTTTGAATATGGGGAGGCTTCGCTCTGCGGACCTTGCCAGAAATATGCTAAGTGTTGCAAGGCATCTTGTAAGCTCCTGAACATGTTTCATATTTTCTGGTGGAGCCATTCTTTGCAGTGTAGTTATTTGAGTTGGGCTAGCTTCGATTCCCCTGCTCAAAACTAAATACCCTAACATCTTACCAGCTTGAGCCCCAAAGATACATTTTTCGGGGTTGAGGCGAACTCCACATGCCTGGAGGCTCTCAAATGTTTCTGCTAAGTCTAGACTATGCTAGTGCTTTAAAGCACTCTTTATTACAATGTCATCCGTATAGGCTTCGACATTACGACCTATTTGGTGACCTAGAGACTTATCAATTAATCTTGAAAAAGTTGCTCGGCATTTCTTAAGCCGAAGGGCATTCTTACATAGCAAAAGACTCCCGATGGAGTTACAAAGCTTATTTTGATTTCATCTTCGTGTTTAACCATATTTGATGATATCCGGAATACGCATCGAGGAAACTCAAGAGCTCCGAACCAGTAGTGGAGTCAACTAATTGATCAATGCGGGGCATGGGGTAGGGCTCACGTGGGCATGCTTTATTCAAGGATGTGAAATCTATGCACATGCGCCATTTTCTGGAGGCCTTTTTCTTGATGAAGACTGGGTTGGCTAACCACTCCGTATGAGCCACTTCTTTGATAATCCCAGCCTTCAACAATTTTTCAACTTTTGCCTTAGCAAGGCTTGCCCTCTCTGCTGATAATTTATGGAACCCCTGCCGAATAGGCCGAACCCTCGGGTTCACAAGTAAACTATGCTCAATGATATTTTGGTTAACCCCCAGAATGTCTTCATCGGACCAGGCAAAGACATCCAAATTCTCTCTAACTACTTCTTCCAGTGAAGCAGTGATTTCCAGAGGTAATTCCTTGCCAATTTGGAAGGGATATTCTTTACCGTCGTTGACAATAATCTTCGTTATAATTTCTCTTTCGAGGCTTGGCCTTGGAAAAGTTATCTTCGAAGATTCACTTGATACAGGGATATCCTCCGAATGGTCTTGCACATTATTCACTTGTCTTGGATCGAGAGGTGGACCATGGTCGTATTCTGCCCTTCGTGTCGTAGCTTGATCACCGAAGACAGTTAGCACTCCTGCTTACGTGGGCATCTTCATGCATAGATAATTATGGTGCACCACGGCTCCGAATTGATTTAATATGCCCCTTCCAAAGATGACATTATAAGCGTAGGGGGAATCGACAACGTTAAAAATCACTTCCTCCCTTCTTGCCAAGAGTCCCTCTCTGAAGGCAACCTCGAGAACTATTTGGTCGAGGGCATCAAGAGGAGGTCCTGCGAAGCCTTGAAGTGGACGAGCTGTTGGGAGGAGATGCTTCCGCAGGATGCAAATCTGGTCGAAGGCCTGAACAAAGATAATATCCACAGAACTTCTGCCATCGACCAATACTCTCCAAACTTCTGTTCCTGCAATATCAGAAGTGATAACAAAGGGGTCTGCATGAGGGAATTTTATACCCGCTGCATCAGTTATAGATAAGGATATAGGCACATGGGACCACCCGGGCATTTTAGCTGCCGACGAAGAGGTCCCGATATGCCCTACTTCATGAACATACTCTCTCTATTGCCTTTTTGACATGTTGCCTAGGGTTCCTCCTCCAGAGATCAGAAGAACCACTCTTTTGCCTCGGTCTTGAGTATCTTCTTGCTTTGGAGGTGGCATAACACTGGCCACCGAAGGTTGTCTTGGGGGATCGAAGCTGTCTACACGTACGATAGCCTGCACCGGCTCCAGACGTGCCTTGGGAGGGGCTCGGTCAGTAGTGCCTCGGCTAAAGCTCCTTTCGAGGTACTCGCTCCTTAGGGCTAGTATAGACTTACATGCATCTATAGCATGGCTTCGGTTTTCGCCATGAACATGGCAGAAGAAGGACCTGGCCCTTGCCAGCTGGCATCCTTGGCAGCCTCCAGCCGCTGACCTTGTTTCCCGAAGCATGTGGATTCTTGGGGGAAAATTTTTGCGGAGAGGGAGCAATGTTTAGGACTTCAGAGCGAGGATGCTTCTGTCCTCAGTGCCTGTCATGTTGGTTGTCGAAGTGGGGCCCTTGCGAAGGAGTCAAAGTTTTCACTTCGAGTTTAACTTCTTGGATGACCTAGCATACTCCTCAAAATAAGCCATTAATTATGCTACGGAGGATATATGCTTCTGGTGAATCTTGTCGAGGAGGCCTTCATTTGTGACTCCTTATCGGGATGCATCGACCACAGATGATGGAGACAATCCTCTTATCTGTGACTTCGTATGAGCGAAGCGCTTGAAGAACTGCCTCAAAGTTTCTCCAAGTTGCTGCTTCACCTAAAAGAGACTTCCAGTAGACATAGGGGGCACAAAAGTACCCTGAAAGTTGCTTATGAACTTTTTCCTTAGTTGTTCCCAAGTTTTAATTGATCCTAGTTTCAAAGACCAGAACCAACGCAAAGTCACTCCTTCTAGCGCAAGGGGGAAGCATTTTGCCATTGTATCTCGAACCCCTCCACTGGTTTCGATTGCTAAGGCATATGAACGAGAAAACTCTCTTGGATCTTCTTCCCCAAAGTACTTACAGAGCTTCGAGGTCTTGAACTTGGGGTCGAAGCACACCTTTTGCATGTCGGGGTGCAGCGGAGATTCGTTATCAAAAGAAGCATTCTCAGGGGCTTCGGGATAAAATGTGAGGTCATCGTCTTGAGGAACCTCCAGAATGACAGAGGTAGCTTGGGGACAAAGCCTGTCTGCAGCTTCCTGCCTCCACCTCATCACTTCGGCTTGAAGATTGGCTATCTAGGTTGCCACATCATCAAGGCGGTCTTCATTTCTTCTGGAAGGAGCTTCCGGGTCTTGAGAACTAAACAAGTTAGTTCGGAGTACAGCCGAAGCTACAAGAGAGGCTCTATCGGATCGAAGCATAGACAGAGTCCCTAGAGGGGCTTCATATGTTCGAGGAAGAGTATTCATTTCGGGAGTCTAAGGTGGGGAAACTACAGAAGCTCCTCCGACCTCAATAGTATTTGAAGATCTTACTCGAGAGGTCCGAGTGGACCTCTGAAGGGGACTAGCACCTAGGCTCTATTTAGGAGGCATGGCTCTAGAAAGAAATTGGTAGAGAAAGAAGTTTTCGGACTAGGTTCCCCACGGACGGCGCCAACTGTTGGTGTAAAAGATTACGCTAACAGGTTTAAGAAACTATATGTGTAACAAACGAAGTGTTTGCAAAAGCGGACTATCTCAAGCCTCCGCATAGGATAATAGCTCGAAGTAGTTCACAGTTGTGTATTGAATATCTGAGTATTTGATACCCTTTACAGAGTGAAGAAGGGTATTTATAGACCAGATATTAAAGGAAAAGACTTCTTTACCCTCTAATTACAACCGACTAAGAAGATACTGTTTAATATTCTTCATAGGGGTAAAAATGTAAAATACTAATTTAATCAGAAAGAAGATAAATCTACTATCCTTGCTGGCAACACCCCTTTGAGTGGAAAGGTTTTGGGAGGCTTCGTCACTCCGAAGCCTTAACGGAGATCTTCGGTGTATAGTGCTCCGAATATAGCAAAACCTTAATGCTTTTATGATCTTCGAAGATCGAAGCTTCTGACTTTGTTTCTTCTGCTTGTATCTACAGGGAATGTCATTAACCTCTGGAGGATGAAATATTATCCCCCAAAAATATCCACGGCAATACAGTCGCCGGAGCACTTAGGCATTCTAATCTGGCAATGTTGGTCAGACCGACGTTGCCTGGCCGATCTGACCGACGTGTGCTGGATCTGTCATCCCTATTGCCTGGCAACAGCTAGTCTGACCGACGTGTCACTGTCGGTCTGACCGAACCCTTCGCGTCGAAGGCTACTTCGTAGTGGAGGTAACCTCGCATCGAAGTTCCCTTGATCCCTTTGGCCACCCGCGGTCTAACCAGAGGAATAACCTTAGTGCGATAGGCCGAAAGGGTAACCTTCGGTGAGCACTTCGCAGCCCAGGCCGAAGCCCCCTTCGGCCAAACCTTTGCACCGCCGGTCTGACCGACGGCATAGTGTCAGTCTGACCGAACCCCTAGCCGGTCTGACCACCTTTTAGGTCTCGGTCCAACTGGCCCTGTTCTGGCCGGTTGGGTTTAGTCAGGTCGATTATCGTTTTCAGTTATTTTTCCAACACTTCAGTTAATTGAGTAATTTTAGACTAATATTATTTGATTTCCTGGTGACCGGCCATTATGCCCTCAATCAGACTGGCCCTATGGCTGGTCAGACTATTCCTGCCGCATATTATGCGCCGCCACTACAGCCCACGCCTGCTCTTCCTCTCCCCGTGCTGCCCACACCTCTTGCTCCCGCACACCCGCATAGGCCCGATCACACCACGTATCGTGAGCCATCATGAGAAGAGGAGCCACATGGCCAATACCATGATATACCACCGCGTGTCACGCCCCCACACAAGAGACACGAGCAGGCAGGAGGCTTAGATGACCTTGATGAGCGGATTCGCGCACTATTTAGAGAGATTGCGGGATGGACGCCCAAAGGACAGGGTAGGGTTTACAAAAGTCGTACCCCGATTACTTCAGCACCATCCCATACCCACGAGGCTTTAGGGTGCCTGAGTTTACAAAATTTGATGGTGAAGGTAGCAAAACCACCCTAGAGCACGTAGGTCAGTTCTTAGCGCACTGTGGCGAAGCTAGTGGGTTGGATGCTTTGAAACTTAGGTTGTTTTCTCTATCGCTTTCCGGCACCGCTTTCACTTGGTTTTCAGTGTTACCACCGAACTCCATCCAGACTTGGGCCCAGTTGGAATAGAAGTTCCATGACTATTTTTATACTTGGGAGAATGATCTTAGACTGTCACACTTGACATCGGTTAGACAGAAGACTAACGAGAGTGTCTCCGAGTACGTTAAGCATTTTAGGGACACTAGAAACCAATGTTTTACTCTGAACATCTCCGATAGAGACTTGGCCGACCTAGCTTTTAATGGTCTCCACTCTGAACTTAAAGAGAAACTAGATGGCCAGGACTTCTTTGATGTTAGTCAAGTGCTAAAAAAGGCTGTGGTTAAGGAAATCCAAGCCAAAAGTAGAAGATTCACCAAAACATTTAACAAACCCAAGGCTGAGGTGCATGTCATGGAGCACTCCAATGAGGAATCATCGGAGAGCGAGGATGATTCGGCTGATATGTACACAGTAGAGTGGACTTGGTATGGCAAGGCCAAGCCCATCATGTGCACTGAGTTATGCCCGTCTCCGACTAAGAGTCGGCCCAGCCAAGTGAAGTATTCTTTTGATGTGACCAAATGCGATAAGATATTTGATTTTTTGTTGAAGAACAAACTCATTAGGTTACCGAAGGGTCACATCATTCCGACGACCGACGACTTGAAGAAACGGGCTTATTGTAAGTGGCATGCTTATCATTCTCATTCTACTAACAATTGCAATGTTTTTCGTCGGCAGGTTCAATCGGCCATAGAAGGACAATTGAAATTGGATACAAATCCCAAGATGAAGCTTGACCAGGACCCTTTCCCCGTGAACACTATTGATCTCGACGGAAAGAAAGTGCTGATTCGACCCGAGTAGGCCGAGTCCACTAAAGGGAAGGAGGTCATGATCGGGGATTCACGCCCACACACGCTCATACCAAAGAACCCCGAGGTAGGAGTGTGGAAATTGAACACCAACACATTGTCTTCGGCTGCAAACCGCAAGAAGCCGAAGGTAACATATGACGTGCTGCTCTAGAAGCACCAGAAGAGGGCCGAGAAGGCGAATGCTTGACCAAGACCTCCGGCAAGGCCGAGCCCTCCTCGAAATAGTGGGTTCAACCCACGATGGGCGAAGCCATTGGAGCCACCGCTTCCTCCACCATACCATTGGTCTATGGCATAGTGGCCACCATGCTACATTCCACCTCTCGGGTATCCTTCTCCATATTATATTGCTCCATTTGTGCCACCCGGATTTTATAACATGTTGGGGCAGATGGGGGCTCCAAGTGGTGACGTCTTCTCTAGGCTATCCCTCATACCACGGGGACGTCCGGAGGCACACTCTGAAGCTATCATCGTCAAGGTGGGGTCCTAGGACGTCCCAATCCCTAAGGAGACCTCCGAAGAGCAAGGCGAAGCCGAATAGCCGAAGCCACCCGAGGAGATGTCCGGTTTGACCGCAGCCCTAAGGCCGGTTAGACCGCCTTCGCCACTTCAATCTGACTGGCCTACTGTGGCCGGTCCGACTGGCCTTTCATAGAAAACCGACAACAGTCGGTTAGACTGGCTCACCATGGCTGGTCTGACCGACAAAACCCGGTTACACCGGCCTAGTAAGGCCGATCCAAATGACAGGAGGCAGGGACGAGATTCCGCCAAGCGCAAAACCACCGAGGCCGATTCGGGCTATTCCCGTTTGGCCAAAGGTTCCAAGAGCAAGGTTGTATCACCCGGCACCAAGACGCAGCCGTCATGGGCACCACTAGGTATGACTAAGTCCCAGAAAAGGCGACTGCAACACCTTCGAGTTCAGGAGATGCGTGAGAAGAAGGCTAAGGACGAACGAGACACCACATTCGAGGATATCCGTCCCCAACCAACAACAATACAGGTATGGAATCCGAAGCCGGTTGTGGTAAACAAACTGGCTCCCACTCCGAGCGACGATGAGGACGATTTGATGGACGACGATTACATGCCCGTCTCTGAGGGGCCCCCTCCTTAGGCGATGGACGTAAACATCGATATGCTACCCGCCGAGTTCGCTCTTCCACAGGATGAGGCCGAGGTCGCTCAGTTGAACCTCGGCCCATAGGAGGCTATATTCGAGAAGCCCGAGGATACGGCTCATCACTTGAAGCCCCTATATGTCGAGGGGCACATCGACGGAAAGCTGATCTCAAGGATGCTGGTAGATGGAGGTGCCACCGTCAACCTGATGACATACTCTCTATTGAAGAAGCTTGGCAAGAATGAAGATGACTTGATGAGGACTAACCTGACGCTCAACGACTTCAACGGTGAGAGCTCCGAGGCCAAGGGTGTACTTTATCTGGAGCTAACGGTGGGCAACAAGACCTTGCCAATGGCATTCTTTGTCGTCAATGTGCAAGGTAATTATAGTGTACTACTTGGGCGTGACTGGATTCACACAAATTGTTGTATTCCATCTATGTTGCACCAATGCTTGATCTAGTGGGACGAAGACGATGTGGAGGTTGTACTAGCTGATACTTCGGCCTAGGTTTCTTTGGCCGATGTATTTGTTGACGCCATTCATGATAAGGTAGAGTGTCTATTAGGTAGAGATCTCTCAGATTACGACTTTGTTAGCGTGTCCGAGGGGTTGTTCGTTCCCGTGTCTGTAAAGCCGGCTAGTGTAGCATGACTATCTCTAAACTAGTAGTCATGTCTAGTAAAACTAATCTTGATTGGCTAAAGTCTCGTGTGGAGCAGTATCGGTCTTCTAAAGACGGTATTGCTGAAGCCATTGAAGATTTTAGTGAGGTAGAAAAGTTAGGTTGCGGTTTTGCGTCGACCGATCCTCTAGAAGAGGTCAATATAAGCAATGGTAGTATTCCAAGGCTGACCTTTGTAAACAAAAAATTGTAGGCTGATGAAAAGGCCGAAGTAATAAAATTTCTTCGGTCGTATGTCGATTTTTTCACATGGGAGTATAGCGAGATGTCGGGACTTAGCCATGAGCTCGTGGAGCATCGGTTGCATATCAAGCCCGGGTTTAGGCCTTATAAACAGCCTCCTCGTCGCTTTAATTCATACGTTTATGACCGAGTTAAAGAAGAGATAGAATGATTGCTTAAGGCTGAGTTTATTAGGCCATGCGGGTATGCTGAATGGGTCGCTAACATTGTGCCTATAGAAAAGAAAGGGAGTGGCAAGATTCATGTGTGTATTAATTTTAGGGACTTGATCAAGGCCACTCTGAAGGATGAGTACCCCATGCCAATAGCCAACATGCAAATCAATGATGCTTCAGGACATAAGGTACTTAGTTTTCTTGATGGCAACGCTGGTTATAAACAGATCTTTATGGCCGAGGAGGACGTCTACAAGATAGCATTTCGATGCCATGGTTTTGTTGGCTTGTTTGAGTGGGTTGTTATGACATTTGGTTTAAAGAAAGTTGGCACTATGTATCAACGTTCTATGAACTTGATCTTTCACGACTTGCTAGGAGTTATGCTAGAGGTCTACATAGATGACGTTGTAGTCAAATCGGATGCTTTGGGAAACCATTTGGCCAATTTGAAAGTTGTTTTTGATAGGATGCATCAGTATGGCTTAAAGAAGAACCCGCTTAAGTGTGCTTTTGGCGTGTCGGCGGGCAAGTTCTTAGGATTCTGTCATGTGGGGGCTGTATTATAGCCGGTGCCCCAAGCCCAAAGAGGCGCCCAAAGAGGCCCTGGCTGGCTGATAGGATAAGGTTGTAGCAATTAGGAAAGTAGTTAAGATGGTTTTGTTGTGTGCCCTATAAATATGGGGGATGTATTCACATCAGAGGCAACCATGAATTAATACAGATTTCATTTCCCTCTTGTCTATTCTCCCACCTCGTGCTGTCTTCTTCCTCCCCAAGTTGGCGCCCTCTCTAGCGCCATTCTTCTCTCTGTCACGGTGACGTCTCACAGCTACAACCTCCGGCCAAGGGCGGGCCGTGACAATTTGGTATCAAAGCCTCTCCCTGCGCCTGTGGAGATGGCAGTCGGCAGCAATTGAGATGCTCTTGCCGTCATCACTGCCCAACTTTCTACCCTGCTGCAGAAGGTAGAGGCGATTGAGACACGACAAGAAGCACAAGAAGCCAAGATTGGCCGGCTGGAGGCAGAAAAGGATGCTTCCCACAAGGATCAAGACTCTAGCTACAATGATTATGTCGAAAAGGGGATTCTTGGACGCCCCATCACCATGAGGGACAATTCACAAGAATAGTGTCGAGTTCCCCGCTACCACAAGTGGGACTTCCTGACCTATGATGGGAAAGAAGACCCCCTTACATGGCTCAACCGGTGTGAACAATTCTTTCATGGTCAACGAACTATGGAAGAAGAGAAGGTGTGGCTCGCATCATTCCATCTCACAGGGGCAGCACAGTAGTGGTACACCCGCGTGGAGCATGAGTACGGCACCCCCTTGTGGAAGGGCTTTTCATAAATGATAGAACTAAGGTTAGGGCCTCCCCTTCAGCATAAAAAACTTGGGGAATTGGCAGCCCTCCACAAGACCAGTTCTGTCTCGGAATATCAAGAACGCTTCTTGGCCCTTCTTAGTCATGCGGGAGCACTTATGGAAGCGCAACAAATTGAATTATTTACACAAGGCCTATAAGGCACATTGCAAATCGATGTTGATCTTCAAGCACCTGCTTCATTGGAGACTGCGATGAGCCTCACACGCGTGTTTGAATTGCGTGCCAAGATAGATGAGGTGTCAAGAACAGGGGCCAAGAACAACCAGAGTCGAGCACAGATTTTTCGGTCGGCTATACAGCAAACCCCGGCCAATTCAGCATCAATAGGGTCAACAGCAGTCCAAACAGCCCCGGTTTCCAGAACAGGGCACTTTCAACGTCGCACCCTAACGACGGAGGAAATGCAGACATCGCGAGACGTCGGCTTATGCTACAATTGTGATGAAAAATTCTGTTCGGGTCACAGATGTAAATGGATGTTCTGGTTTTGTTCCCCGTCCTTTGATGACGATGAAGCAAGTGATCTTGATGACACAAACGATCCCTGAATTTCCCTCTATGCTGTTGCCGGAATACGACCGTGGGACTCGGAAATGATAGAGCTAGCCATTTGTATCGGAGGGCTAGAACTAGTGGCGCTGGTGGACACAGGATCTACGGACAATTTTCTGTTAGAGAAGGCTACTGCCATCACAGGGCTCTCTCTTAGGCCCTGTGTAGGTACCCGAGTCCGCGTGGCTAATGGGGATAGTGTCACATGCAGCGGGCTCATAACAAATGTGGCAGTACAGATCAATGGCGAAATTTTCCCCGCTAATTGCTTTTTCATGCCACTCGACACCTTTGATATGGTCCTCGGTGTGTTGTGGTTGTGCACCCAAGGACCAATCTTGTGGGATTTCACCAACAAGCGCCTATCTTTTTAGCACCATGGCAGGCCAATCACATGGAGCAGCATTGATGCTAAGGCCTCGCAAGAACTACGAAGCTACACTTTTTCCGGGCCAGAAGTTCTGGCTGGGTTATTGGAGGAATTTGCTGATCCTCATGGTCTGCCGCCGTCTCGCCGCCATGACCATCATATTCATCTCCTGCTTGGAACACCTCCTGTAGCGGTTCGTCCATACCGCTATGCAAAACACCAAAATAATTAGCTCGAGAGGCAGTGCATGGACATGCTTGAGCAAGGCATCATAAGGCACAGTTCATCACCATTCTCTGCACTAGTGCTTCTTGTCAAGAAGCATGATGGCATGTGGTGATTTTGTGTTGATTATCGGGCTCTTAATGACAAGTCGGCAAAGGACAAATTTCCTATTCCAGTGGTAGAGGAACTTTTGGATGAACTTAAGGGTGCATAATTTTTTACTAAATTGGATTTACGATCAGGCTATCATCAGGTGTGCATGTGCCCAATAGATGTTGAGAAGACTGCCTTCCGGACTCATCAGGGTTAATTGAGTTCCTGGTTATGCTATTCGGACTCACAAATGCACCGGCAACTTTCCAAGCATTAATGAACGATGTTCTTCAGCCCTTTCTACGCCGGTTTGTTCTGGTATTTTTTTTATGACATTTTGGTTTATAGTCCTTCTTGGGTAGATCATCTCAAGCATGTTAGAGCAGTCTTCACTTGCCTCCGTGAGCATCACCTGGTCCTCAAGTGCTCCAAATGTTTTTTTGGAGTCCGGTCAGTGGCTTATCTGGGACACGTGATATCCGGTGATGGTGTAAAGATGGATACCCAGAAGGTACAGGCTGATGAGGACATCGCTGCCATTGATACAACCACAACAGCAGCCAACACTTCACCGCTTACACCTAAGCAAGGACCAATGACACGCGCCCGTGCACGTGAACTTAATTATCTGGTGAACTCGTTCCTAGCTGTTCAAATTAATTATTTTTCCAATGGGGTACTATTAAAGCCTTGTGATGACTTTATTATCCTGAAGTGCTTAGGAATTGAACCAGCTAGGAGTGGAGAAGGCAACAATGCAATAAATATTCGTGCACCCGAAGGGACTCTTGTAACTGCAGAAATCCAAGATTAAATGGAGCATATCTTTCAACTCCCAAGGTTGTTTAATGCAAATAAATACTTGTTGGAAAGGTCTCTTCGTCTGCTTTCCAACGGATCAAGAATCAATGGCAGAGGACAGATGAAACGTCCAGAAACTGCCGAAGAACGCTCGTGACTCCATCCTGAGTTTCTAGTTTTCCCTTTAAAAGCAAGTTGTAGCCACAAAAGAACTTGGGTTTTGTTTGATGTAAGATAGCTGCTGCTACTTCCTTGTAACGCGCGTGTCGGCTAGACCGCCCGATTACTTGAATCAAAACTCCAACTTCTATCACATCCGTGAGTGTTTGCTTGTCATCTTGTTCTTGCTTGTTCTTCGATTGCTTGCAGGTTCAAGGCTGTTCTTGGCACGGCAAGAGCAGCAACATCCGGAGTCGGTGTAACTATCGCTAAGGCGCAGCATCCTTGTGGTTGTTGTAGTCGGGTAGCACAACGTCGATCTCCACCCCCAAATCGTAGTTATCAGGAGACGGTGTACCTGTCGCTCAAGGCGCCACACCATCTTGGTTGTGGTAGTCGGGCAGCCAACGTCGGCCTCCACCAAATTCACCACATCCTCCATCTCTCATCGAAAGATCGGGCTCCCCCGTACCCGTAGGGGTCTATTAAGTGGTATCAGATTTCAGGTTGATCGGTGAGAGATCTCCTTCTCCTTTGTTCTTTATTTTTCCTACAGTCCACTTTTGCCCAAAGATAAATTTCGATCTGAAAATCCCAAAAACATTTTGTGCCTTTGCTTTGCTACTTAGCTCTCGGCTTGTTGAATTCACGGTTACTTCTTTGTGTCAAGTTGCTGGTCCTAAGTTTTTACCGCTAGAGTTTTGAGTTCGTGCACCTTGTTCTATCCCCATTTTCATTCTCTAGCTGAAGTTACAAAGAGAGAAAAAGGCAAGTGCAAAACAAAAGCCGCACTAGATCAGCAAGAAACAAGGCACAGGTCAAAAAAAAAGAAAAAAAAAAGAAAAAAAAAGGGAAAAGCGGTCCTTGTCCGAACTCTTGTCCGATCTTTTGTCCGATCAGTGGGAGACAGTGGCAGTTTCGGCTTGTCCGATTCCTTGTCCGAACTCTTGTCCGATCTTTTGTCCGATCAGTGGGAGACAGTGGCAGTTTCGGCTTGTCCGATCCCTTGTCCGAACCCTTGTCTGATCTTTTGTCCGATCAGTGGGAGACAGTGGCAGTTTCGGCTTGTCCGATCCCTTATCCGAACCCTTGTCCGATCTCTTGTCCAATCTGCAGAGAGCTGATTTTGGCCTTGTTATTGCTTCCATTTGATTTCAGCTTGCTGTTTTGAGCATTTTGGTGATTACGTTTGGGTGACGGCTCACGTCTCTATCACGGTTTGGATTAGGACCAGCACAGTACCATCGCGGAACGTTTATTCAACTTGCTGTGACTAACGTGGTACTAGCTGTTCCTTTGTGCAATTATTTTAGCAGCCACCTACAGCTCCACAAAATTATCTACAACACCACCGGGTTGTGCTGGCAGTCACCGTTTGTTGTTGTTCTTGCTGTTTGCCGGCGCCTCCTGCATTGTGTGGTAAGAACTTGCAAGAGCTTGATTTCCTGCTAGTGAGAAAGTGTCTGTGTCCTACCATCTCCTAGCAACTGCTAGGTTTAATCTGCTTGCTTTTGTATTTCTTTTGTACTAACCATGTCAGCTGATGCGAGTGAGACGCTTCCACATTCACCACGTACGAGGGGCATCATTCAACATTTCGAACGCCAACTAAGGTTGCACACGGAAGCCCTCAATGAGGATGTTCAAGTCACCAATGAGCGCATTGGTCAATTAGAGGCGGCGCAGATTCTTGCCAACAACCAACTGACCACATTAGAGAGAACAGCTGGGGCTATTAACACCTCTCTTGCAGCAATCAATGTGCGATTAGAGAGGATGGAACAAGCTGGGCTCGGAGAGTTGGAACACCGTGATGATGACGGCCATACCTCCATTGCTAGCGCCGCAAGATATGACGACCTAGAGTATTCAGCGGATACCGAGCTTGATAATGGATCTTTCAGGTATAGACGGCAACCACGTCGCAACTATCACGGTATGGTTGGCCGAGCTCCACGACGTGAGGTACGTGACAACGATGATTCCCTACGCAGGATTAAATTCTCCATACCATCTTTTGATGGGAAATATGATCCTGATGCATATCTGACTTGGGAGCTGTCGGTAGATCAAAAATTTGCATGCCATGAATTTCCTGATGATAAAAAGGTTAGAGCTGCCACTAGTGAATTCACTGACTTTGCTTCTGTTTGGTGGCATGAGTATCAAACTAAAAATCCAGCTATTGTACCACAAACTTGGAATGCTTTAAAAAGAATCATGCGTAGTCGTTTTGTTCCTTCCTATCATGCTCGAGACTTGTTGCATAAATTACAACAGCTTAGGCAAGGCAACAAATCGGTTGAGGAGTACTATCAGGAACTACAAATAGGCATGATGAGATGTGGTCTAGTTGAAAATGAAGAGGCTGCGATGGCTCGATTCATGGGTGGTTTAACTAGAGAAATTCAGGATATATTGGCTTACAAGGAGTACACTAATGTCACTCGATTATTTCATCTTGCTTGTAAGGCTGAAAGGGAAGTGCAGGGACGCCGCAAAATAAATAACACTCCTGCAGGACGGACTACATCGTGGCAGCCCCGCACAAGTGCCGCTGGCCCTAGACATGATTTTCAGAGAGATGCTTCCAATCGGCAGTCCACAACTACATCAAAATCAGCACCTATCCGTACTACCGAGACAGCAAAAGGATCCACCCAGCTGCAGCCAACACTTCTTCTTCCGTCGCTTCCACCGGGAGAATGAAGGACATCCAATGTCTCCGATGCAAAGGATTTGGGCACATACAAAGGGACTGTCCAAGCAAGCGTGTGCTGATCGTACGAGAAAATGGTGAGTATTCATCAGCTAGTGATTTAGATGATGAAACATATGCCATGCTTGCTGCCCAAGATGCAGGAAATAATAATGATGCTGAAGAACACATTGGGGCTGAACATGCTGAACACTACGAGAGTCTTGTTGTAAGGCGTATCTTGAGTGCACAAATGATTCAAGCTGAACAGAACCAGCGACACAATCTGTTCCAAACAAAGTGTGTAGTTTTGGAACGATCGTGTCGCATTATTATTGATGGAGGAAGCTGCAACAACTTGGCGAGTGCCACCATGGTAGCAAAACTTGGGATGAAAACACTTCCACACCCACATCCCTACTACATCCAATGGTTCAATGATAGTGGTAAGCTTAAGGTAACACGTATGGTCCGAGTGGAATTTACAATTGGTTCATACCATGATTACATTGATTGTGATGTGGTACCTATGCAAGCTTGCTCTATGTTATTTGGTAGACCTTGGCAATTTGATAAGGATACATTGCATCATGGTAAATCAAATCAATATTCTTTCATGCATAATGAGAAGAAGCTTGTTTTGCACCCTATGTCCCCCGATGCTATTTTGAGGGATGAAGTTGCTAGAGCTTGCAAGGAGAAAAACAAGAAATCTGCTCAAAATGACAGTGGTGTTGTGAATGGATCGGTTCAACCTACGAATGACAAATCTAAATCTGCTCATGTTGGAAAAAATGACATAAAATTGAAAAGTGCCTGTTTCCTTGCTTCAAAATCTGATTTACTTGAATTAAATGACGACGCCATGATCTGCTATGTGTTTGTTTGCAAAGAAGCTTTGTTCTCACTTCACGACATACCATCTACTTTGCCTCCTACTGTCACTAATCTTTTGCAGGAATATGCTGATGTGTTCCCACAAGAAGTGCCACCCGGGCTACCACCAATCAGAGGTATTGAGCATCAGATTGACCTCATCCCTGGGGCTTCCTTGCCAAATCGAGCGCCATACAGGACTAACCCGGAAGAGACCAAGGAGATTCAGCGACAAGTTCAGGAATTACTCGACAAAGGTTATGTGCGTGAGTCCCTTAGTCCTTGCTCTGTTCCTGTTCTGTTGGTTCCAAAGAAAGATGGATCATGGCGCATGTGTGTAGATTGCCGAGCAATTAATAACATTACCATCAGATATCGTCATCCTATTCCTAGGTTAGATGATATGCTTGATGAACTTAGTGGCTCGATGATTTTTTCTAAAATTGATTTGCGTAGTGGATACCACCAAATTCGCATGAAGCTAGGGGATGAATGGAAAACAGCGTTCAAAACCAAGTTCGGTTTGTATGAGTGGTTGGTCATGCCTTTTGGCCTCACTAATGCACCTAGCACTTTCATGAGATTAATGAATGAAGTTTTACGTGCTTTCATTGGGAGATTTGTGGTAGTTTACTTTGATGACATCTTGATCTATAGCAAATCTCTAAAAGAACATCTTGAACATTTACGTGCTGTTTTTAATGCTTTACGCAATGCACGCTTATTTGGTAACATTGACAAGTGCACCTTTTGCACAGATAGAGTCTCTTTTCTTGGCTATGTTGTGACACCACAGGGAATTGAAGTTGATCAAGCCAAGGTAGAGGCAATACACAGTTGGCCGGTTCCTACCACGGTCACGCAAGTCCGAAGCTTTCTCGGGCTTGCTGGATTCTATCGCCGATTTGTGAAGGACTTCAGCACCATAGCAGGCCCACTGCACGAGCTTACAAAGAAGGGTGCTCCGTTCACCTGGGGGAAGGCGCAAGAGGTTGCATTTAACACTTTGAAGGATAGGTTAACTCATACACCCCTTCTCCAATTACCAGATTTCAATAAGACTTTTGAATTAGAATGTGATGCTAGTGGTATTGGGTTGGGAGGTGTCTTGTTGCAAGAAGGAAAGCCTATTGCTTATTTTAGTGAGAAACTGAATGGGCCTAGTTTGAACTATTCCACTTACGATAAAGAATTATATGCTCTAGTTCGAACTTTGGAAACATGGCAACATTATTTATGGCCTAAAGAATTTGTTATACATTCTGATCATGAATCTTTGAAGCACATTAGGAGCCAAACCAATCTGAACCGTCGGCATGCCAAGTGGGTAGAATTTATTGAGTCCTTTCCTTATGTCATCAAACATAAGAAAGGAAAAGATAATGTCATTGCAGATGCCTTGTCTCGCCGTTATACTATGTTATCCCAACTTGATTTTAAGATCTTTGGCTTGGAAACAATTAAAGAACAATATGCTTTTGATGATGATTTCAAAGATGTGTTGCTGCAATGTAAAGAAGGAAGAACATGGAACAAGTTTGTTCTCACTGATGGCTTCGTGTTTCGGGCTAACAAATTATGCATTCCAGCTAGTTCTGTGCGTCTGTTACTATTGCAGGAAGCACATGGCGGTGGGTTGATGGGGCACTTTGGTGTGAAGAAGACAGAAGACATCCTAGCAAGCCATTTCTATTGGCCAAAGATGAGAAGGGATGTGGAGCGGTTTGTTGCTCGCTGCACCACCTGTCAAAAAGCTAAGTCCCGTCTTAATCCACATGGTTTGTACATGCCTCTCCCTGTTCCTAGTACTCCATGGGAGGATATTTCTATGGACTTTGTTTTAGGACTGCCTAGAACAAAGAAGGGGAGGGATAGTATTTTTGTTGTTGTGGACAGGTTTTCTAAAATGGCACACTTCATACCATGTCACAAAACTGATGATGCTACCCATATTGCTGATTTGTTCTTTCGTGAAGTTGTTCGTTTGCATGGGGTACCAAACACTATTGTGTCAGATCGGGATGCTAAATTTCTTAGTCATTTTTGGAAAACCTTATGGGCTAAATTGGGCACTAAATTACTCTTTTCTACTACTTGTCATCCTCAAACTGATGGACAAACAGAAGTTGTAAACCGTAGTTTATCTACCATGCTTAGGGCTGTTCTGAAACATAATATCAAATTGTGGGAAGAATGTTTGCCTCATATTGAATTTGCTTACAATCGTTCGCTGCATTCGACTACTAAATTATGCCCTTTTGAGATTGTGTATGGTTTTGTCCCTCGTGCTCCCATTGATCTTATGGCCATTCCACCTTCAGAAAAATTGAATTTTGATGCTTCTCGCCGTGCTGAACTGATTCTTAAGATGCATGAGCAAACTAAGGCAAACATTGAGGCCATGAATGCTAAGTATCAACAAGCCGGTAGCAAGGGTAGAAAGCATGTTACTTTTGAACCTGGTGATTTAGTTTGGGTTCATTTGAGAAAGGATAGATTTCCGGATTTAAGAAAGTCTAAATTACTACCACGAGCTGCTGGACCCTTCAAAGTGCTTCAAAAAATAAATGATAATGCATATAAAATTGAGTTGCCTGCAGATTTCGGGGTTAGTCCCTCTTTTAACATTGCAGATTTGAAACCATACTTGCGTGAGGAGGACACGTTCGAGTCGAGGACGACTCTGTTGCAAGAAGGGGAGGATGATGAGGACATCGCTGCCATTGATACAACCACAACAGCAGCCAACACTTCACCGCTTACACCTAAGCAAGGACCAATGACACGCGCCCGTGCACGTGAACTTAATTATCTGGTGAACTCGTTCCTAGCTGTTCAAATTAATTATTTTTCCAATGGGGTACTATTAAAGCCTTGTGATGACTTTATTATCCTGAAGTGCTTAGGAATTGAACCAGCTAGGAGTGGAGAAGGCAACAATGCAATAAATATTCGTGCACCCGAAGGGACTCTTGTAACTGCAGAAATCCAAGATTAAATGGAGCATATCTTTCAACTCCCAAGGTTGTTTAATGCAAATAAATACTTGTTGGAAAGGTCTCTTCGTCTGCTTTCCAACGGATCAAGAATCAATGGCAGAGGACAGATGAAACGTCCAGAAACTGCCGAAGAACGCTCGTGACTCCATCCTGAGTTTCTAGTTTTCCCTTTAAAAGCAAGTTGTAGCCACAAAAGAACTTGGGTTTTGTTTGATGTAAGATAGCTGCTGCTACTTCCTTGTAACGCGCGTGTCGGCTAGACCGCCCGATTACTTGAATCAAAACTCCAACTTCTATCACATCCGTGAGTGTTTGCTTGTCATCTTGTTCTTGCTTGTTCTTCGATTGCTTGCAGGTTCAAGGCTGTTCTTGGCACGGCAAGAGCAGCAACATCCGGAGTCGGTGTAACTATCGCTAAGGCGCAGCATCCTTGTGGTTGTTGTAGTCGGGTAGCACAACGTCGATCTCCACCCCCAAATCGTAGTTATCAGGAGACGGTGTACCTGTCGCTCAAGGCGCCACACCATCTTGGTTGTGGTAGTCGGGCAGCCAACGTCGGCCTCCACCAAATTCACCACATCCTCCATCTCTCATCGAAAGATCGGGCTCCCCCGTACCCGTAGGGGTCTATTACAGGCCGTGTTAGACTGGCCAACACCCTGCACAGTTCGCGCATTACGAGGATTCTTGGGTTTGGCTAGGTATTATCGGCGTTTCATCAAAGGGTTTGGCGAAATAGCAGCACCTCACACACAACTTGTCAAGCGGGCAGCTTTTGCCTGGTCTCCAGAGGCCACTCAAGATTTTAAAACACTACGATCGGCCCTGACATTTGCCCCACCTCTTCAACTACCAGACTTCTCCAAGCTCTTTGTGGTAGAGTGTGACGCATCTGGTTCTAGATTTGGTGCGGTTTTAAACCAGGGAAGGGGTACAGTTGCTTTCTTTAGTCGAATAGTTGCTCCGCGTCATGCCAAGCTGGCAGCATATGAACGAGAGCTCATCGGCTTGTTTCAGGCAGTCCGCCATTGGCGGCCATATTTATGGGGTCGACCTTTTGTGTTACGAATAGATCACTACAGCTTAAAATTTTTATTGGATCAGCGGCTATCCACTATTCCACATCATGCATGGGTGAGCAAGCTTCTGGGATTTGATTTCCAAGTGGAATATAAGCCAGGAAGATAGAATATTGTGGCTGATGCATTGTCACGCCGTGACTCAAAACCAGTTGAATTAGCTGCTCTTTCATCCCCAAAATTTGAGTTTTTCACGAGGCTTCGTAAAGAGCACGCAAGCCATCTGGCTATTCAAGCACTTAAAGATCAGCTCTGGTTGGGAGAACTAGCTGGACCATGGGCATGGGTGGATGATATTCTCACATTTGGGGCAAGGCATATATCCCACCCGATTCGGTGCTACTACCACAAATTGTATCAGCAACACATTCGACTGGACATGATGGAATCTAGAAAACTATGCATCGCTTCAAGGCTGATTTCCATACTCCACGTCTTCGCCAAATAATATAGGAGCATGTTAGCAGTTGTACAGTGTGTCAGCGTAACAAAATTGAGCATTTGCATCCCGCGGGATTACTACAGCCACTGTCGGTTCCCTCTCAAATTTGGATGGATATATCTTTGGATTTTGTGGAGGGACTGCCCACGGTATATGGCAAATCAGTAATCTTAATAGTGGTGGACAAATTCTCTAAATATGCACATTTTATTGCTCTCGGTCATCCTAATTCAGCATGCTCAGTCGCAACGATTTTCTTTTCTAAGAATGTATGCCTACATGGTATACCATCATCAATTGTCAGCGACCGTGATTCAGTTTTTACAAGAAAGTTCTAGCAGGAGTTATTCCGCCTGGCAGGTGTTAAGCTGAACATGAGTACATCACTTCATCCACAATCGGATGGGCAGACAGAGGCAATTAACAAGTCAATAGCAATGTACCTAAGGTGCTTGACCGGGGATAGGCAGAAGCAATCGTTACGGTGGTTGCCGTGGGCGGAATATTTTTATAATACCTCTTTCTATGCATCCTTACGAGAAACTCCTTTTTCCGTGGTTTATGGGCGGCCGCCCGCATCAATTCAGTCTTATGAACCGAGATCTTCACGAGTGGCAGCTGTGGCAAAGAATATCCAAGAACGAGATGAGTTTTTGGTGGACATTCGTGAAAGATTGGTGCAGGCCCAAGAAGTTTATAAGAAGTATTATGATGAAAAACATCGAGATGTGGAGTTTGTGGTGGATGATTGGGTCTAGCTGTGATTACTTCATCGGGCAGCAGCCTCCCTTGGCTTAAGACCTCATGCTTAGTTGAACCAGCATTTTTATGGGCCTTATCAAGTGGCAGAGCATATTAGACAGGTGGCATACCGGCTACGTCTTCCTGCCAAATCAAAACTAAATGATGTGTTTCATGTTAGTCTGCTGAAGTCGTTTCACGGAAGCCCTCCAAATGCACCTCTGGCCCTGCCCTTGCTGATCCATGGTCATGTTTTGCCTTCGCCAGAACGTGTCATCCAGTCTCAGGTAGCACGAGGAGTCTTGGAACTTTTCATGCAGTGGAAGGGGTTATCTTCTTTAGAATCATTGTGGGTTCCTTTGGATGAATTTCGGCATTTGTATCCAGAATTTCAGCTCGAGGACGAGCTGCTTCAGCAGGAGGGGAGAGATGTCATGCGGGGGTTGTATTATAGTCGGTGCCCCAAGCCCAAAGAGACGCCCAAAAAGGCCCTGGTTGGCTGATAGGATAAGGTTGTAGCAATTAGGAAAGTAGTTAAGATGGTTTTGCTGTGTGCCCTATAAATATGGGGGATGTATTCAGATCAGAGGCAACCAAGAATTAATAAAGATTCCATTTCCCTCTTGTCTATTCTCCCACCCCAGGCTGTCTTCTTCCTCCCCAAGCCGGCGCCCTCTCTAGCACCATTTGTCTCTCTGTCACGGTGACGTCTCACAGCTACAACCTCCGGCCAAGGGTGGGCCGTGATAGATTCATGATCCATGAGAGAGGTATTGATATTGATCCCAAGAGGCTTGAGAAGATTAGGAACTGCGAAGCGCCGACATGTAAGGGAGACGTGCAAAAGTTGCTAGGCAAGGTTAATTATTTGTGTTGCTTCATTCTAACTTATCTGGCAAGATTGATGCTTTTGTCCTCATACTTCGGCTAAAGAACGAAGTCGAGTTCACTTGGTGGGCAAGTCAACAATGCGCTTTTCATCACCGCCTGTGGTTAGAGCACCAAAAGTCAGAATTCTATTTTGGCTATACGTTGCTGTAGAAGAAGGCGTGATAGGGGTTGTGCTAACTCGGGAAGTGGAAAGAAAAGAGTACATCATCACTTTCTTAAGCTGCCGCCTATTGGATGCCAAAACAAGGTACACATTTCTAGAATGTTTATGTTTATCGCTTTATTATGCATGCACCAAGCTTTGGCACTATCTTTTATCTAGCACATGTATTGTCACTTGTCAAACCATTGTCATAAAGTACATGTTGCAAAAGCCGATTCTATGTGGGAGGATCGTAAAGTGGGCTTACGCTTTAATCGAGTATGATTTGGCTTATGAGCCTTTAAAAGCTATGAAAGGCCAAATCGTCGCTAATTTTATTGTTGATCACCGTGTAGACGTCAATTGGAATAGTGACGCTGCTTTGATTGAGGTAATACCATGGAAACTTTACTTTGGTGGCTCGGCCTGCAAAAACGGCCAAGGTGTCGGAGTTGTGCTCATATCACCTAATGGTATGAGTTTCGAAACCTCGGTTCGATTAGAATTTCCTTGTACTAATAATCAAGCCGAGTATGAAGATTTTTTGCTATGACTTGAATTTCTAAGTTCTATGGGTATTAAATATGTTCGTGCATATGGTGATTCACTATTAGTAGTTCAACAAGTAGCTAGACTTGCTCAATGTTTTAATGGTTTTCTAAATAGCTACTTGGATAAATGTCTAGACATAATTGCTACTCTCGATGATTTAGAGATTTCACACATGTGTAGAGAAGCCAATTCAGTAGCAAATGACTTGGCTCAACAAGCATATAGTTACCAAATTAAAAGAGGTAAATTTTTCGCACAACAAAAACTGATGCTTGACTTTAATTTACCACGCGAGTTAGAGGATTTCGGTCTGACCGACCTCATATGGCTGGTCTGACCGTAGGTGTCTAATCGTTCTGACCGGCCCTACTAGGTCGATCTGACCGCCCCCGTGCCGGCTGACTGAAAATAGTCGGTCTGACCGCCCCACTATGGTCGGTCCGACCAACCTACATCAGGAAAGTTTAGGACACGGGGGCAAGCCAAGGTTTATAATTTAAATGCCAATTCAAACAAAGATTTGGCGAGCACTTCAGAAAGTTATGGGGATGATTGGAGGATTCTTATTATTCAATATTTGAGAGATCCTAGTAGGCGGGTCGATCGGAAAGTTCGGCGGCAAGTGTTTAAATTTGTGCTACTCAACGATGGGTTGTATCGTCCAACTGTTGATGGAGTACTTTTTAGATGTTTGAATGCCGATCAATCTAGACTTGTTGCGGGTGAAGTACATGAAGGCCTTTGTGGTACCCATCAGTCGGCCCAAAAAATGAGTTGGATGCTCAAAACAGCGGTTTTTTATTGGACGATCATGAATGAAGACTGTTTTAAGTATTATAGGGGATGTGAGGCTTGTCAAAGATTTGGTAATGTTCAGCTGGCTCCCGCATCTATATTTAACCCCATTATCAAACCATGGTTGTTCCAAGGTTGGGCCTTGGACTTCATCGGCCAAATTTATCCTTCCTCTTCAAAAGAGCATCGGTTCGTGTTGATGGCTACAGACTACTTCACCAAGTGGACCAAAGCTGTGCCTCTCAAGAAAATGACGCAAATGAGGTAATTGATTTCATCCTGAAGCACATTATACATAGATTCGGTATTCCTCAAACTCATACTACAAATCAGGGTGCTTCATTTGTTTCTAAAGAAGTATGTGATTTTGCCGAATCTTATGGTATAAAGTTGTTAAACTCTTCAGCATACTATGCTCAGGCCAATGGTCAGGACAAGTCTAGTAATAAAACTTTGGTCAAGCTCATTACAAAAAAAGATTGAAGAGTTTCCTAAAAGGTAGCATGAAGTGCTTTCTGGAGCATTATGGGCATGTAGAGTTGCAAAGCATGGTGCCACCAAGGTAAGTCCATGTGAGTTGGTGTATGGACAAGAAGCCATTTTACCCGTGGAGGTAAATCTTGGCTCTTTAAGATTACTTAAACAAGATGTGTTATCGGTCGATGAGTATGAAACTCTTTTGAAGGATAATGTAGAAGAAATGACCGATAAGAAGTTGAGAGTTCTATAAGCAATAGAAAGAGACAAAAGAAGAGTGGCTAGAGCTTATAATAAGAAAGTAAGAGCAAAATCATTTCAAGTTGGTGACTTGGTTTGGAAGACAATTTTGCCTTGAGGCACTAAGAGCCCAAAATTTGGCAAATGGTCGCCTAGTTGGGAAGGTCCTTTTAGAGATGTTGAAATCGCTCCGGGTAATGCGTATTTGCTAGAGTCACTTCAAGGAGAGTGATTTCGTAGGGCTTTGAATGGTAGGTATTTGAAAAGGTACTTCCCAAGCGTGTGGCAAAACGCTCTAGGTGTCGAAAGGCCGATATAAAGAATATCGCCCCTAGCTCGTTGTGCTTTTGGCCTACTAAAGTTTGCCAAAACGCAGGGGGCATGTGTTGATAGCAAAAAGTGGCATTAATCGAAATATCAAATTTTGGTAACTTAATCAGAAATATGCAAAATTCCTGGCACAGGCCAGTCTGACCGGCCATGTACCATCAGTCTGACCGGCACCACTTCGGTCAGACCAGCCAAGTCTGTGTCCGAGTCCAATTAGATAATTTTGGGGTATTTTTTATCCCTAATTGATTTTTGAGGACTTGGACTCGTGCACAACTCCAATTAGAAGCCAAGGACGTCATGCCCAACCTCTATAAATAGAGGCAATGCCGATTTAAGGAGACAACCCCAAAAATCCCTAATAGATCCAATCTATAATCTGCCTTGAATCACATTTTACTTTCTTTGCCCTAGTTTTGGCCTAGCACGTACATCTTTGCTGGTTTGCGTTATAAATCATCTGTCCGCCGCGTCGTAATCACTGGTAAGTCCTTGTCGGTTTGCTCGTGAATCGTCTGTTTCATCCACGTAATGAATTTCTATTCATTTTATCGGTTTTTACCGTTAATTCGGTTCCTTGGCTGAATTACCCCTAGTTTCTTTTGGTGTTTTGCAGTGTGTTATTCTTCATACTCTTCGCCAAGAACTTTGGTGGCAAGATATCCATGGCAAGACGGTCGCCAGAGCACTTAAGCATTCTGATCTGGCAAGACTGGAACAAAGCCCCCCTCAGATATGCTAACAAAGTCATAATCTGAGAGGTCTCTACCTAATAGACACTCTACCTTATCATGGATGTCATCTATGGATACATTTGCCAAAACAACCTGGGCCAAAGTGTCAACTAGTGCAACCTCTACATCATCACCATCCCACTGGATCAAACACTGTTGCAAGGTAGAAGGAATACAAAATTTTGCGTGAATCCAATCACGCCCAAGTAGCATACTATAGTTACCTTGCACATCTACCACAAAGAACGTTGTCGGCAATGTATTGTTGCCCACCGTCAACTCTAGAGAAAGTACGCCCTTGGCCTGAGAGCTCTCACCATTGAAGCCGTTTAGCATTAGGTTAGTCTTCATCAAGTCCCCCTCATCCTTGCCGACGTAGCATTGAGGCGATGGATGATCTTCACACGGAGGCCGTGCTCAACGCTGACAACCAGCACGACACCATCGACTACTACCGCCACTCGTCAGAGAACCTGAACCGCTAGAACGGAGAGCTTCATTGCCAGGTCCAGCAGGGGCACCACTTGGCCACCGAGGTGGAGGAGTTGCGGCGTTAGAACGAGATTCTGTGCCAGAGCATCGCCGACACCACTCAGTTGCATCGCCAGATCGAAGAGCTACAGAAGGATCTAGAGGAGGTCGCTCCCCTTCCGCCGCGCAAGCGAAAGACACTTAGGACCCCCTTAGCCAGGCCCAAGAGGATCTCGCGCATCGCCTCTTCCACCGGGCCCTCCAGCTCCACCACTCCTGCATCGACCGTCACAGCCGAGCTGACGATCGAGCCCTCCCCCGAGATATTTTAGACGTTAGTTCACGATTGATTGTTTTTATTTTGTTATGCTTGTAGTGTCGCTCATGTCGGATATAAAGAATCTAGGTCGAAACTTTTATTTTGAGAAATAAAATTAGTAATAATTCCCCTTACAAATTTGCATCTTCTTTTGAAAACCCCTCAACTTTAGGATGGCCAACGACCAAGGATCAGATGCCCCATGCAATGGAAGTGACTCCGGTAATTTTCACCAGTGGGGAGCAACCGGCCAATGGTAGGCCCCCATCGCCAATCATCCCACCCTGGCTGAGATGATGGCAAACCAGAACCAACTGATCGCCACACTACTTACCCAGATGCAACAGCAACAAAACCAGATGCAAGAATAGCAGGCGCAGTTGTTCCGTCTCCAGCAGCAGCAACCCGAGCCACCCCTCTGACCAGCCATCCATGCACCGGCACCAGTTTCTCAACTCTCTGAGTTTCTGCATGTTCGGCCCCCAATATTCTCCAGCACCACCAACCCAATGGAGGCGGCTGACTGGCTAAGAACCATCGGCAAAAAGCTAGACCTTCTGCCCTAATCTGAATAGGAGCGAGTGGCATTTGCCGCTCAACAGCTCCAAGGACCCACCGCGGAGTGGTGGGATAATTTCCACTAGACTCAGCCCGAGGGCTATGAAATTTCATGGGCTGAGTTCACCACCGCCTTTTGTGCCGTTCCAAGCCTGGTGGGACATACTCAAGTTCACCACATCTCCGCTCAAGAAGTCCAAGGTATGTTAGAAGGCACTTTCAGTGTGACCTCAATCAACTCAGTTCTGGAGAACGCTCGGCCTGTTTCTGAAGCACCACCTTCTCCCATTCCGGAGCACCAATAGAACCCTGTCCCATGAGTTTCCCGAAGTTCGCTTCGAATCTCGGGATGAGATTCTTTGTAAGGGGGATAGGATTGTAACATCCCAGGAATTAAAAATAAAATAAGGGAAATAAATTTTCTGAAATAAAAATGGATTATTTAAATAGAGAAAAGGATAAAAGAACCCAATTCAAGCAAAACAGGGAGAATTAATTCAAATCTGAGGCTGATAAATTTATGATGGAATCTTTAAGCCAAGACAAAGTTTTAGGAATTTTTACAAAATTTTAGCAACACTGATTCAAGCACTAAACAAATAATTGATTATCTAGAATTATTTTAAATTGAAAATACATTTTAAATAAAATTGGGCCACAACCCGCAAACCTCCTCCAGCCCGGCCCAGTCCAGTCCCGCTCTCGCTGCCTTGTGGGACCCGGTTGTTTGCACCGTCCCCCTCCTCTCTCTTTCGCCCTCGCCCGCCTTGGCCCCACCTGATAGCCACACTCTCGCATCCTCGGCCTCTGACCGATCGGGCCCGCCTGTCGGCGCTGTGAATTTGCGCTCAGCCGATGACAGGTGGGACCCACCTATCGGATCCATCGTCTCCGATGGAATTCCCCCCCCCCCTTTCCTTTTCTAGCAATTCCCTTCCTTCTAGCCACCGCCCCTTGTCGCCTATCGCCAAAACACATCTGGGATCGTGATCCCCTATCTCTGGCGATCCCCTTCCACCCAAAGCCGACGTGGATTCATCCCGTATGGAAGCTAGCCGAGCACTTGGAAACCTCGCCAGAAAATTGGTAAGAAACCCCTCTGGTTTCCCTCCCTCCACCTTCCTTTCATGCCACCGATGACCCCCAATAAGATCCCCGACCTCACCGCACCTCCGCCCTCACGATTTCACCCTAGCCCCGCGTTCCCGAGGCCCGCCACTTCCTTTTCGGATTTCTCCCCTGTTTCAGCTCTGGCAGCCTCTCGTCGGCGCCTCGAGCCGCCGACGCCACCTTCGAAACCGCCGTAGACCGCCCATCCCCGGCCTCACCTTGGTTGGCCACGAATACCATCAGAGACTGCCACCACCGTCGAACCCTAGAAGCTTCACCACCATCACTCGTCACCGACCGCCGTCACTGCTCCTTCACCGCCACCGCCTGTATGCCCGAGCTCCCTTTGCCCTCCCGGTCTCATTTTAGGCTTTAGCTCGGCAGCGTAGCTATCGCCACCACTGGAAACCCTCGCCGCCATTTCGTCGGAGCTGGAGAAGAGGGGTACTTTTCCCCCTCTGAGCCGTTCGATCTGAGGCATACGGGTAAGATTATAACCCACCCGGGTTTAATCTAGGCCATCCACTCGGTTAAAGGGGTACCGAGCGTTATCGGTCGTTGATCGCCACTTAAACGTCCCACCTCGCGCCTGGCCATTGGATCTGAATCTTATGGTCCATATCAGCCGGGTCCATGCGCACAGTCACGGTTCATAGTGAACCTGTTTCACCGTGGACCAGAGACTGTTTTTAGTTTAAATAAAATCTAGCAAAATAGTTTAAACTTTAAAAATTCATATCTTGCTCAATTTAAGTCCAAATTCGACCATTCAAATTTTGTAAAATTTGTCTTTTTATTCTATACACATTTATGCAATAAAAGCAGTAGGTTTATTTTGTACATTTTATTCTTATTTAAATGGTAAAATAAAAACCCTTTAGGGTAAATGTTTATTTCATATATTAAAAATTCAGAACTCTCTGAAAATATCCTAAAAATGCAGATAATAATTTCAGAAAAATAATAACTTCATTTCATTTTTTTATATCCAATAAAACCCCTTAGGACAAATACTTATTCCAATTTATAAAATTCAGAAACCCCTTAAAAACTAACCTTAAATACTTAGGCAATAATTTCAGAGGATTTGGGGTTTTATTTCCTTTATTTAATCCAACGAAAACATGTATGCTTGTCTTGGTGATTTTTTGATTGTTTATTGAATATCGTGTTTGCTTTTCATACCGAGAAGATTACGACACCGTCGAAGAGCCGGAATATTTTCTTGAGGTTCCACCATCTCTATTCACTAATCAAGGCAAGTCACAACCCCCATTTTGATCATAATTGAGCCCATGTTTTATTTAAATATCACTATAACTCATAGGATATAAATGCATTAGTGTAATATCAAGCCCTAAATTATATTTATTAGATCCCCGTCCTTGTGTGTAAACCCAAGCCATGCTTATTGAGCCTAAACTCCTTGTCACTTTTAAATATTATATTAGCCAGTGTCCAATGTATCGACACAAATGCTATAGGATAAAAGAACGAGTCGTAGATAGTTGGATTCTACTATATTATTTCCCTGTTATTCTCGTCTCTGGATTCTGTTGGAGTTGGCTATGTTATAAGTATGGTGGGTTCCGGGTGCAAGCTAGGGCATTGGTTGGTCGCACCCGGGGCACTATAAGGACCGGTCTGCGGGATCTGTTGCAAAACAAACTCATATTAACCACAAGTCTAGTGGGTAAGTCCTAACTAGAGGTATGGATCGTACCAACTTGAAGCACTATAGTGGAGGGGGCAAGGGGCAACCTGCGGGTGACTTGTACCGACGAGGCTCAAGGGGGGTATGGTGTTGGCCCGAAGTAACTGGGGCACCATATTAAACCTATAAGAGGGTGTTATCGAATTGGTGTGTTCCATGCTGAAGGTTTTGTCACGAGCTTCCTGTGACATGGGTCATTGAACACACTACGGTGTGCGGGAAACGAGTGCCTTGTGGGTACAGTAGTACACCTCTGATCAGAGTATAATCTTTTCGAAAAGCCGTGCCCACGGTCAAGGGCGGGTTGCGTGACTTCTCGCAGTTAGTTTTACTTCTGGTTGAATGATCATGTGATTCATGGCATGTAAGGACTGTTGAGCGAGGGTGGGCTAACTGTACCCCTCGAGTTAGAAGATGATGCATTACACATGTTTAATTTTATGTAGTAAAAATCTGCTTACATTAAATGCTTTACAAATATGCTTTTCTACAAAAGTAGCCACTACCTTCCTTGTTATTACTCTGCATTATACTTGCATTCGGTGGCTTGCTGAGTATGATTGTACTCACCCCCGTTGACTTACACCACTAGAGGCAGTCTACTACGAGGAAGATGAAGGTCTGAAGTAGCGACCCAGTCAAGGCATGAGACTGGAAGGAGGCGTTCATCTAGGAGATTTATTTTATTAGTTTCTCTTTGATTTAACTCTTTTGTAATAATATGGTCTATGAACCATGATTGATTGGCGTATTGTACGCAGTCGTGTGATGAACGTCTTGTTTTATTGTTTTTCTATGGAATTTCAATAAAGTCCCGGTTTTATTAAACCTGGGCGTTACAAGTTGGTATCAGAGCCGACTTGACTGTAGGAAGCCAAACAGACCTAACCATAGGATTTATATTAACTGTATTTTTACAAACTACTTACTATCTTGTCTTCCAAAATTTTTACCAAAAATTTCTCTTTTTTGTAGATGCCGGTTCACACCATGAGTGGTACTCTTCGCGATGAGGGCGGCTTCGTTCATGAGCTCCGCATGCTCGTGGATTTCCTCAGATTCAAGCATGAGCATACATTCCACGGGATCTTCCCCGATGTGAACGAGGGATACTGCGAGGTCACCATTGTCATCCGCCCCTCCAGCATGCAGCCAGACTTCTACACTCACAGAGTCGGAGGACCTACCTTTTTGGTAGCCAGCCAGCGCGCCACACTTCAGGCCCTCTCCGAGCTTCGGATGGTCTACGACGGACAGCTCTACGACACCGCCTACCGCTTCATGCCCATGTGCACCCCAGGGAGTCATCGCAGTGTCTACATCAGCACCTTCTCCTAGCGCAACTCCACCATCGCCCATACCATACGTATACTCAAGGCGATGGACGATCTTCACACGGAGGCCGTACTCGACGCCGACAGCTAGCATGACACCATCGACTACTACCACCACTCGTCAGAGAACCTGAACCATGAGAACGGAGAGCTTCGTCGCCAAGTACAGCAGGGGTGCCACTTGGCCACCAAGGTGGAGGAGTTGCGGCGTCAGAACAAGATTCTGAGCCAGGGCATCACCGACACCGCTCAGTTGCATCGCCATATCGAGGAGCTGCAGAAGGATCTCGAGGACGTCGCTCCATGACTATTTTTATATCGGTGAAACGGAACTTAGGCTTTCACACTTTACATCGGTTAGACAGAAATCTAGCTAGAGTGTCTTTGAGTACATCAAGGGATTTAGAGATACCAGAAACCGATGTTTTAGTCTCAATATTTTAGAGAGGGATTTGGCGGATTTAGCTTTCAACGGATTGCGTTTCAAAATTAAAGAGAGGCTAGAAAACCAAAAAAAATTTGAATTCAACCAAGCCTTGCAACATGCTCTGGTCCAAGAAGGCCGAGCCAAAGATAAAAAGTTTATCAAAACATTTAACAAGCCTAGGGCTGAAGTCCACATCATGGACCACTGCGACGAAGAAGAGTCGGAGGAAGAGGAAGATTCGGCTGACATGTATGCGGCCGAATGGGTTTGGAATGCTAAGAGCAAACTTGTCACTTGTTTTGAGTTACGGCCGTCTCCCACTAAGAGTCGGCCTAGAGAAGTCAAATACTCGTTTGATATAATCAAGTGTGATAAGATATTTGATTTTCTCTTGAAGAACCAGCTTCTTAGGTTGCCTAAGGGCCAAGTCATTCCATCCGCCGATGAGCTAAAGAAACGCCCTTACTATAAGTGGCATGATTCACATTCCCATTATACTAATGACTGCAATGTTTTTCGTCGATGGGTTCAATCTGCCATATAAGAAGGATGATTGAAAATAGACCACAGTCCAAAGACGAAGATGGACAAAGACCCCTTTCCCGTGAATACCGTCGACCTCGACGAGAAAAGGATGTTGATTCGGTCAGAGCAGGTCGGGTCAACTAAAGGGAAAGTGGTCATTATCAGAGAATCGCGTACACGCACACTCGTACAAAAGAACCTTGAAGTAGGAGTGTGGAAAAGGAACGTCAACAGGTCTCCTACGGCTAGGACTCACAAGAAGCCGAAAGTAACGTATCAGATCCTGTTAGAAAAACACTAGAAAAGGCCAAGGAAACAGGCCCCAACGCAAAGAGGCCAAGACAACTGAAGGGGCCAAGGCAGCTAGAAGGTTGCTTCGGACCACATTGGCCGAACCCACCGCCGGAGGCTTCAGACCACATTGGTCGAACCCCCCGCATGGTGGCTTCGGACCGCGGTGGTCGAAGCCTCCACATAGTGGCTTCATACCCCAGTGGTCGAACCCTCCGCACAGTGAGTTCGGACCCCAATGGCTAAACCCTACGCAGAACGAGTTCGGACCCCAGTGGTCAAACCCTTCACACAGTGAGCTCGGACCCCAATGGCCAAACTCGGCTTTATTCTAGGCGAACCCGCCGGCGGGAGGCTTCAGCCCACAATGGCCGAACATACCTCCAACATGGCAGGATCCCTCACTAATATGGTCCGAAATCCCTTCGACATGGCCGAGCCCCCCTCTTGGTGATAGGTTCGGCTCACAGTGGGCGAAGCCACTGGAACCACCAATGACTCCACCGTATAATTGGGCAGGGACCCCGTGGGCTCCGTACACCTCGCCGCCTGAGTACCCTTCGCAGTATAACATTGCCTCTTGTTTTCCTTCGAAGTATTATAATCGGCAGGGAGAAACAGACGCAGTGAAGGGATACATTGTCCACAAGTTGTCCGTAGTACCTCTCAACAGACTCACACAGGACGGAGCCAACGGAGATGGATGCGAAGAGGCGAAGGAGAGGGAGTCCAAAGCCATCACAGTCAAAGTAGGGTCTTAGGAAGTCCAAATCCCGAAGGCCCCCTCACCGAAGCCCGACGGAGGTAAGTCCCCTAGTCCAGCCGAGGCCAGCGACGAAGCCCGGTCAGATCAGCCAAGCGAGGCCGGTCCAACCGATAGGGTCCGCAAAGAAGTGTCCTCCAATTATAAAACACGCGAGGCTGACCTGGGTGGTACCCCATCGGCCAAAAATCACAGAAACAGGGTGGTGACACTTGGTACCAGGCCACAACCCTCTTGGGCACCTCCAGGCATGTACAAATCATAGAAAAGACGTCTACAATGCCTATGGGCACGGGAGATTCGTGAGAAGAATGCCGAGGATGAACGAGATGCCATCTTTGAGGAAATCCACCCTCGGCCAACTACGAGACAGTTATGGAAGATCAAGTCGGTTGAGATGATCAACCCGGCTCCCGATCCATGCTCGACGACGATGACATGCTCGACGGCGATTATACGCCTATCTCCGAGGGACCCAGATCTTAGGCGATGGACATCAACGTCGTCATGCTACCCGCTGAGTTCGCCCTACCACAAGACGAGGCCAAGGTCGCTCAATTGAACCTCGACCCACGCAATGCTATTTTTGAGAAGCCCAAGGATATGGCTCACCACCTAAAGCCTCTCTACGTCAGGGGTCACATTGACGAGAAGCCAATCTCCAGAATGCTTATCGACGGTGGCGCCACTATCAACCTAATGCCTTAATCTCTGTTGAAGAAGCTTGGCAGGAGCAAGGAAGACCTAAAGAAAACTAACCTAATGCTCAACGGCTTCAATGGCGAGAGTTTCGAGGCAAAAGGTGTACTCCCCATGGAGTTGACAGTAGGCAACAAGACATTGCCAACAACATTCTTCGTCATCGACGTGCAAGGTAACTACAGCATGCTGCTCGGGCTTGACTGGATTCACGTAAATTGATGTATTCCTTCTACTTTGCACCAATGCCTGATACAGTGGGACGGCGATGACGTAGAAGTCATACCAGCAGACACTTCGGCACAGGTAGCATTGGCCGATGTGTCCATCGATGCCATCCACAACAAAGTAGAGTGTCTATCAGGCAGAGACCTTTCGGATTACAACTTCATTAGCGTATCCGAGGGATGTTTCATACTCGTATCTGTAAAGTCAGTTGGTGTAGCACATCTATTTCTAAATTAGTAGCCATGTCTAGCAAAAATAATCTTGATTGGCTAAAGTCGCGCGTAGAACAATATCGGTCTTCTAAAGACGGTATTGTCAAGGCCATTGAAGACTTCAACAAAGTAGAAAAGTTAGGACAAGGTTTTGCGTCGGCCGATCCCTTAGAAGAAGTTGATATAGGCAATGGTAGCATTCCAAGGCCAACTTTTGTAAACCAAAATTTACAGGCTGATGAGAAGGCCAAAGTAATAAAGTTGCTTCGGTCGTACGTTGATTCTTTCGCATGGGAGTATAGAGAGATGCTTGGATTAAGCCGCGAGCTCGTAGAACATCAGCTACCTATTAAACCTGGGTTTAGGCCTTATAAATAGCCCCCTCGTCACTTTAATTTGGCCTTATATGACCGAGTTAAAGAGGAGATAGGACGATTACTCATGGTTGAGTTTATTAGGCTATGTAGGTATGCTGAATGGGTCGCTAACATTGTGCCTGTAGAGAAGAAAGGGAGCGGCAAAATACGAGTTTGTATTGATTTTAGGAATCTGAACAAAGCCACTCCGAAGGACGAGTATCCCATGCCGGTAGCCGACATGTTGTCCTGGACAAAGGTACTAAGTTTTCTTGTTGGCAACGCTGGTTATAATCAAATTTTTATGGCTAAAGAGGACGTCTACTGATATGGACAGCGTAGCATCAACAACATTTCCTTCCCCCAATGATCAAGATATTCCAAATCATTTTGAAGGAGCAATAACTCGCGCTCGTGCAAAGCAAATAAATCAACAAGTGAACTCGCTCCTAAATAATAATAGCATTACACATGAAAATCAGTTGCTACCTAATGCCCGTAATTTAATTGTTCTTAGGTATGACAACATTGAAGAGTGGCCAAAAGAGCAGCACTTCATCAACAGCCATCAATCAAACAATAAATGCAATGAAGGCCATTTCAGATTCAAGTGACCAGTATGGAAAAATGATCATAGAAACCGCATTTTAAATCCAATAAATGTGTTCGACCACAGCTTGGAACGCTTACTTCATAAGCTTTCCAATGGATCTGGCCTCACCCAATAATTCTACCAGAACAGAGAGTTATCGCCGACTTAATGTGGAGACCAGAAACAATCAAACGTTTCATTTGCTTTAATTAGGGTGCTGCGCACCAATATTGGCTTAATGCCATGTAAAATGTCTTGAACACCTCTCCATCTCCCTCTCAATCCCTTCTATATAATAGGATTTTTCTCAATGTGTTTGGGGAACAGAATTTTGAGAATGAAACAACTATGCTTTATGCATGTTCTTGAGTGTTCTAGCTACTAGCTGAATCATCTCTAAGAATTGTGCATTCCTTCCTATTGTTCTTGCAAGCCCTTTGTGATTGCAACGAGGATTGTAATCTGTTTGACTTGGTTGAGTGGACAACGTGAGGTTGGGCGAACTCCATGTTGCAGGTTGTTGCACATGCAACTGTTGGCTGCACAAGACTCGTCAAGTTTCACGAGTATCTTTGATTCTACGCCGTGAAGGTTGGGCGCATCCTCGTATCATTTGGTATCAAAGCCTCAGTTGTCACGGTAGAATATTTATCCCTAGTTGTAGTTTCATTTTTGTCCTATTTGAAAATAGCCTCACAAAAATATTGAACCATAGTTTACGATTTGTTGTTCTTGTGCGTTCTGCTAAGTTTTAATCCAAGAGATCGTGTTCTTGTTGCTGAACGGTTTATTGTCCTTCGCGTTACTTATTTTTATTCCCCATTGATCAGTTTAATATATCAGTAGTAATTCCCACAAGCAAACTCAGATTATTGTTTACCCATCTCTATTGGAAAATCAAAAAAAATCCTACTAAGTTGTCAAATTATTGGCTTCTTACTACTAAAAAGAAAAGCCTAAATTATTTTGATAGCCATTTTGCCCTTTGCGAATACTTTGATCTTACAAAGACTAGCTGATCTGTTCCATAGGGCTGCACTTGGTGATCTTGTCCTCACATTGTTAACAGAAAAGAAAGATATGAATCAGTGTTGAAAATCACAATACAGATGACAAGAGTATAAAAAAACTGAAGTTACTGTTTTGCATGCTAAAAAAAGAAAGACAGCCTACTATGTAAAAAAAGAAGAGAGGGGATATTGTTTTTTTGCATTATTGGGAGAACAGTTTTGTTGGTGCAATCTTGTGCCCTGTTTTAAATCAGTTTAGTCAGCTAGTGTCTTTCCATAACCATTGCAATTGAGCCATTTTTTGTAACTCATATCTACTATTGGCTCACCCCTTTGATTGCATTTGGTTCCATTATCTTTGTGTGTGAGTTGCTTTTGTTTATCTTCCAAACCTTGTGTTCAGCAACTAGATTGTGCGTTCTCATGTGGATAACTACTTAGTAAGAATACATCGAGAATTCAGATTGTGTAGGACAAAATTTCCCCTTCCAAGCTCCACAAATAAAATCGTTGTAGGTTTTGATCTCAGCTGTGAGTTCGCTAAACCTCATATTGTTCTGCTTCTCCATTCATGTGTGAACTTCTTTATCAATCAGCAGAGGGTAAGTAATAACTTTGGTGGTAAGGATAAGTGAGGTTGAGAGTACTATCCACACATATATTTTTTTTCATTTGCTGTTTGCCCAACTAACCATGTCAGGTCAAGGTGAAAATTCAGGGAACATTGGATGTGCTCCAGATGCCATAGTTAATTGGACTGAATATTGTGCATTGAGAGACACACTACGACAGGAGATCACTGTTGGAAATGAGCAGCTGAGAGAAGAATTGAATAACTCCATACAAGATCTTCAAATTGAAGTAAATCAACAATTGAAGTATTCCACACTAAAATAGTTGCTGACATTGTACGGCAACTACAACCACAAGCTGAACAAGAACCTTTAATAAATGAGACCGATGAGGAAGGTGCTGCTCGAAGGGCTCGTGCTATTAATATAAACCCTCCACCTGTTAGAAATATAAGGGTTGGTGATAAAAATAATAATAATAATAATAATAATGTAGGAAGGGAGCATGGGTCATGGAAGAGCTGCATATGAACCAATACATATTAACATACCCCCGCGCAATTAAGCAAATCAACACCATCATCGCAACGACAACAATCATCATGATGAACATAGGTTTGGTAAACTTAAATTTTCTATGCCTAAATTTGTAGGTACCAATAATCCTGAAGAATACTTAACTTGGGAACTAAAAGTCGACAAAATCTTTCGGATGCACAACTACACGGAAGAAAAGAAGCTTGCAATGGCATCACTTGAATTTGAAGATTATGCACTGATTTGGTGGGAACAAATTCAGAATCAAAGAGAGGATCATGACGAACCTCCTGTAGCATCATGGACTGAAATGAAGGTTGAGATGAGAGCAAGGTTTGTCCCTCGTTATTACAAGCGTGATCTATTTGATAAATTGCAGGGGCATAGGCAAGGAGGTCGTACCGTGGATGAATATTACAAGGAGATGGAAATGGCCATGCTCCGTGCCAACGTATATGAACATGAAGAGCAAACCATGGCATGCTTTCTGGCTGGTTTGAACCATCCTATTAAGCGCATCGTTGAGTTTCAGCCGTATGAAAATGTGGTTGAATTAGTGCATCAAGCAATCAAAGCTGAACGACAAGTACAACAAGAATCGAAGGTAACAAAGAATTATTTTGCCTCCCGATCAACTCAAAACAATCTGGTACCTACAGCAGGTAAATCCCCCTCTCGGTTCAATTCTTTTCGAGCTAACAATTCTGGTGCAAGTTTTTCTTCCATTCCCCATGCAGCTCGAAGTGGAAAAGAGCAATCTACCCCAAATGTGAAGCAAGCTACAACAGCAAGTGCTTCTTCTGTGGGTTCTACAGTGAAGAGTAGTTCTATTCAATGTTTTAAGTGTTTGGGTCGAGGACATATCTCAAGGGAGTGTCCAAACAACCGCACGATGCTAATAACGGAGAGAGGTGAGTATGAATCTGCAAGTGAAGATGATGATGACCCAACTGCTGAAATGGGAGAAGAAGAGGACAAGACGACTTACTGTGATTTTGAGAGTTGTCAATCTCTCATTGTTACAAAGAAAGTGTTAAGTGTACAACCAAAACAAGATCATGAACAACGCTTCAATCTTTTTTACACAAAAGCCAAGGTAAATGGTCGTGTATGTAAGGTAATCATAGATGGTGGAAGTTGTCATAATTTAGCTAGCAAAGAAATGTGTGAAAAACATGGATTGAAACAGCTACGACACCCGCATCCATACCATGTACAGTGGTTGAATGATTGTGGAGAAGTGAAGATTCAACATATGGTGAAGTTGCCTTTCAAAATTGGTGAGTATAATGATACGGTAGAATGTGATGTTGTTCCTATGACAGTTTGTCATTTGCTGCTAGGTCGACCATGGCAATTTGATCGTGGCATTCTACATGATGGTCGCACTAATTAGTATTCATTTAAGTGGAACAACAAAGAATTTGTCCTTCGACCAATGTCTCTTACTCAAATTTATGCTGATACAATGTAAAAGAATGAGGTAAATGTTGGAAGTATTAAGGAGCAAGTGAAAAATAAAACTGAGAAAGCCAATTCTGGAAATGAGAGTTACAAATCAAATGAGAATGAGAATAAAATGAGTGAGAAACAAAAGTTAGTTATGCTAGCCACTAAATCAGAACTAAGAGAAATAAATAAAAACTCAAATTGTGTGCATTTTGTGCTAGTATACAAAGATGTATTGTTTTCTACTAATGATATCTCCTCTCTTCCAAGTGCCATCACAAATGTTTTGCAGGAGTTTGGTGATGTTTTTCCAGAAGAAATACTAGTTGGTCTTCCCCCACTCGAGGTATTGAACATCAAATCGACCTTATACCAGGAGCATCTCTTCCAAACAGACCTTCATACCGAGCCAATCCGGAGGACATGAAAGAAATAGTGCAGTTACTGTTCTTCTAGTTCCTAAGAAAGATGGTACATGGCGCGTGTGTGTAGACTGTAGAGCGATTAACAACATCACAATTAGATATTGACATCATATTCCTAGGTTAGATGATATGCTTGATGAATTAAGCGGTGCTGGTATTTTCTCAAAAATCGATTTGCATAGTGGCTATCATCAAATAAGAATGAAAGAGGGCGATGAGTGGAAAACGGCATTCAAAACAAAATTTAGTTTGTATGAGTGGCTAGTGATGCCTTTAGGTTTAACTAACGCACCTAGTACATTCATGAGACTAATGAATCATGTTTTGAGAGCATTCATTGGAAAATTTGTTGTGGTTTATTTTGATGACATTCTGATATATAGTCGTAGCAAAGAAGAGCATGTTGACCATATTGTACAAGTGCTGCAAGTACTTCGATCTGAAAAGTTGTATGCTAACAAGGAGAAATGCACATTTTGCACAAGCAAGGTTGTCTTTTGGGGTTTTGTTGTTTCTGCACAGGGAGTAGAAGTGGATGAATATAAATTTGCAGGAATCAAGAATTGGCCAACACCTGTCAATGTTAGTAAAGTGAGAAGCTTTCATGGTCTTGCTGGGTTCTATCGATGTTTAGTGAAGAATTTCAGCACCATCGCTGCGCCTTTAAATGAGCTCGCCAAGAAAGGTGTTGAGTTTGTTTGGGGTAATTCACAAGAAAAAGCATTTCAAGAACTTAAGAAATGCCTCACTGAAGCACATTTGCTTGTTTTGCCTGATTTTGACAAACCATTTGAAATTGAATGTGATGCTAGTAGTTTGGGTATTGGTGGTGTTTTGATACAAGAAGGAAAACCAGTAGCATACTTTAGCAACAAACTTGGTGGTGCTCAATTAAATTATCCTATTTATGACAAAGAGTTGTATGCTTTGGTCCGTGTTCTAGACACTTGGAAACATTATCTATTGCCCAAAGAATTTATCATACATTCTGGTCATGAAGCACTAAAATATTTGAGAGGGCAAGCTAAACTGAACCGTAGACATGCTAAATGGGTTGAATTTATTGAATCTTTCCCATACATTATGAAATACAAGAACGGCAAAGAAAATGTTGTTGCTGATGCGTTGTCTCGTAGGATTGTTCTTTTATCTCAACTTGATATTAACATTCCAGGTTTGGAAAGTTTGAAAGATTTGTATGTTGTAGATAAAGAATTTGTTGAACCGTACACTAAATGTAATGATGGGAAAGGCTAGAAAAAATTTATGTTTATGATGGGTTCTTGTTCCATGCTAACAAGCTATGTGTTCTAGATTCGTCCGTACGTTTGCTGTTGTTGCAGGAATCACATGGCGGTGGTTTAATGGGACATTTTAGGAGAGAAAAGACTTTGGCCATGCTGTCCAATATTTTTTATTGGCCAAAGATGCGGAGAGATGTTGAATGATTTGTGCAGCATTGTGCCACATGCCATAAAGCTAAGTCCAAACTTAACCCATATAGTTTGTATACTCCACTTCCTGTTCCAAGTGCACCTTGGGAAGATATTAGCATGGACTTTATTGTGGGATTGCCTAGGACAAAGAGGGGGAGAGATTCCATATTTGTAATCGTGGATAGGTTTTTTAAATGGCACACTTTATTCCCTGTCACAAGACCGATGATGCTTCACATATTGTTGATTTATATTTTAGGAAAATTGTGAGATTGCATGGGATGCCTAGAACCATTGTTTCAGATAGTGATGTGAAGTTTATGAGTTACTTTTGGAAAACATTGTGGGCCAAGCTTGGCACAAAATTGCTATTTTCAACAACTTATCACCCGCAAACCGATGGTCAAACAGAGGTGGTAAACCGTACACTCTCCATGTTGCTGCGAACAAGGATTAAGAAGAACTTGAAAGAATGAGAGGACTGTCTTCCACATGTTGAATTTGCATACAATAGAGTTGTTCACTCAACAACACAAGTGTGCCCGTTTAAAGTGGTGTATGGTTTTAAGCCAATCACACCACTTGATTTGCTGCCACTTCCTTTTCAAGAGAGAGCAAACATGGAGGCAACAAAGCGTGCAGAGTTTGTGAAAGCTATGTATCTGAAGACCAAGGAAGTTATAGAGAAGAAGACACGCTATTTTTCTCGAAAGGCAAACAAAGGAAGAAAGAAGATGCTTTTCAAACCAGGAGATTTGGTTTGGGTGCTGTTGGGGGAAAATATCTCATCTTCGGGGTTATTGCCGAAGCAACATAAAGGCAGACAGCGGATTCGAAGGTTCCCAGACGATCATCTTCGAAGATACCCGGAACCAAGTTCGAAGTACGAAGATAGGCATTAGTTCGGAGTACATCTTCGAACTAAGGCCCTCCAAGATCTTTTCTGCCAGCTAAGATGGAAGACTTATCTTCTTTCTCATTGGATTAGTCGTTTACCATTTTAGCCCTATTAAGGGAACCGAATAGTTTCCACTATGTCGGTTGTAATAGAGGGGTAAATAGGTCTTTTCCTTAATGTTTGGGCCTATAAATACCCCCCATTTCACCCTGTAATACGGACAGAATACAAGTTATTCAATACACACATTCGAACTATTCTAAGTTATTATCCTTTCGGAGGCTTAGAACAGTTCTCTTCGCAAACACTTCGTTTGTTAGTTTCTCTTCTACAAAAACCTGTTAGCGTAATCTTTTACGCCAACAGTTGGCGCCGTCCGTGGGGAACCTAGTCCGAAAAACTTCGTTCTCTACCAACCTTTTACATCATGCCTCCTAAGCGGAGCGCACCCCGCAATCCCACTCGGAGGTCCTCTCGGATCTCCGGAGAAATACCCTTCGACACAGTTGAAGTCGGAGGTCCTTCGACATTCCCTCCACAAACTCCGGAAGGGGCTTCCATCCCTCGAACATACGAAGCTTCTCCGCCAACCCCTTCTATACTCCGACCGCCCGGAGTCCCTTCTCCACCCTCCATCCCCATTCGAACTGATCCGACTAGTTCTCAAGACCCGAAAGATCCTTCCGGAAGAGATGAAAATAATCTTGGAGATATGGCCACTCAAATGGCCAACCTTCAAGCTGAAGTGACAAGGTGGCGACAGGAAGCTGCGAGCAGGCTTCGCTCTCAAGCCACCCCAACCATCCCAGAAGTGCCCGAAGACGATGATCTTGATTATCCCGAAGCCCCGGAGAACGCCTCCTTCGACAATGAGTCTCCGCTGCATCCTGAGCTGCAGAAGGTTCGCTTTGATCCAAAGTTTAAAACTTCGAAGCTCTGTAAGTATGCCGGAGATGAAGATCCCGGAGAGTTCGTTCGGTCTTATGCCCTAGCAATTGAGGCTAGCGGCGGAGTTAGAGACACTATGGCGAAGTGCTTCCCTTTAGCTCTTCAAGGAGTGGCATTGAGATGGTTCTGGTCTTTGAAGCCAGGATCAATCAATTCATGGTCGCAGTTGAAGAGGAAGTTTATAAGCAACTTTCAGGGCACCTTCGTGCCTCCTATGTCAACAGGAAGCCTTTTCCAGGTGAAACAGCTCCCCGGAGAAACATTGAGGCAGTACTTTAAGCGCTTCGCTCATATGAAGTCGCAAATTCGGGGGCTGTCCACATCTTCAGTGGTTGATGCAGCTCGGGAAGGCGTCAGTCATCAAGGCCTTCTGGATAAACTGCATCGGAAGAGCATCTCCTCAGTCTCTCAGTTAATGTCATACTTCGAGGAGTATGCGAGGTCAGAAGAGGGTTGGCTTCGGAGGACTGCTGCTACTTCGTCCACATTGCAAGAAGTCAAAGTAGAAGTGAAAACTTCGGCACAGCCGCAGGAACCAGTCTTCGAAGTGCAACATGATCGGAGAAGAGGGCAAAAGCACCCTCGTTCTGAAGTTATGAATATTGCACCCCCACAGAAGTTTACACCAAGAGCTCCACAGTCTACGGGGAACAAGGCCAGCGGCTGGAGGCCGCCAGGGAAAACGGCTGGCAAGGGCCAGACCCTTTTCTGCTGCATTCATGGAGAAAATCAAAGCCATGCAACTGACACTTGCAAGGCTATACTTACTCTAAGAGGAGAGTACTTAGAGAGAACTTCGGGTCGAGGCAGTACCGATCGAGTTCCAGCTGCAACGCGCCCAGAGCCGGTCCAGGCTGTGGCGCGAATAGAAAATTTTGATGCTGCAAGGCACCCTCCGGTGGCCAATGTTATGCCACCTCTGAAGCAAGAGGAAGGGCAAGATAGAGGAAAAAGAGTAGTTCTCCCTATCTCCGGAGGAGGTACCCTCGGAAGCATGTCCAAGAGACAGCGAAGAGAGTACGTTCGAGAAGTAGGTCATATTGGGACTTCGTCATCTGCAGCTGCAATGCCGGAGTGGTCTCACGTTCCGATATCTTTCTCTGCGGAGGATGCAGCTGGTATTAAGTTCCCGCATGCAGATCCATTGGTTATCACTGCTGATATTGCAGGAACTGAAGTCCGAAGGGTGCTAATTGACGGAGGTAGTTCGGCAGATATCATTTTTGTTCAAGCCTTCGATCAGTTATGCATTTCCAGGAAGCATATCCTTCTAGCGGCTCGTCCTCTGCAAGGCTTCGCAGGACCTCCACTTGATGCACTTGGCCAGATAGGCCTGGAAGTTACCTTCGGAGAAGGTTTATTAGCCCGGACTGAAGAAGTTATCTTTGATGTGATAGATGCCACGTATGCTTATAACGTTATCTTCGGACGGGGCATGTTGAACCAGTTCAGAGCTGTGGCGCATCACAATTACTTGTGCATGAAGATGCCCACACAAGCAGGAGTCCTTACAATCTTCGGAGATCAAGCCATTGCTCGGAGGGCGGAATATGGTCATGGTCCCCCTCTTGATCCGAGGCAAGTAAACAGTGTGCAGGATAATGAAGAAATTTTTTCATCCTCCTCCGAAGCTTCGAAGAAGTCCTTTCCGAGACCAAGTCCCGAAGGAGAGATTGCAACGAAAGTCATTGTTAAAGATGGTAAAGAGTACACTTTCCAATTTGGTAAAGATTTGCCTCCTGAAGTTGCAACTTCCTTGGAAAAGGTGGTGGAAGAAAATTTGGATGTCTTCGCTTGGTCTGACGAAGATATCACCGGAGTCAATCGGGATATCATTGAGCACAGTTTACTTGTAAACCCAAAGGCCCAGCCTGTTCGGCAAGGACTCCGGAAGATGTCCGCAGAGAGAGCTGCTCTGGCTAAGGACGAAGTTGAAAAACTGTTGAAGGCTGGGATTATCAGAGAAGTGGCTCACACAGAATGGTTAGCCAACCCAGTCTTCGTTAGAAAGAAGTCTTCTGGGAAGTGGCGCATGTGCATTGATTTCACATCTTTGAATAAAGCATGCCCATGTGACCCCTACCCCATGCCCCGAATTGATCAACTGGTTGACTCCACCGCAGGTTCGGAGTTACTAAGCTTCCTCGACACGTATTCTGGTTATCATCAAATATGGTTGAAGCGCGAAGATGAAATCAAGACAAGCTTCGTAACTCCTTCGGGAGTCTTCTGCTATGTAAGAATGCCCTTCGGCCTAAGAAACGCCGGGGCTACTTTTTCAAGATTAGTTGCTAAGGCTCTAGGTCATCAACTAGGTCGCAATGTGGAGGCCTATATGGATGATATTGTAATAAAGAGTGCTTTAAAGCACCAACATAGCCTAGACTTAGCAGAAACATTCAAGAGCCTTCGGGCATGTGGGATCCGTCTTAACCCCGAAAAATGTATATTCGGAGCTAAGGCTGGAAAATTGTTAGGGTATTTAGTTTCAAGCAGGGGAATTGAAGCTAGCCCTACTCAAATAATTGCGCTGCAGAAGATGGCTCCTCCGGAGAATTTAAAGCAAGTGCAAAAGCTGACTAGGCGTCTGGCCGCACTTAGCAGGTTTTTATCAAGGTCTGCGGAGAGGAGCTTGCCAATATTCAAAGCTTTGAAAGGGTCCGAAGATTTTGCATGGACACTAGAGTGTCAGAGAAGCTTCGAAGATATTAAAGATTATCTCAGTAATCTTGCTACACTCACGGTGCCTACTGTGGACGAAACCCTACTCCTGTACCTTGCAGCTACAGGTTCAGCTGTCAGCGCAGTCCTTGTCAGAGAAGTGGATTTCAATGGGAAGTTGGTCCAAAATCCTGTTTATTTTGTATCCGAAGCATTATCAGGAGTGAAGACAAGATACTCTGAACTTGAGAAGTTTGTTTATGCTCTGATAATGGCTTCGAGGAAGCTAAGACATTATTTTTTGGCTCATAATGTAATTGTACCAACTTCGTATCCCTTAGGAGATATGCTCCGAAGCAAAGATTCCACTGGAAGGATTGGAAAGTGGGCAGTTGAGCTAGCACCCTTCGGCATATCTTTCTTGGCAAGGACAGCTATCAAATCCCAAGTCCTAGCAGACTTCGTAGCAGAGTGGACTCCACCTGCGAATTTGACTCCAGAGAAATCAAGTGACGGAGTTTGGACTGTTTACTCCGATGGGGCTTTCCAAGCATCCGGAGCAGGCATTGGGGCAGTGTTGATTTCACCGTCAGGGCAAAGAGCAATGTACTCCGCAAGACTCAACTTTAAGTCTACCAATAATATAGCGGAGTACGAATGGATTTTATTGGGACTTCGAAAAGCACGTGCTCTAGGGGCTACAAGAATAATTATAAAAACAGATTCTCAGATAGTAGCAGGGTACGTAGACAAAAGTTTTCAAGTTCGGCATCCACAGCTTGCAAAGTACTTAGAAGAAATCCGCAAAATCGAAGCACACTTCAAGGGTATTTCCATTCGGAGTATACCAAGAACGGAAAACGTGCAAGCGGACATTTTAGCGAAGGCTGCAGTCGGAGCTGTGGATGTGCCTGAAGAAGCTTTTTATGAGGAGCTCAATATACCTTCGGTGCCACAAGTTGCCTTTGCGGAGATTCTTTGCATTCCTAGTGCAGATTGGAAAAATTCGATCATGGAACTCTTGCAAGGAGAAACAAATTTGCCCGAAGAGCCCCAGTTGTCAAGATTAAAGCTCAGAGCCAGAAACTATCAGTTAATCAACGGTATATTATACAAGGCCGGAGTATGTTCCCCTCTACTCCGATGTATATCTCAAGCCGAAGGCCAAGAAATTCTTCGAGAAATTCACGAAGGCCTTTGTGGAAGCCATTTAGCCCCTAGAGCTCTGGCAGGAAAAACACTTCGCCAGGGGCTTTATTGGCCCACAATAACAGCTGATGCGGAGAGCTTGGTCCGCACGTGTCAAGGATGCCAGTGGATGGGTCGACAGAGTCATCGCCCACCAACAGCTCTTCAAGTCATTGCTCCGGTATGGCCTATGGCCAGATGGGGTATGGATCTAATTGGTCCCTTTCCGTTAGCAAAGGGAAATCTGAAGTTCGCAGTGGTAGCTATTGAATATTTTTCTAAGTGGGTGGAAGCAGAACCCTTAACAGCTATCACTTCGAACAATGTGCAGAAATTCTTCTGGAAGAACATTATATGTCGGTTCGGAGTGCCTAGATACCTCACAATTGATAATGGAACACAGTTCGACGCAGAACCCTTCAGGAAGTTTTGCGAAGACCTAGGCATTCAGCTATGTTTTGCTGCAGTGAGGCATCCTCAATCGAATGGAGCCGTAGAACGAGCCAATGGAAATATTTTATCAGGGCTAAATCGAAGAATAGTAGGATTAGCAAAGGAACTGTGGACCGAAGAGCTTCCGAAGATTCTGTGGTCCATTCGGACTACGCAAACAAGGTCCACAGGTTTTACTCCGTTCAGACTACTATTCGGAGATGAAGCTATGACTCCAACGGAGCTCAAAGGGGGATCATTTCGCAGCACCGAACCGGACATTGAAGAAGAAAGACAAGCTTCGTTAGATTTGTCAGAAGAAACAAGACTTCGGGCTGTAGCTAATTTATCAAAGTATCATCAGCAGACGAAGACTTGGTATGACCCGAAGGTTAAGCTCAATGAGTTAAGGTCGGGTCATCTTGTTCTACGAAGCATTATAGCACCAGGGAAGTTAGGCAATAAATGGGAAGGTCCATACCTAATTGTCCGCTCAGGGCGCCCTGGTTCATTTAAATTAGATAATTTAGAAGGTGAAGAGTTAGCACATACTTGGCATGCGGAGCACCTAAAGCGATACTTCGCATAAGGGCTCCTTGTAATTCGCTTGTAATCATCCTCTAAATTAATAAAGCATATGACCCTGATAGTTGCCTTCCCCTCATAGACTTCCAGCTTCCGAGTGGACGCACTGGAACCGCGGGGTCGACCGAGAGGGAAGTGTCATTAAGCTGGGTTGTATTTTCGGACTTCGAACCCATAAAGTTCGAAGCATCCGACGTGGGGGCTGACATAATCCGGAGCCCAGGCCACCGGCTTGTAGGCATCCGTAAAAGAGCCCAAAACCACACCCTACGGAGTCCAAGCCATTGGCTGGTAGACTTCCGTAAAAAGAGCCGAAGGTGGCCAAAACCCTACATAGTCCAGGCTGCAGCTGGTAGACTTCCGTAAAAAGAGCCGAAGGTGGCCAAAATCTGCGAAGTCCAAGCCATTGGCTGGTAGACTTCTGCAAAAAGAGCCGAAGGTGGCCAAAATCTGCGAAGTCCAAGCCATTGGCTGGTAGACTTCTGCAAAAAGAGCCGAAGGTGGCCAAATTATACGGAGTCCAAGCCATTGGCTGGTAGACATCCGTAAAAAGAGTCCAAAGAGACCATTGCAAACTCCGAACCATTGGTTCGTCAGAGATCGCAAAAATAAGCCGAAGGTGGCTAAAGCAAAACAACATTTGAGCCATGAGCTTCGAATGTCTGTTAACATAGTCCAAAGTGACAAATTTTTTAAGACACTAAAGTATCCTGAAAGTTATCTCAACTGATTTCTTTCATAAAACAAAGGTACAAAGTTACCATTCTTATGACTGCAAAAAGTCGAAGACATTTCATAAGATTTTAAAAGATCTTTAAATGACAGAGGGGCTCCGAACCCCCAAGAAAAATTGTACTCCGATGTTTTTTTCTTTGCGCATAACCATCTTTGAATACATTTCGAAGTTGCTTATACCCAAAGAGGGGCTAGTAAATATGGAGACAATTTTAAATCGGCATTCATTATTGAAATAAATGTGTTTACAGATTACACTATGAAAAATTGGTATCTATACCAAGAAGGAATCGGAGACCTCTTCGGTCCCGAGAGCTAAGGGTGGAACGACTAGTTCCAACATCGGAAGTTCTAAGAACTTTACGTTTAACTCTCTTCCTCCCCTTCGAAGCTCTAAAATCCTTCTGCTCTTGTTGAAGCTCGGCCCAAGTTCGAAGCCGTTCGGGGCTTCTTTCCCAGCTTCTAAGATCTTCAGATCTTTTATTTCGAGCTTCATCTTCGTCTTCAGACCAAATAGTGTCTTCAGAAGACGAGGTGTTTGCGTCAACCTCTTTCTCTTCCTCTTTAATATAAGACAATACGTCTTTGATTACTTCGGGCGCAATTACGCCGGAGTCATCTCGAGGAATAAGAAATCGAGGACGCTTATAACTCTTTAGAAGTTCGAAGGTGTTCCATAATGAGCGAAGTTCATCGTTAAGCTCTAACACTTCGATGTCTTCCATAAGAGGCAAAGCCTAAAAATATGACAAACAAGATTTTCATTGATAAATGTTTACAAGCATGAGCTTTACATAGTCAAAAAATCCTAAATAATTCCTAAACCTGTGGGTTCGGAGGAGGCTGACTGCTCGAAGCTTGGCTCCGAACATGCTTCTGGCGTTGGCCTTCATCGATCCAAGCCTTGATCACAGAACGACCTTCGGCTCTCCATGAGGTTTGAAAGGCTCGCCAGGCGGCAGTCACGCCTTCGGAAGGATTCAAAAGCCGCTCGTCGTCGAAGGTAATGGAGCCCTCTGTGCTCGGAGTGATTGTTCGGCCCAAATCCTCGTAGTAACGAAGTAGTCCGAGGGCAGACACTTGTCCGGAGAGTTCTCCATAACGAATGCCTGCCGTCTTCATTTGCTTCGCTGCTCCTTGGATCCTTTTTAACCGGCGCAGCAGAGTCACGTTGTCATCCGAAGGAAGTGATCCAGTAGTACCGAAGTACTCTAGAACACCTAGCATCTGTTCGATGACCTCCGTAGCTACCTTCTCCGACTTAAGCTTTTCTTCAATCAGTGCATCCTTGCTCGAAGTCGTTTCTGCCAAAACTCCGGAAATCCTAGCATTCTCCGTAGTTAAAATATTCTTCTGGTTTAGGAGTTGGCTAGCTTCCTCTTGGAGCCTTACAAGTTCGGACCCAGCACTAGCATGCTCCAACCGCACTTTTTCAATTTCAGCCCGAAGCACGATTCTTTCTGCTTCGAGCTCCTTATTAGCAGCCTCCAAGCCCTGTCTGGCCCTACGCTCCGTTGAAATCACATTATCCATTTGAAGTACTCTAGCTTCGGAGAAAGACAAGTTGCGTTTAAGAGCTTCATTTTCTTCCCGAAGCTGAGCAATTTCATTCTCGCTTGATAAAGTTGCAGCGCGGGCCAAGACTGCTTGCTGAGAAAAGAAAAAACTAAAGTAAGAAATTATTCATGTATAATTTGCTGCTGGTTCGAAGATGTACTCCGAACCCAATATAATTCGCTAAAGATATTGGCTCGAACGTGCTCTGTACCTGGTAGGCCGCTCGTTCCAGGGCAACATTAAGCTCCGAACTCTTCGCCCTGCTTAATTTTGCTACCAGCTCTGTCTCCCCGACTTCGCGACTCACTCGACCTAAAGGTTTGAGCAGAGTCCGAAGCCCAGTTGGCTCCAAAAAAGGAGTCAAAAGAGGGAGCATTGTCGAAGCCTTTTGGTCATCCCTGCTTGACGAAGGTCCGGAGCGTTCTCCTGAGGTCCTTGGAACTTCGGAAGATGGCCCTCCCTCAGTTGATTCACTTTCATCTGTTGATTCAGATGAAGTTGATCCTTGAGCAGGGAGAGGCTCTATTTGTCTTTTACCCCTTCCAGGCCCCTGTTGAGCGACCTCCGGGTGCGGCTCCGAAGTTGTCGAAGGCCCTTGAATTGGATCTTCGCGTTGTACTTCTACAGAAGGAGGCTCTGCAAAAGCAAAGGTATTATACATTGTATAATTTTGCAGAAAATAATAAGAGAATTGTGCGAAGTTTACCTTCGACATTCTGGGGGAGATCGAGCACCGGACTGCTCGGAGGATCGAAGGTGAGGTCTTCGTCTGAATCCACAGTTAAAATTTCAGCTGCCGGAGTATCTCCGTGAGCAGTCCTCACTTCATCCACAACTGAAGTTGTAGGAACTTCAACTTCATCTTCGCCCATAGGGGCTTCGATCTGCTCTTCTTATTGAGCATCCGGAGCTCTCACCTCTTCAATATTAGCTTGAGGCTCCGGCATACCTGCAGTATCCTCAATGTGAATATCTTTTTGAGCTGCATCTTCATCAATCAACCTCACTAATAATATACCTTTGTCTTCTTTAGAACCGGAGATTGAGGTTCTTGAGCTCGAAGGCGCAGGATTTGAAGGTGCGATATTTTTTGGCTTCCGAGCCACCTTCTTCACCGGAGTCCTTGCGGAGCTCGAAACTCCGGTTTCAGCTGTCCTCTTCTTGGGTCCTTTCTCCGAAGGCACCCAGTCCATCAGAGGGGGCGGAGTCAACTCCAACATTCCCCATACTCTGTTAAACCTCTCCCAACTCCCGACCAATTTAATTCTCCATTCTTTTTCAGTCGGAGTTGGGGCACCCAAAATCTTCTCCGAAGCCCTTATAATTTGCTCTGAAGTAATAGGGGCTGAAGAAGCTAAAAAATAAATCAAATTAGTCTTTCTTCGAAGTAAATATGTATAATGCATGTTGGTTTCGAAGTTACCTGCAGGTCTCGAAGTTAAGTTGATCTTGCGGAGACCACCTTCCGAATCATCCTCGAAGACGATAGGCCAGTTGGCCATCAGCGGAGAAATTTGCAGTCCGAGGAATTCTTCGGCTAAGTCTCGCATGCTTAACCTTCGGCTAACTTTTTGAAGCAGGTTAAGACGGGCCTCGAGCTGACCTTCGTTGGGCTGCACTAAGGCTTCTTTCCGGAATTGAATTTCTTTGAGGGGCCCGGCCAGAGGACTGCTTGCCCCAACTTCGGCATAGAACCATCTCAGGACCCAATCAATGTACCATCTAGCATTGATGGCCTTGGCAGGAAACTGAAGGGCATATTCGTCCCGAAGCCTAAAGTTGATAGAGCCGAAGGATATTACCAATTTTTCACCTCCGGAGCCTACGAAGGTCTTCGGCTGGCAAGTTGCTCTATGAAGTGCAGCGAAGATTTCTGCCCTCCCCTCACAACCTTCGGCTCTCAGCGCCCATTCGAAGATAGCTAACCTAGCTACTGCATTCGGAGATAATTGGGGGAGGGTTACATGAAACAGATCCAATACCTCCGCCACGAAGTCCACAGCAGGAAGGCCCAAGCCATCTTAGAATCCAATCAGTATACCATCTGGCATTGATGGCCTTGGCAGGAAACTGAAGGGCGTATTCATCTTGGAGCCTAAAGTTGATGCTACCGAAGGATACCACTACTTTTTCACCTCCGGAGCCTACGAAGGTTTTTGGTTGGCAAGTTGCTCTATGTAGTGCAGCGAAGATTTCTGCCCTCCCCTCACAACCTTCGGCTCTCAGCGCCCATTCGAAGATAGCTAATCTAGCTACCGCATTCGGAGATAATTGGGGGAGGGTTACATGGAACAGATCAAGTACCTCCGCCAGAAAGTCCACTGCAGGGAGGCCCAAGCCAGCTTCGAAGAAAGCTTCGAATACCACTACTTCTCCGGGTCTTGGCGTTGGAATCATCTCTTTGCCTGGCTTCCGAATCATAACTCCATTACTGATTTTTCCTCCCGCTGCAATTGCCAGTGACTCTCTTTTGCAGGTAGAAGACCCCAACTGGAAGGACTGATCCAAATACTTCGTTGACGGTGGGCACAGACCTTGGTCATCGGTGATTTGGGGATTTCTCCCTTCTGCCGCCATGGATGTCCCCGCCGGCATCGAAGATCCCGCCGCCAACGCTGCCGCAGCTGCTGCTGCAGCCGCCTGCTGCCGAGCCAAGGCCGACGGAGGCGCAGATCCCTTAGTCTTCACCATTGCGGCTGCTGAATTGCTTTGAGGAAATGGAGGCTAGGGCTCAAGAACTCGAAGGGCTAAAAAGTTTTTGATTGCAAGAATGCGGTGAAAAGGTAACCGGGTAACTTCTAGGCCTTCTATTTATAGCCTAGATTTCACTTTTTTACCGTTAGTTCGTGTCGTTTCGCATTCCTGCCGTTACTTTTCCCCGAGATTAACGCTTACTACAGTTTCCGTTAGAAACAGAAACTTAACGGCTATTTTCTCTAAGTCTAAAAGACTTTTGAACTTCTTGAGCCGGTTCTAAGATAGTTCGAAAAGCAATTACCTTAAGACTGATTTGAAGTTCATATCTTCATGCATTTCGGAGATAAAATAAAAACCAATAACCCCTATGTTTGGTTATCTTTTCCTTCCGTATACTGCTCTCCTAACGTTACAGGTTAAACGGAGAAGCGTATTCGAGGGGCTACTGTTGGGGGAAAATATCTCATCTTCGGGGTTATTGCCGAAGCAACATAAAGGCAGACAGCGGATTCGAAAGTTCCCAGACGATCATCTTCGAAGATACCCGGAACCAAGTTCGAAGTACGAAGATAGGCATTAGTTCGGAGTACATCTTCGAACTAAGGCCCTCCAAGATCTTTTCTGCCAGCTAAGATGGAAGACTTATCTTCTTTCTCATTGGATTAGTCGTTTACCATTTTAGCCCTATTAAGGGAACCGAATAGTTTCCACTATGTCGGTTGTAATAGAGGGGTAAATAGGTCTTTTCCTTAATGTTTGGGCCTATAAATACCCCCCATTTCACCCTGTAATACGGACAGAATACAAGTTATTCAATACACACATTCGAACTATTCTAAGTTATTATCCTTTCGGAGGCTTAGAACAGTTCTCTTCGCAAACACTTCGTTTGTTAGTTTCTCTTCTACAGAAACCTGTTAGCGTAATCTTTTACGCCAACAGGTGCATTTACGCAAAGAGCGTTTTCCAGAGAAGCGCAAGTACAAACTTATGCAACGTGTTGATGGTCCATTCAAAGTGTTAGAGAAGATAAATGACAATGCATACAAGATTGAGCTTCCTGAAGATAACTATAATGTGAGTACTACTTTCAATGTTGCTGATTTGTCACCATTCTTTAGACCAGAACAAATAGAGTCGAGGACGACTCCTTTTCAAGAAGGGGAGGATGATACGGACAGCCTAGCATCAACAACATTTCCTTCCACCAATGATCAAGATATTCCAAATCATTTTGAAGGAGCGATAACTCGCACTCGTGCAAAGCAAATAAATCAACGGGTGAACTCGCTCCTAAATAAGAATAGCATTACACATGAAAATCAGTTGCTACCTAATACCCGTAATTTAATTGTTCTTAGGTATGACAACATTGAAGAGTGGCCAAAAGAGAAGAACTTCATCAACAGCCATCAATCAAGCAATGAATGCAATGAAGGCCATTTCGGATTCAAGTGACCAGTATGAAATAAAATACTCATAGAAACCGCATATTAAATCCAATAAGTGTGTTCGAAAACAGCTTGGAACTCTTACTTCATAAGCTTTCCAACGGATCTGGCCTCACCCAGTAATTCTACCAGAACAGAGAGTTATCGCCGACTTAATGTGGAGACTAGAAACTGTCAAACATTTCATTTGCTTTAATTAGGGTGTTGCGCACCAATATTGTCTTAATGCCATGTAAAACATCCTGAACACCTCTCCATCTCCCTCTCAATCCCTTCTATATAATAGGATCTTTCTCAATGTATTGGGGGAACAGAATTTTGAGAAGGAAACAACTATGCTTTATTCATGTTCTTGAGTGTTCTAGCTACTAGCTGAATCACCTCTAAGAATTGTCCATTCCTTCCCATTGTTCTTGCAAGCCCTTTGTGATTGCAACGAGGATTGTAATCCGCTTGACTTGGTTGAGTGGACAACGTGAGGTTGGGCGAACTCCGTGCTGCAGGTTGTTGCACATGCAATGGTTGGCTACACAAGACTCGTCAGGTTTCACGAGTATCTTTGATTCTACGTCATGAAGGTTGGGCGCATCTTCGTATCATCTACAAGACAACCTTTCGATGCCCTTGTTTTGTCGGTTTGTTTGAGTGGGTCATTATGACTTTTGGTTTAAAGAATGCTGGCACTACATATAAATGTGCTATGAACTTGATATTTCATGACTTGCTAGGAGTTATGTTAGAAGTATAATGTTGGCGTAAAAGATTACGCTAACAGGTTCTCTGAGATCAAGAACAGACAAACAGTGAGTTCGTGTTTAATAACTATCTCAAGCCTCCATATTGGAAAAGACCTATTTACCCCTCAATTACAACCGACATAGTGGAAACTATTCGGTACACTGAACAGGGTTAAAATGGTAAAATCTACCCAAAGCAAGTAGATAAGTCAAACATCTTATCAATCCTGTCGTTTGGCTCCGACGCCTCATATCTTGCGGAGGGTCCTTTGGATCGTAGATCAAAGTACCCTTCGTCTTAACGATTCCTCCACCTTCGAGCATGAGCCCATCAGCTCCGAAGCTGATAAGTCCTTTTGAACTATTAATCTCTAAGTCCTGAAAGTGAAGCATTTTCCCCCAACAGTAGCCCCTCGAATACGCCTCTCCGAATTTGACCTGTATAGAAGGAAGGCAGTATACGCAAGGAACATTTTCATATTCTGAGACTTAGAGAAAGTTGAACACATTACAGTCTTTCGGGGGGTCTTTGATCCGAGACGTTTGGACCACGGCTTCGAGTCCTCAACCGCCGTGTGAACGCTTCGTGGGAAAGAGAACCGTTACGATGTCCAAACATCATGAAGAGCCGTTTGATTAGAACCTTCACTATGCAAGTAGTCATTACGCTCTATAGAAGGTAACGGTCAAAATTTACGGCGGACTCACACCGTTTCGCTCCCTGGGCCCTCTTGCCAGTGACGGAAGTCGAACCTGTAGTGTGAATGCAATCGAAGCACAGCAACTAGCGGACGGTTATAAAAAGGGGATTGGAATTTACCAAGAACTTTTTACTGTGCCTAGCATCCGCAACTCACTTTCTTCAACCTCCAATCCTCCCAACTTCCTGAGCCACCAAGCCATGGCTAGGACTAGCCACACCGTGTCGGCGGAGGCGGGCACCTTGGCACAGAGGCAAGTGTGGGCAGATTCAGCCGTAGCAGCAATGGCAGGAGGTCCGGGCAACGCCTGGCCCAAAAACCCACGGGAGCTCCGCCCGCCATCCAAGAAGAAGATCCCCCAAAGTTTCCTCATCGGTCAATCTACAAGCACTGTAGAATCCATTGAAGAGGCCGTGGAAGGGAAGATGGGGACCGGAATGAGGACTCGAGTCCCCAGACCGGAATCAACTCCACGGCCACGGAGCGGAGAGGTCGTGGTCTTCGAGGCCTTCTTCGAAGCAGGCCTGGGGCTTCCGGCTATCGACTTCTTATCTGAGGTACTAGACATGTTCCATATCACCTTGCCCCAGCTGTCTCCCAATGCCATTGCTCGTCTGGCTGTCTTCGAGTGGGCGCTTCGGGCCGAAGGGTGTGAGGGGCGATCGGAGGTCTTTGCCACCACCCATGATGCCATCTGCCAGCCGAAGCCGCAAGATGGCCCCGGGGACACCAAGGTGATAACGGCCTTCGGCATTGTCAATATCCAGCTGTGGAGGGAGCACGCCCAACATTTTCCAGCGAAGGCCATCAACGACCGATGGTACACTAACTGGATCCTTCGGTGGTTCTACGCCGAGGTTGGAGAGGACTCCCCTCTCACGGGACCCCTTCAAGAGATCTGGTTCCGGAAGGAGGCGGAGGTTACCCCAAACCCTAGCCTGCTCTCAACATAGCTAGGGCTACTGACTTCGGTGGCTAGCCGCATGAGCATGCGCGATCTTGCCGAAGAGTTCATTGCTCTTCGAATTCCACCCCTCGGGGCAAACTAGCCGATAGTGTTTCAACATGCTTTAGAGGGTGAGCTCCGAACTCTAGGTAAGACTTTGACTCTCCTGCAATAATATGTTAGATGACGAAAATAACATACTTATAATATGTTACCCTTTTTTCAGCGGCCCCACTGGCATTAGCTCCGGATCAGATAGCACGGGCCACCGAACGGGTCCTCCGAGCCCCTACGGTGGCTGAAAGGTAGAAGAAGATGGAGCTGGTGGGGAGCTGGGAGCGCTCCAACAGGGTGTGGGGAGCCCTCAGGATGGTGCCTCCTCCTCTGCCAGATTTTAACCCGGCCGGAGCGGCCCCTCGGAAGAGGAAAGCCATCGTTGAGCCTCCGAAGAAGGTCAGCAAGACCCCACCAAGAAGAAGAAGGTGGTGAAGATCCCTCCTCAACTGACCCCTGCTTCGTCTACTTCGTCCTTGGGCATTCGGAGCTCGGTTTCGGAGGATTTCGGGAACAAGGGCTCCAACGCCCAACTGGTGAAGGACTTCGAGAACTACCTCCTGGAGGGCGACACAGACGCAGCAGGGGTCCCAACCGAAGCTTCTGCTCGGGAGGCTGCAGAGGTAGACATGGCACACATTCCTGTGCCCGCTGTCATGAGTTCGAAGCCGGAGACTGTCGCCCCCAACTCGCCCGTAGCTGGGGTGATCGCGACGGAGGTTGCGGTTCCTGTAGACGCTACACCGTAGAGGACTTCGGGGGATGACCTCGATGAGATTCTCTGGATGTATGAAGTCCTGGAGGACCCAACGATTTTACCTCATGGTGCCTCCGAAGGTATACTTCGAATCTCTTGCCTCGGTCAATTCCTACAACAATTTTACTCGTAAATGTTCATCAAATGTACCTTGATGATGTAGGTACATCAAAGGGCGATGAAGCCCCGGCTGCACACGAAGCTCCAGCCTCTTCAGAGGTTGCGGTTCTGATGGACACCTCGGCTTTACTGGATGCCTCGGCTCCGGTGGCAGGGGCCGTTTCCACCGATGCGGCTCCGGTGGTCAGGGCCATCCCTGCCGACGTGGCTCCAACCGAAGGGGTAGCCGTCGAAGGAGGAGCTACCTCCGCCGGAGTGGAGCCTCTTGTCTTCATGCCGGGGAGGGGCAAAAGCATGTCAAGCCTCGGACTCCCTCCTTCCCCAACGATGGCACTCTCTTCCAACGAGCCTTCGGCAAGCAACTTGGAGGAAGAGGCAAGGACAGATGATTGCCAAGCTCTGTCTTGGCTTCCTCTGTTAGCTCCTTTCCTGGAGGGGCGGACGGGCCTCCGGGCGCTTCTGGGGCCTTTGGCGGAGAAAGGCCAGGAAGTCGCTAACTCCGACTTGGTCTCTGTTTTGAGCGAAGCCAGGGCCCCGGAGCTTAACATGGCCCTCGAAAGGGCTGCCCTTCAGGTATAAGAAGTATCGCAAATATTTTTAATTAGAAAATGTAAATACCTGGTACTTGCTTATTCTTATTGTAGCAATTTGTCCTTGCTAGAGTGGTAGTGACTTCCAATGAAGTCGAAACTAACCGACTCAAGAGGAAGGTTACCACTCTCCAATTAGTGCTTAAAGGCTCTGAGGAGAGAACACTTCAGTTGGAGGAAGAGGTCCTCGAAGAATGGAGGGCTAGGGCCGAGGCTGACGAAGCCCTCCGACTCAAAAGACAGAGCAGTGACACACTCCAGACTTCAGCCCAAGAAGCTGAAGCCGAGTGCTTGGTGCTCCGAGCGGAGGTCGAGAAGCTCCGGCAGGCGGCGGCCACTTCGAGCACCCAACTGGTAGAGCTCCAAGGCTCTCTTAAGCAAGCGATGGCCCAGAAAAGCTCCTTGCTGTCCCGGATGGCCGAAGTGTCTGCTACTGCTGAGGGGCTAGAGGCGGCAGAGAAGAAGAATGTTATTATGGCAGAACGCACCTTGGATGCCCTTCAGGGTACCTTGGAGTATTTTGGCACTATGTGCCCTTCGCCTTCAGCTGCGGCCAGCGAGTCCCTTGACCAGAAGTTGAAGAAGATTCAAGTGGCGATGTCGCTGATGATGGGCTCCGGCATCCGGTATGGAGAGATCTTCGGACAGTGCGCTGGAATAGGAGTTCTCCGTCACCTCGAAGCCCTTCAAATTCCTATCGCTCCGGTCAGGGGTTCAACACCCGGAAGCTTTGCCTCCGAGGGTTTGTTGCATCCTTCGGTAGATGTAGCCTCGGCTTGGGAAGTCTTCCGGTCAACCTAGAAGACGGACCACAAGGCTGTAGCTAAAGCTTGGATCGATGAGGCCCGTCGGCAGAAGCAAGCACAAACGAGGCCGCCGCTTCCAGCCTCGCCAGCTCCGACACCTCCTGCTCCGCCAACCGACTCGCAGGTCTAGCTCATAGGGCACTAGATTATGTATAAGAAATCTTGTAAATCCCCTCGCCTTAATGAAAATTTATAAACAAGAACTTGTTTGGGTGTTTTATCTGTTTAGGTTCTGTCATGCCTTTCGGAACCTGACTTCGAAATATTGGAAATTAACGAAGGGCTCCGTAAGCAGTGGTCGATCCTTGAGAGCTTAAGGCCTTACCGCCGCTCCCGCTTCTCTGTTCCTCGTGGAGATAAGGGAGAGGTAACCCTCGAAGTTTTTCAAGAAGTCCTCTCTTTCATTAAGGAAGAGGAAAAAGAAAAGGCATCTTCATCCTCCGAACATATAGACTGGTCTGACTCGGAGTACCAGGCCGAAGACCCTACGGAGGCTAACTCTGAAAGACTTGTGACTTTTGTCGAGCTTCAAGAGGAGCAGAAGAAACTACGAGCCTTGAAGAAGAAGAGAAGCACTCGAACTAAAAGGACAATCCCAACAGCTTCGAGCTCCGAAGGTCAAAGTAGACATAGAGGTCGAAAGGGTCTCCGATTTTACTTAGGCTTGGACCAAAATTTCTCTTGATGTAAAAGTATGACAGATTAATATGAATTGTATTGGAAGCATCTTGTTGTTCTTTACCCTCCTACCCCTCCTTGTGGGTGGGGGACCTTACGCGTTGCAATAAGGTCCGCCGGACACAATGACGTGCACAACAATTCGATGCTTCGCACAACACTTAATGACCATACTTTACCTTTTCGTAGAGTTCTTCGAACATAGGTTTGTATTATGATTTTTGTAAGTGTCGGAGCTGGATCTATATATGCAGGCTCCTATACTAGTCGCTTAGGACTTTAAAAGTGTCTCATTGGCCGGAGCCTTGAAACCTTATTGCTTGGTCACCTTCGACTCTTTTACAGATGCTTCGAACCCAGAGGCCGGAAATCTGTTCTTTTAAAGTCCTTAAACTCTTCTACGGATCCTAACAAGCCCTAGCATGGGACCCGTAGGCTGGCCACCTTCGGCTCTTTTACAGATACTTCGAACCCGAAGGCTGGAAATCTGTTCTTTTAAAGTCCTTAGACTCTTCTATGAATCCTAACAAGCCGGAGCCTGGAATCCGTAGGCTGGCCACCTTCGGCTCTTTTACAGATACTTCGAACCCGAAGGCCGGAAATCTGTTCTTTTAAAGTCCTTAGACTCTTCTACGAATCCTAACAAGCCGGAGCCTGGAATCCGTAGGCTGGCCACCTTCGGCTCTTTTACAGATACTTCGAACCCAGAGACCATAAATCTATTCTTTTAAAGTCCTTAGACTCTTCTACGAATCCTAACAAGCTGGAGCCTGGAATCCGTAGGCTGGCGGCGAAGCCCTTGAACCCATTGTTCGCAAGCTGTTGCCGGGGTCCTTAGAAAGATGCTTACTCCGCAAGCATCTCCGTCCTCTTAATGCATCCACCAGGAGTAAGGGATATTCAAAGAGCAAACAAGATTCGACCCTCCACTTTATTTAAAAAAGGAATTTTTACAAGTGATTACAAGGAGCCCCTAAGTGTAGTAACGCTTAAGGTGCTCCGCATGCCATGCATGTTTCAATTCTTCCCCTTCTAAATTAGCTAATTTAAATGATCCGGGGCGCCCTGAGCGTAGGATAATATATGGTTCTTCCCATTTATTTCCTAGCTTCCCCGGGGCTATTGCACTTCGCAAAACTAAATGACCTGATCTAAGCCCGTTCAGCTTGATCTTAGGGTCATACCATGTTTTTGTTTGGCCTTGGTACTTCATCAGATTGGCGACAGCTCGAAGCCTTGTTTCTTCTAACAAGTCCAGCGAAGTGTTCCTTTCATCTTCATCTCCGGGTTGCACCACACGAAGGGATCCACCCCTGAGCTCTGTAGGAGTCATGGCCTCATCTCCGAATAGTAGCCTAAATGGGGTAAAGCCTGTGGACCTGGCTTGAGTGGTTCGAATGGACCACAAGATCTTGGGAAGGTCTTCGACCCATAGCCCCTTGGCCAACCCAACAATCCTTCGATTCAGACCGGAGAGAATGTTCCAGTTGGCTCGCTCGACGGCTCTGTTGGACTGTGGATGGCGTACTGCTGCGAAGCATAACTTAATGCCCAGTTCTTCACAAAATTCTTTGAATGTGTCAGCTTCGAACTGGGTTCCATTATCCACTATTAGCTCCCTTGGCACTCCGAACCTGCATATAATATTTTGCCAGAAAAATTTTTGGACATTCCTTGAAGTGATAGCAGTCAATGGTTCTGCTTCGACCCACTTTGAAAAATATTCGATTGCTACCACTGCAAACTTCAAGCTTCCTTTGGCCATTGGAAAAGGGCCAATGAGGTCCATTCCCCACCGAGCCATTGGCCACACCGGAGCAATAACTTGAAGTGGTACTGGCGGACGGTGGCTTCGTCTTCCCATCCACTGGCATCCTTGGCAGGTTCGGACCAACTCCTCTGAATCTCTTACAATTGTCGGCCAGTATAGCCCCTGTCGAAGTGTTTTGCCTGCTAGAGCGCGAGGGGCTAAGTGTCTTCCACATAAACCTTTGTGAATATCCCAAAGTATGTCTTGGCCTTCAGGTTGGGAGATGCATCGGAGTAGAGGAGAACACACTCCGGCTTTGTACAACATTACATTGACAAGCTTATAATTTCTAGCCCTTGCTTGTAACCTTCTGAAATCCAGACCTTTTGAAGAGTCTGCGCTACCTTGCAAGATATCCATTATCGGGGCCCGCAAATCTGTAGCTGGAATGCAAAGGACATCTGTGGAGGGTAATTGATTGACTGTAGGCTTGACTAGTTCTTCATAAAAAGCACCCTCCGGGAGGTCCAATGCTCTGGCTGTAGCTTTTGCTAGAATGTCTGTGAGTTGATTATCTGCTCGAGGGATACTTCGAACAGAAAATCCTTTGAATGCTGCTTCAGTCTTGTGGATTTCTTCGAGGTATTGCGCTAGATGCGGGTTCTTTGCTTGAAAGCTCTTGTCAACATGCCCCGCGATGACTTGGGAATCTGTTTTAATTATTATCATTGCTGCTCCAAGTGCCTTTGCCTTTCAGAGGCCTAGCAGGACCCCTTCGTATTCTGTGATACTATTGGTGGTCTTAAAGTTGATCCTCGCAGAATACATGGCCTTTTGCCCTTATGGTGATATGATGACCGCTCCAGCTCCGGCACCAGATGCCTGATAAGCTCTGTCAGAAAATATTGTCCATAAACCCTCGGAGGGCTCCTCCGGAGCCCAAACTGCAGATGGCACCCACTCTTCTACGAAGTCAGCTATGATTTGGGATTTGATAGATGTTCTTGATGTGAAGGAAATTCCGAAGGGGGCTAGCTCGACAGCCCATTTTCCGATCCTACCCGTAGAATCTTTGCTTCGGAGCATATCACCAAGAGGGTACGAGGTACATCAAGGAATTCTGATTTGGCAAGTAATCCAAAGCAAAAGCAAAAGCTAAGTTCTGGTAGATGCTTCTTCGGAGATCCCATAAAGGTCTCTATACATTAAGGAATATGACTAAGTCAGACAAAGAAATCATTCACTGAGTATCGTACTAATGGTGGTTTGAGGCCTCCCATAAAACCTCAGAGATCTTATACATCAATGAAAATCAGGCAAGTACAAATACAAAACACTACCTCTATGCATACTCTTGCAATGGCAACATGAAAATTGACAGGCAGCAAGCTAACTACTAATTCAGCCTACAAGAGGAGGGTAATCATTAAATTCTTGATCTCTACTAGCAAGTTTGTGCATTTAGCAAATTTAGGTGTAAACATTAAAACATATTATCAACAAAAAGGCAAAAATAACTACACCCTGAACTGCAAAGGTGTCGTTTCCGTAATTGCGAATGGAGCTGATTCAAAAAAGTAACTCCAAGTAAAAATCTAATTGCAGAAAAGCCAAAAAAAAAGGGAAAAAAGAGCAAAGTTAAGGTACTATTGTTTTCCCTGTAACTCAGCAGCTTATTATATTTATTATAAGATGATAGTTTAATATTACAATTAATGTTACCGGTGAAATGACATTGGAAAAAGTTTTAGCATCCGCAACATCAACTTGAGCAGCTGTTGCGTTTTTTATCCCATCAATTGTTTGCATATAAAGAAAGAAATATATGAGTCAAAAGTATTGTAATCTTCTAAAATTATCTTACACAGCTTGACCAAAATGATAACATTCCGATATTATCATTTTTACACGGTATATAACATGATCAATCCCTGATCAAGGAAGAACACATTTGCATCAAGACAAAACCACACTCTGAATCAAATTCCAATCCAATAGTTTCAATTCAGCACGCTCACATATCGCCCAAGAAGATGCTAAAACCTGTAAAAATCAAAACCTTTTAAGGATTAGAGGTAAGATTATTATCGCATCAGTAACAAGATGCAACCGTCGTCTTCCTCATCAGGCGGTGGGCAGCCCCGTCCCACCAATTTTATGGGCCCTCGTGCCAGTAACACACTAAACCAGTAACACACTAAAGACCCGACAATCTAATATTTTAATATAATAATTACAATATATAATAATATTGTTAACAGATAACTTGTAGCATATATATATAATTCTTCTTGGAAAAGTAACAGTGCATCAAAGAAGAATAAAAACGACAAAATAACTATGATGGTTACCTCAAATAAAAGTACAATGCTTTAGTGCTTTTTAAATGGCGTCTTTGGGCATTTCTTGATGCAAAATCTTCAATAACACTGTCAAAATCAATTGTATCTAAAATATCCTTCTCAATGCTGCATATAGCCAAGCCATTTAATCTTTCTTGTAGCATAGTTGACCTCAAACAATTTCTTAATAGCTTCAATTTGAGAAGCTTCTTTCAGTTGATGCTACTGTCATTGGATAGTTAATATAATCCGATATGCAATAGAAGCATTTGGATAGCAATCTGCAACTTTAATAAAGTGAAGAATCTTTAACAAAGTGAAGAATCTCAGATGCTGACATCAACTGATCTAGCAAAGTTACTTGCAACACTTTTAACTCAGAGAACAAATCATCTAACTCAACATCAGACTTATTATTATGAGAAAATTTATTCGCAAAAGTGTATACATACATGATAGATTCATGGGCCCCCTAGCCTGCTGGGCCCCCGGCCATCGCACAGGGTGCACCCCCCTCTAAGACAGGCCTGGCGGTGGGCTTGCAGTGGAACCCCTCCAGGTGGCGACGAGCGGAGCCGCCGCCACCACCACGGCCCCACACGCGAAAGGAAGAGAAGACACAGTGCGCGCACAGAAACCGATGGCGTTGGTGAGCACCGTCGGCCATAGTGGGTATGGCAGCGCGAGGCGATGGCGAGCGCCGTCATGGGAGGTGACAGCAAGCAACGAAACCAGGAAAAGGAACATCGAGATAAAGGAGTGTAGACCTGAGCGGCGGATGGGGGCAGGACTGCGGGAATGAAGCCCGACATGGCTACTAGCGGTCGACATGTCGACGATGAGACACCGGTAGCCGATGCCATGTCGAGGGCAGGCGTCGGCGACTGTCCAAGCTGGGAGAGGCGGCAGTGGCCTAGGGATGCTGGATGGCTAGGGACGACGCAATCGACCGGTCAAGTACCCGACCACTCTTAGGTTTGGACCGTCGGACCGGTAGCGATCCGCGGTGGTGAGCGACTGGGGCGAAGGATAGCGTTGAAGCTAGGGTTTGGAAGGGGGAAGTTGGTAGCCGAATGAGGGGAAATATCTTGTGCAATCACTTATATTGGTGCAATCGTACAATCAAGCGATCTAGTGCATCCAATTAAGCGATCTGGTACATCCACCTGAAACCTAGTATTTTTTATTTTTAACCCCTTTCATATGTAACCATTGGATCTAAATTGGATGTTCAGAATGGTTTGATTGCACAATTGCACCAAATGAGCGATTGCACATGATATTTCGAAAACCCTACGAGGTTGAGGCTCTCAATGGTGTGAAACTTTTTTGAAAACCCCTTCTGTTTCCTGGTTTTAGAGCGCACTCCAAAATTCAGAATTTTCTCTTCTTCACGTATAAAATCCCAGGAAACGGGGTCTCATCAACTCAGCAGAGCGTACAATGCAAAACCTTTATGTAATTAGCAAAAAATAGGAAGGCTTTTATGCAAAAAAACCAGCCGATGTGGCTACGACCTGGGAGCAACAAAGGGCAGTAATTTCACATAAAGCCAAGGTTTTTTTTTGCAATGAAAGTGACGTGGCTTCTCCTGCAAGCAGTGAAAGCAAAGGTTTTTTTTGCAATGAAAGTGACGTGGCTTCTCCTGCAAGCAGCAAAGCCAAGCTCCTTTTAATAATAGTAATTCCCAACGGAACTACGAAACACAACTACAAATTTATTGTCACTTGACGCGTGCTTTGTGACGTGCCTGCCTCCGTAAGGCATCGTTGCCTGTTAAACAGCACAACTATTTTACCCAATGAACATTATTACAGCCTACAAGATTAACGATTCAACAAGTGAATGCAAGACATCCCAGATAAATTTGATTACATTTGCATATTGCCTTTATGGATCGCAACAGCTACAGTTCATCTGATCTAGTCCTCATTGGCATCAATATGACTAAGAAAGCTCAGAATAATGTTAATGTGACTTCCTGGTGAACCAAACTCTTCAGGTCTCAAAGAATCGGAGCTCCACCATCGCCTCCTGATGTTTGGGGGAATACCAAGCAGTGGCTTTTGCAGAACCCAGGACCTTCAGAGCCCAGTCAATTGCAAAAACTGAGTCGTCCACACGAACAAGATGGTCCTGTTTCTTTAGGTCAATGGCAACCGTGGATTCAACACGGAAGCTAAAGGGTCCAACTATCTGTGAAAAGAACAAGGAGCAGTGTGAACTTGAAGTTTCACAACATAATCTTGTCAAGTTAATTCTTCCTGGAATATAAAGGCAGGCAACAAGTGCAAATTTGGCCAAAAAGGTGTCACAAAATGCTTATTCCTAAGTTCTAAGAAATTGACCATACAATACTACAGTAGAATCCATCAGCAACTAGTTCTGCTAGATGTGCATGATCATGAACACATGGTACTAAAAATATATTTTAAACAATAACATCGATATGTGAAGCAATGATATTTTCTGACCACATTAAATACAAGGGAGGAACATCAAGACAAAGCATTGCATGGAAAACAATCTAGACACACACTAAAAATATATTTTAAACAATAACATCGATATGTGAAGCAATGATATTTTCTGACCACATTAAATACCAGGGAGGAACATCAAGACAAAGCGTTGGATGGAAAACAATCTAGACACAAAGAAATCACATTAAAAACATTATGCTGTAATTTGGAAAATAGCAGCCTTTGAAACAGAGATACGGCTAAAAAGTTGTGTAGCCATTTCTCGTATCCATATGGATACGTATCTGATATGCTCGGATATGTATCAAGGACATATCCTATATTTTTGCAATATTAAAAAATAAAATAAAATGGATACTTAATACTTCCCAGATACTTTTCCAATACTTCAGCAATATGAGATGTTGGAGAGATAGACATGATGTTAATCTTAATGATGGTGTTGATTTTCTTCAACAAGCTCAACTCTCTTTGGATGAACATATACCAAACATAAAAAACTAATAGATGATCTTGGTGCATTAGATTTGCATGTTGATGTTGCAAAGCCAACAGAGCCAATGCATCAAAACACTAAATTGTTGTTTGTTGCTAGTTCGTGACTTTGTTGATTGTTGAACATATGAACTAGTTTTAAATTTGCTACTTAAGTATCTCATGTATAAACAGATTGGTTAATCTCTCTCTCTCTCTTTCTCTCTCTCTCTCTCTCTCTCTCTCTATATATATATATATATATATATATATATATATATATATTCCATGCTTGATTTCATGTTGAGCTGACTCCAGTCCGACGTCAATCCCCAGGAGCTCAAGGAGCTCCTGAACAGACTCCAAAACGGTCGGGCACGATCTCAAACTTCTAGGACGGCAAGGAGATTCCTCGACGAGGACTAGTGAGGCTATAGTACTGACAGGATGTATTCCGACGAAATGCCTTGGATGTGATTGGCAAGAGAAAGATGGAATTCCTTTGGTATAAGGAAGGAAATCAAAAGCGTTGTTTGAGAAGGAAAAAGGGTAACTATAGAAAAAATCAAAATAGGCTCTTCCTGGACTCTACGCAGGACTTCTTTCTAAGCCTCACATAATTTGAATTTCTCTGACATTCCATGTTTCCGAAACAGATCCTATAAAATATTTTACTTTTTCTATGATGATCTCTATTTTAGGTATTCGGGGAATCCTCCTTAATGCATTATATATGAATGAAACATATTCATTAACTTAAGCATACCCTTTATTTTCTTTAATGAGTTGATATTAATTGTTTTTGTTTATAAAGATTTTAGCAAAGGTTTCATTTACATCTAATCCATATCGAGTAGACCTTGTCGTTGTGAGAATTCTTAATTCGTTGAGTTGTAGGGAGGGACTTATGTCACCACAAACAGAAACTAAAGCAAGTGTTGCATTTCAAGCTGGTGTTAAGGATTCTAAATTGACTTACTACACCCCGGACTATGAAACCAAAGACATGAATTTGTACCATGGTAACCTTCATACAAAAGGACCTAGTTCTAGACTTCTAGCCTTCTAGGTATCAGAGCAGAAACTGAAGAAAAAGAATGATATGATTCACCTGTTGTTGAAGAGAACAAATCACGTCAGGACAGACATCACAGAATGTCTCTAAATCAGGGCGTCGAGAGAAGAAGAAATCTTGCGCAAGCCGAGAAGCACCACATAAGAACAATGATCCTGAGGATATATCTAACCGGGTGCTTACCCTTGTCAAATCTAGGAAAAGCCTCTGGAAATTTCCATATTGAGCTGTAAAAGTAACAGAAGCAAAGAGATCTGCAAAGGCAGCAAACTTATTCCTCTCGTTAAACAATTTGAAAGCATTGGTTTTTTGTGTTTCATTTTCCACGGATATTCTTTTTGAGCAATCTCCAAAAGAACCACTGGCTAATGCACCTGAGCAAAGAGAAAGAAGTAGAAAACAGAAATTATACTATTTAGTGCACTGCTGACAACATGTAAATCTAAAAGAGGGCTACAAAATTTTAATACACTGATACCAGCCAGATTGAGAAGGTAAATCTCGTTGTAACCGGGGAGACCTTTATTCCTTCTTCATGATTATTACAGCTTATGACTCGTGCCTTTTATAAGGCCAAGACCCTTAATCTCTAAGGACTCTACTAATCTAATCTACTATCCTTTAGGAGGATTCTAAACTGAATTATCTCTATAAATCTAAACCGAATTATCTCTAACTAGATGCCTTGTGCCTTGGGCCTCAGCCCAGCCCTTAACTGGAAGCCCATAATGAGAGGATAAGTCTATGTGTGTGTATGTGTGTTTTGACATGACATGTTGTTTGGCATGACATGTGTGATGTCCATGTGTGGACAAGTTTGTAGCCTTAGCACCTTTAGCATCTTTTGCTTTAGCATCGTAGACTAGACTAAGCATCTTTGCTTTAGCATCTTAGACTATCATCTTTGCTTTAGCATCTTAGACTAGCATCTAGCATCTTGGGCTAGATGACTAGCGTATAAATATGTATCCCCAACCATTTGGGTTGGCATGGCATTTGAGTGAGTTGAATGAGAAGAAAATTGCCTCAACTTTGAGTGTCATCCCTACCAATGCGAGTGTTCTCTCTAACAATTGGTATCAGAGCTGTATGGTTCTGTGACCTTTCCAATCCCCTCCGCGACTCTCTCCAACGAAGACGCTCGTCTCCTTGTTCATCTTCCTCCCTTGCCAGTCCACCGAAAACCAACGACTCGACGAACACCACCCACACTCCAAGCAGCAGCTCGATAGTAGCGGCTTCCTCCCAGTGCAGCAGCAACCCCCACGACCCTTCCACTCTACCGTTGTGCAATGTCTACAGGAGACTCTCTTCGCTCGGTCACCTTGAGCGCACGAGGTCGGCAGGAGGCCGAAGTCGTTGCGGCGGAGGAGCGCGATCGGGTGGCAGCAGAGGCTGTGGCAGCGGCGGCTCGAAAGGCGAGGTTGGCGGCGGCAGAACTAGCAGTAGCGAGAGTGGAAGAGGAAGCGGCGGCGGCTGTGGTTGCAGCACGTGTTGCGGTGGCAAAGCTCGAAGCTTTGCGCCACGGTAGCAACAGTGGCACTGCCTCCGAGGAAGGTAGCCTCGACTTGGAGGCCGAGTTACCAAGGAGGGCGAAGGATGAGCGGGTGGCGCAGTGGGCAGCAGCGCAGCCCCGTGCTCGCGGCGGCAGCCCAAACGGGCCCAAACGCGCGACAACACTCCGGGAGGATGCGCATGCAACGGTCGTGCTCCTAGCGAATGCGACCCTCATAGGCGGCGTGGCTCTCCTTCCCCGGACCAGCGCCATGGTCATTGCGGCTTCCGGACCATCGTCAAGGACGCTGGTGCTAGTGGTGGATGGCCCACGCTCACCAAGACCAACTACACCGAGTGGTCCGTGATTATGAGGGTGAAGCTCCAAGTGCGGCACATGTGCGAGGCGGTCACATACGACGACGTCGACTACGATGATGATCGACGAGCGCTGGAGGCCCTTGTTGCTGCAATCCCGTCGGAGATGCAGTCTTTGATTGCTCGCAAGCGGACTGCCAAGGAGGCTTGGGATACTATCGCTGCAGTGCGTATCGGCAGCGACCGCACTCACAAGTCTACGCTGCAGACACTACGCAAGGAGTGGTAGAACCTGGCTTTCAAACCAGGTGAGGATGTTGATGATTTTGCTCTACGTCTCAACTCTCTACTGCAGAAGTTGGTGCAGCATGGCGAAGACATCATCAATGAGAAAAGAGCTGTTGAGAAGCTCTTTCGCTGCGTTCCCGAGAGATACAAGCAGATCGCTCGCTCGATCGAGTCCTTGATGGACCTCTCCAGGATGTCGATCGAAGAAGCGATAGGTCGCCTCAAGATCGTCGACATCGACGAGCCCCAGCCATCTTCAGAGCCGACCACCACTGGTGGCAAGATTCTCTTCACCGAGGAGCAGTGGCTCGCTCGCTAGCGAGAGCAGAAGAAGAGGGAGGCATCAAGTTTGTCGAATGGCCACAAGCACTAGCCACGCAGGGGGCGCAAGGCCCCCAGGCGTGTGGAGGCGCTACTGGCGACGCCAACGGTGGCTGCAAGGCCACCCGTGATGACACTTGTCACAACTGTGGCAAGATCAGCCATTGGGATAGGGACTGCCAGCAAGCGAAGCGCGGCGGTCAGGCACATGTCGCGCAAGCGTAAGAGGAGGCAGCTCTGTTCCTTATACATGGGAACATTGAGCTGCACTCCCCTCCCGCGTCGACAGCCGCCGCTCTTCTCCATGTCGACGAACCGCGCGCACACGTCTTCCTCGGCAATGGGTCCAATGATGACAAGATTGACGGTTGGTTCCTCTACACCGGTGCCACCCATCACATGACCGGGCGGCGGGACCACTTCTCCGACCTGGATTCCAGCGTGCGAGGCTCCGTCAAGTTTGGGGACGCCTCCGCCGTGGAGATAAGGGGCGTCGGCTCTATCATCTTCACCGCCAAGACCAGCGAGCATCGGATGCTCACCGGGGTCTACTACATCCCCGAGCTGAGGAACTCCATCATCAGCCTTGGCCAGCTGGATGAGAATGGCTCACGCGTGGAGATCGAGCATGAGGTGCTGCGCATCTGGGATCATCAGCACCAACTTGTCGCCAAGGTAAATAGAGGAAGCAATCGCCTCTATGTCCTCCATGAGCAGGTGGCGCAGCCCGTGTGTCTTGCAGCCCGCCGCGACGACGACGCCTGGCAGTGGCACGAGCGCTTTGGGCACCTCAACTTTGAGGCCCTGAAGCAGCTCGGCATCAAGGAGATGGTGCGGGGCATGCCGAGTGTCGAGCATGTGGAGCAGTTCTACGACACTTGCGTGCTGACCAAGCAGCGGCGACTTCCATTCCCTCGTCAGGCGAGCTTTCGCGCCAAGGAGAAGCTCGAGCTCGTGCACGGCGACCTTTGCGGTCCCGTGACACTAGCTACCCCTGGAGGCCGGCGCTACTTCCTCCTCATCGACGACGTGTCCCGCTACATGTGGGCGGTGCTTCTCGACACCAAGGCAGCAGTCGCAGACGCTATCAACCGTCATCAAGCTGCTGCAGAGGAGTGCGGCCACAAGCTCCGAGTGTTCCACACGGACAACGGCGGCGAGTTCATGGCGGCTGAGTTCGGAGCGTACTGCACCGACGAGGGGATTCAACACCACTACTCCGCGCCGTACACACCACAGCAGAACAGCGTCGTCGAGCGCCGCAACCAGACGGTGGTGGCCACTGCTCGCACCCTCCTCAAGAAGAGGGGGATGCCGGTGATCTACTGGGGAGAGGCGGTGATGACAGCCGTCCATCTCCTCAACCGCTCGCCCACCAAGGCTCTTGATGGCGAGACGCCGTATGAAGCCTGGCACGGACGCAAGCCGACGGTCGGCCACCTCCGCGTTTTTGGTTGCCTGGCTTTCGTCAAGGAGCTCAACCACGTCGACAAGCTTGACGATTGGAGTACGCAAGGGGTCTTCATCAGCTATGCGGAGGGCTTCAAGGCCTACCGCATCCTCGACCCTACGACACAACGCGTCCACATCTCACGAGATGTGTTCGACGAAGGGCGAGGCTAGACGTGGGAAAGATGGCGGATGATGGCTCGACTTCGACGATCAGCGATTTCGTCGTTGAGTACGTCTACTTTGAGGGAGCAGGGGGGCTAGCAGCTCACCTTCACCGAGCTTGCTTGCCCCAGCACTTGGCACATCATCAACTCCGACAAGTACTCCACCACCTCCTGCACCGGCCACACCCCGCTCTCCTACACCGGCGCCCACATCTCCGGGATCGGCATCCACAACTTCAGTCCATGATGAGTAACGCACAGTTGAGTTCACTACTCCATTGTCAAACGACAGGGACCGTGTCGATGCTTGCCACGATGGCGAGCCTCTACGTTACCGCACCATGGATAACATCCTTGGTGAGCAGCTCGTTCCTGGGATGGCGCAACATGACTTCGATGCAGAGTTGCACCTGGCGCACGACGACGGTGAGCCACGTTCTTTCGCTGAGGTGGAAGGAGACGTGGCCTAGCGCGCCGCGATGCAGCAGGAGATGGACGCCGTCGAGCGGAACCAGACATGGGAGCTGGCTGATCTTCCGACCGGCTACCGTGCCATCACCCTTAAGTGGGTGTTCAAGCTGAAGAAAGATGAGGCTGGGGTGGTGGTCAAGCACAAGGCTCGGCTGGTGGCTCGCAGTTTTGTTCAGCAAGAGGGAGTCGACTTCGACGACGCCTTCACTCATGTTGCACGGATGGAGTCCATTCGTGTCCTCGCGCTGGCAGCCCAGGAGGGTTGGCGTGTCTACCACATGGATGTCAAGTCTGCCTTCCTCAATGGCGAGTTGAAGGAGGAGGTCTACGTTCGACAGCCGCCGAGATTCGTCATCCCCGACAAGGAGAACAAGGTTCTCCGCCTGCGCAAGGCTCTCTATGGCTTGCGACAGGCACCACGAGCTTGGAACGACAAGCTGGACTCCACACTCAGGCAGATGGGGTTCCAACAAAGTGCTCGTGAGGCTGCAGTCTACTGGCGGGGCAAGGGAGACAATGCCCTGCTGGTAGGCGTCTACGTTGATGACTTGGTGATCACCAACACCAAGGAGGTGGAGGTAGAAGCGTTCAAGACGAAGATGAAGGCCACCTTCTAAATGACCAACCTAGGGCTCCTCTCCTACTTGGGGATCGAGGTGTACTAGGACAGCTCTGGCACTTCACTTCGCCAGACCGCCTACGCCAAGCGCATCGTCGAGCTAGGCGGACTCACCGACTGCAACCCAGCCGACACTCCCATGGAGGAAAGGCTGAAGCTGAGTCACGACAGCACGACGGAGGAGGTGGACGCGACGCAGTACCGGCGCATTGTGGGCAGCCTTCGCTACCTTGTCCACACGCGACCGTACTTGGCGTTCGCAGTTGGCTACGTCAGTCAGTTCATGCAGCGACCGACGACGGAGCATCAGCAGGCCGTGAAGAGGATCCTACGCTACATCGCGGGGACCTTTGACTACGGTTTGTACTACCCGAGGTGCCCCAGTGCGGCACATTTCATCGGGTACAGCGACAACGACCACGCCGGCGACATCGACACAAGCAAGAGCACCAGCGGGACGCTGTTCTTCCTTAGCAAGTGTCTGATCAGCTGGCAGTTGGCCATGTCTAGTTGCGAGGCAGAGTACATCGCAGCCACTTCTGCATCAACTCAATCTCTCTAGCTAGCTCGACTGCTTGGCGATCTTCTTGGCAGAGATGCCGAAGCGGTGGAGCTCAGGGTGGACAGTCTGCTTTGGCTTTGGCAAAGAACCATGTCTTCCACAAGCGCAGCAAGCACATCCGGGTGAAGTACCACTTCATCCGGAGTTGTTTGGATGAGGGGAGTGTGAAGACCAGCTACATCAACACCCAAGACCAGCTCGCCGACTTCCTCACCAAGTCGCTTGGGCGGATCAAGTTCCAGGAGCTTCGCGCCAAGATTGGGATGGTCCAGATTTCCCAGAAGGCGCCACATAAGACTTAGGGGGAGATTGAGAGGATAAGTCTATGTGTGTGTATGTGTGTTTTGGCATGACATGTTGTTTGGCATGACATGTGTGATGTCCATATGTGGACAAGTTTGTAGTCTTAGCACCTTTAGTATCTTTTGCTTTAGCATCTTAGACTAGCATCTTTGCTTTAGCATCTTAGACTAGCATCTAGCATCTAGCATCTTGGGCTACATGGCTAGCTTATAAAGATGTATCCCCAACTATTTGGGTTGGCATGGTATTTGAGTGAGTTGAATGAAAAGAAAATTGCCCCAACTTTGAGTGTCATCCCTACCAATGCGAGTGTTCTCTCTAACACATAAAGGGAGCCCGTAACATTTCCCCCCTCCCCAACAAATAGCTCGTCCGCGAGCTGTACTGCCATGAAGTGATACTTGAATCGTTGTATGGACGGGCGGCTTGACGGGGGCGCAACGCTTCAAGCGGAGCAAGCGGCAGCGCACTGGAGGGTCGTGCGGGTGGATGGCGGTGTGGCAGCGTGTGGCCGCGACGAGCTGCGCTGCGATGGCGCGCGTTCGGGCATGGGCGTGGGCGGCGCTCCTACCGCCTGCAGGCACAACCAACAACAGGCGGCGCTCCTAGACACATGTGGGCGCGGCAACAGCGTGGCTTCGGGCACATGGCGCACTCGTCGGTGTCGTGGACTGGTGTGGCCAGAACGTTGTGGGACTGATGTCGCCCCTTTCTTTATGCTAGGACAAGGCATCCACAGCACTACGGTTGTCGTTGCCACCATAGCCACTATTGCCATCGTGGTTTCCTTCATCGTCAGGACTCTCAAAGTGAGAAAGCACCTCGCCATCAACATTTTGGACAGCTGCCTCACCCTAGGGAAGGAAGTCAGCCCCCTCTCGAATCTTCTCCGGTCGTGCCAACCTCCGGTCGTGGTCGTCGAGGCGGCTATTGATTGTGGACAACTGGCCCATTACTCGACTCATTGTTGCCATGAGGAAGTTGAGCTTCTCATCGGCAGTCATCACCACAAGATCTTGAGGGGACCCGAACATGGTTGCAATTCGGGGCAGTGGAGGAGAAAATTGGCGCTTGGTAGGGATCTGTGTGCCCCTGTGCAAGCGACTTGAGCACGGGAGGGCGTATGTGGCGCCGGTGGACGGACCCGCACTAAAGAAGGCGGCGACGTGAGGAGGGCCGCCTATCGCAGAAATGGCAGGCGCTCGCCGATGAGGGTCGGGGCTGCGGCACAGCCGATCTAGAAGATGGCGGACACGGGCATGCGTGGCACCAAAAAACAACGGCGGAAGGACCCGGCAGCAGCGGGGAGATCCAGCACACGCGCCAGCGGCTGCGGCGGAAGGACCCAACGGCTTCGGGTGGTGTGCGCGTGGCGGCGCGGATCGGAGGCGGGGCCGATCAACGGAGAAGAGCTGCATGTGGTCGGGGCAGATCCGCTGGCGGGGGAGCTCTACCAGCATCTTCAGGTGGTCAGCGCATGGGCGGTGTGGGTCAGAGGCGGGGCTGGTCGGGCGGAGATCCCTCGAGCAACTGGTGATGGCGCCAATGTAAAAAACAAAATCGACGCTCGAGGCGACGGATTGAACAGGCGCACAGGATAGCGAGGAAGGCCGTTAGCGCTGGGGAGTTCCAATAGAAGAGAAGGCCGACCAGGTTGAGAAGGTAAATCTCGCCGTAACCGGGAAGACCTTTATTCCTTCTTCATGATTATTACAGCTTATGACCCGTGCCTTTTATAAGGCCAAGACCCTTAATCTCTAAGGACTCTACTAATCTAATCTACTATCCTTTAGGAGGATTCTAAACTGAATTATCTCTATCTAAATCTATACTGAATTATCTCTAACTAGATGCCTTGGGCCTCAGGCAAACCTTAACTGCAAGCCCATAAAGGGAGCCCATAACATTTCCCCCTCCCCAACAAACAGCTCATCCGCGAACTGTACTACCGTGAAGTGATACTTGAATCGTTTTATGGACGGGCGGCTCGACGGGGGCGCAGCGCTTCAAGCGGAGCAAGCGGCGACGCACTGGAGGGTCGCACAATAGGATGGCGCTGCGGCAGCGTGCGGCCGTGACGAGCTGCAGTGCGACGGCGCATGTTTGGGCGCGGGCGGCGACGGCGCTGCTTGTGGGCACGGCCAACAACAGGCGGCGCTCCCAGACGCATGTGGGCGCGGCGACAGTGTGGCTTCGGGCACACGGCGCACTCGTCGGTGTCGTGGACTAGTGTGGCCAGAACGTTGTGGGACTGATGTCGCCCCTTTCTTTACGCTAGGACAAGGTATCCACAGCACCACGACCGTCGTTGCCACCGCAGCCACTATTGCCACTGTGGTTGCCTTCATCATCGGAACTCTCAGAGCGAGGAAGCACCTTGCCATCAGCATTTTGGACAGCCGCGTCACCCTGGGGAAGGAAGTCAGCCCCTCCCGAATCTTCTCTAGTCGTGCCAACCTCCGGTCGTGGTCGTCGAGGCGGCTATTGATTGTGGACAGTTGGCCCATTACTTGACTCACTGCTGCAATGAGGAAGTTGAGCTTCTCATCGGCAGTCATCACTGTAGGATCTTGAGCGGACCCGAACATGGTTGCGATCCGGGCCAATGGTGGAGAAAACTGGTGCTTAGGACTGGCGGTTTGCTGCCGATAGGGATCTACGCAACCTTGTGCAGGTGACTTGAGCGTGGGATGACGCGCGTGGCGCCGGTGGATAGGCCCGCGCTGAAGAAGGCGGCGGCGTGAGGGTCGCCTATCGCAAAAACGGCAAAGGCTCGCCGAGGAGGTCTGGGGCTGCGGCACAGTCGATCTGGAAGACGGCAGACACAGGCGCGAGTGGCACCGGCAAACTGCAATGGAAGGACCCGAGGGTGGCGGGGAGATCCGGCACACGCGCCAGCGGCTGACATGGAAGGACCCGACGGCTTCGGGAGGTGAGCACGTGGCGGCGCGGATCGGAGACGGGGCCGGTCAGCGGAGATCCCTTAAGCAACTGGCGATGGCGCTTGTGGAGAAAAAATCGGCGCTCGGGCCGGCGACAGAACCAGCAGATTGAACTAGCGCTAGGCTAGCGAGGAAGGTCGTCGATGCCAGGGAGTTCTAATAGAAGAGAAGGTCGGGGAGTCGGGGACTGTAGATCCGAAATCCCTTTCTCTCTTTTTTCTCTCAAACTCTCTCCAATCTAATCCGTAGTGTCGCGGGATCTTAGAACCGGACAAGGTTGTCGATGTTCCGACTAGCTCTGATACCAAATTGATACCGGCTAGGTTGAGAAGATAAATCTCGCCCTAACTAGGGAGACCTTTATTCCTTCTTCATGATTATTACATTACAGCTTATGACCCGTGCCTTTTATAAGGCCAAGACCCTTAATCTCTGAGGACTCTACTAATCTAATCTACTATCCTTTAGGAGGATTCTAAACTAAATTATCTCTATCTAAATCTAAATAAATTATCTCTAACTAGATGCCTTGGGCCTCAGCCCAGCCCTTAACTGCAAGCCCATAAAGGGAGCCCGTAACATACACACAAACACACAATCAACTCCTGTATCCATGTGGTCATTAAACCATAGGTCTTCATGATTCATCAACGGTATAGCTCCAAACACTAGGTAGTAAATCATACATGATGGTAGAGCCTATCTTGCGATGGTGTAGATGGTAGAGATGAGGGGCATGCTGCCAGACGCTGGTGTGCTGGCAGCATGTGGGCGCCGTTGTGGCTGTGCGTGCGGTAGAGAGGAGGCGGCTGCTAGGGGAAACCTAGCAACGAGGCTGTTTCTAGGCTTGCTTTATTCCATGACCCTTATGTGGTATTTATAGTCCTAATACAATCTAATCTGAGCTATATCTTTAGAAACAGAATAATATCTAATCTGATCTCTATCTTTAGAAGCAGAATAATATATCATCTGATCTCCATTTTAGAAACGGAATAATCTATCTTTAGAAACAGAATAACTGATTTAAAGGAATAAATCTAGCCCCTAATTGGGACCTCTAGTTGGGACTGCACCTCTCATAGTGGAGGCCGGTCTTAATATCTCTTCCCGCCTCTACAAACAGCTCGTCCTCGAGCTGGACGTTAGGGTAGGAGTCCTTGAATCCTTGAAGCTGCTCCCAGGTGGCTTCGGAAGCAGGCATCCCTTGCCATTGCACCAGCACATACCAGACGTCCCGACGGAGCTAAGCACGTTGGACCTGGTGTGGCACAGGCAAGAGGCGGCCATCTAGCATAGGAGGAAGAGTTGGCGGTGCAGCAAGAGGGTCGCCATGGTGGGGTTTGAGGAGTACCACGTGGAAGACATCGTGGAGGCGAGCGCCCTTCGGTAACTGGAGCCGATACGCAACCTGCTCGATGTGTTCCGCAGCCTAGAAAGGTCCGGTGTAGCGGGGGCCAAGTTTTCCTTTTGTACGGGGCTCGAGCGACTGGGTTGTGCAATGGAGGAGGCGTAACCAAACCCAGTCACCCACCGTGAATTCTAGGTCGCGATGGTGATTGTTGTAGTAGTGCTTGGAGATCTGTTGGGCCTGAAGAAGACGTTCCCACACCTCAGCTAGAAAGTTATCTCATGTGCGTAGGAGCTCGTCCACTGTCTCTATGCGTGTGGTGCCCTCTCTGTATGATAGCAGCAGAGGGGGCAGCCGACCGTAGACCACCTGAAATGGTGTGGCGCACAGGGTGGTGTGGAATGACATGTTGTAGTAGTACTCTGCCCATGGCAGCTAGTCCACCCATGCTCAGGGTCGATCACCTGTGATGCAGCACAAGTACATAACGATCACCTTGTTGACGACTTTGGATTGGCCATCCATCTATGGGTGAAACGTCGTGCTCATGCAGAGGGAGACGCCGGTCATTTTAAACAGGTCATGCCACACATTGCTCATAAAGACCGAGTCCCTGTCACTAACAATGGAGGGGAACCCGTGTAGTCGGACGACCCCATCAAAAAATGCTTTGACGACGGATGCGACGAAGTAGAGGTGACTGAGGGCGATGAAGTGCGCATACTTGGAGAAGTGGTCAATGATGGTGTGGATGATAGACTTCCCATGTACCTTGGGAAGGCCCTCGATGAAGTCCATCAATATGTCGGTCCACACCTGGGATGGAACTTCCAAGGGTTGTAGAAGGCCGACCGACTGTAGTGTCTCCGTCTTGTTGCATTGGCACGTGTTGCATGCGCGCACCATGGCGTGATCGCCCGGGATGAAGAAGTCCTGACGAAGCTGTTGCAGGGTCTTCTGGATGCCCTCGTGTCCCATTGTGTGTGCTAAGGAGAGGACACGGTGGCACAAGTCTTGTTGCGCCGGAACGAATATGCGCGTGTCGTGCAGGAGTAGTCCTTTGGAAAAGCGCCATGGCTCCCCCAACTCGCCATCCTAAAGTTGTCGAAGGAGGTCGCTGGTTACCTCATCCAACGATGAAGCTGCCTGAATCTCATCCAATAGGGGAAATGACAAGCCCAAGATTGCAAGCAACTCGGCTATGTTGGAGTCACGGCGAGAGAGGGCGTCCACCACAATGTTCAAACGACCTGGACGGTATTCCACCGTGAAGTCGAAGTTGATCCATTGATGTTGTGATACTGTCGGTAGGCGCTGGTCGAGGAGGAACTTGAGGCTGTAGTGGTCGGTGCGGACAATGATGTGTCAGCCCAAAATTACGATCGCCAGTGCCGAACAGCCTCGACGAGACCAATTAGTTCACGCTCATAGGCTGCCAATTTCAAGTGTCGAGCAGCAAATGGTCGGTTGAAGAAGGTGATCGGCTTGGCGTCTTGATGAAGGACGACGCTGAACCCCACACTCGAGGCATCACAGTCGACGATGAAGGGCTTATCGAAGATTGGCATCTAGAGGACAAGTACCGTGGAGAGGGCATGTTGTAGTGCCTAGAATGTCGAGGATGCCTCCTCGAACCATGTGAAAGAGTCCTTTCGCTAGAGCCGTGTGAGGGAAGTTGCGATGGTGTCGAAGTCGCGAATGAACTTCCGGTAGTAGTCGACGAGGCCCAAGAAGCCACGTAGGTCACGGGCCGAGCGGGGCACTGGCCAAGAGGTGATGGCGTCCACTTGTTGTCCATAGTGACGCCGTCAACGAAGATGACATGACCCTGGTAGGTGACCGAAAATACCTTGAAGGAGCACTTCAACTGCTTGAGATGGAGGTGATTTTCCCAAAGTGCGTCGAGGACAAGGCGGACGTGCTGCAGGTGTTCAGCCCACGACGAGCTATAAATCAAACTATCATCGAAAAACACTAGGACGAACCTGCGGAGGAACCTTTGAAGCATGTCGTTCATCCGGGCCTAGAATGTGGCTGGCGTGTTGGAGAGGCCGAACGGCATGATGAGGAACCCAAAGTGGCCATGGTGAGTTCGAAATGTCATCTTCTCGATGTCCACCGAGTGCATACGCACATGGTGGTAACCTGAGTAGAGGTCGAGCTTGGTGAAGAATCACGCGCCATGGAGCTCGTCGAGCTCATCGACCACTGGGATCAAAAACACGTCCTTGGGCATCTTGTCGTTGAGAGCATGGTAGTCGATGCAGAATCGCCAAGATTTGTCCACCTTCCGCACCAGGAGGACCGGCGTGAAAAAAGGTGACATGCTTGGTCGAATGATCCCTTGGGCGAGCATGGTGGCGCATTATCGCTCAAGTTCGTCGTTTTGGAGCTGTGGTTAGCAGTATGGCCGAACGGCCACTAGCATTGTACCCAATAGAAGGTGGATGCGTTGGTCATAGGGTCGTGCTAGGGGTAGACCACAAGACTCCGCGAACACCGACTCATTCTAGTGCAATAGGCGGTCTGACTGAGGGTGGTCAGGCACCGTAGCAACCGTGTAGACTGCTGACTCCTGGTTATCGATGAGGGAGGAGCCGAGTCCCTTCCATTTGATGTGCCTAGGTCCCTTCCAGAACGCCATGGACAGGTTCTCAAAGTCCCATAGGATGGGCCCGAGAGTGTGCAGGAACTCAATGCCGAGAACGACATCAAATCCCCCAAGGTCAATGCTGAGGCAGCTGATGACAAAATATGTGTGTCGATGTTGAGGGCAACATCGCGTGCTACCCCTTTGCATGAGACACGGTCTTTGTTTGCCACGGCAATGCGCATAGCGGGATGCGTGGATGTGGCAACTGCAGCTGGTGCAGAACTCATGCATTGATAAAATTGTGGGTGGAACCTGAGTCGAGGAGGGCAAGGAGTCGATGGTCGTGGATGTGGACGTGGAGATGCATCATCTCCTCCATACGTATGTCTGCAATGGCATGCAATGACACCACTGGCTAATATGTGTTGTCCTCAACTACCATGTCGACAGTCCCCTCCATGGTGGCCCCGTTATCGAAGTCAGAGACCTCCAGGTAAAAAAGTCATTGACACTTGTGGCCACAGACATAGGACTCGTTGCAGTTGTAGCAAAGCCCTTGGCAGCGATGTTCTGCCCGCTCTGTTGGAGATAGGCAGTTGAAGGCACGGGTCAAGGCCGATAGAGCCGGGACTGGAGGGGCAGTCAACAGGGTTGCCACCAGACCCTACACACTCGGGGCAGGTGCAGTTGGTCAGGGTGGCATCGGGGCGAGCAGGGCAGGCCGCTGTGGTGCCCGAGTGTTGCGTTGCCCTAGTGATGATAGTGTAGCCTCATCACGACGTTTGTACGCCTGTGCCAAGTCCATTGCCATCTAGAGGTCATGCATCTCCCATAATTCAATGTCAACGCAAATGTGATTGAGGAGTCCAACCACGAATAGTTCTGCCTTCTAGACCGGGGAGAGGTTGTGGGCATGGCAGAGGAGCGCATTGAAGCGTTCCGAGTACTCTTACACTGTAGATAGAAACGAATGGCGAGCGAGCTTTGCCAACCTGTTTATGCGGACGACTGGCCCAAAGCGCAGGTGACAACTCTTTGAAATGTTCCCAGCTCAGCATGCCCTCGTCCTGTTCCAGTGCGTAATACCAAGTCTAGGCAGCACCGACCAAATGGTACAATGCAAACCAAACACAATTGGAGGCAACGGTGTGTTGTCCTCAAAGGAACTGTTCACATCAGTTCAACCAATTGAGGGGGTCCTCGAAGTCGTCGTAGGTGGCAAAGTCAAGCTTGTAGAAGCGCAAAACGCCGATGATCGACCCAACATCCCATGTCGGGTGCGGCCCTAGGAATGGGAGCGGTGCGCCAGCGCCCTACATGAGCGGTCCTACTACCGCTAAAGATGGGGGCACCAGTGGTAAGTACGGGTGGGGGCATGTCACCGCCCATGGCGAAGCCTACCAAAGGCAGACCCATGGATGGGATCAGTGAAGGGGAGTGAGGAAAGTGAATCTAGTGGATTGGTATGGATGGGGGAGCGGAGGTGGGAATGTGCCTGGTAGGAATGACACCGTCGTGCTGGCCCCTGGCAATCCGTAGGGGGAACAAACCTCCATGGCCGCCATGTGCTGAGAGACTAGCGATAGATTGCACCAATTCTGCCATGACCTTGACCACAGGATCAGTCGTCGAGGTCGACGAGGCAGTCATCACCGGTTGGCGAATATCACCGTCGTCGGAACCTGGCATCTCTGATACCAAATTGGTAGAGCCTATCTTGTGAGGGCGTAGATGGTAGGGATGAGGGGCGTGCTGCCGGCCACTGGTGAGCCGTTGGCGTGTGGGCGCCGTGGTGGCTATGCGTGTGGTAGAGAGGAGGTGACTTCTAGGGGAAACCCTAGCAACGAGGTTGTTGCTAGGCTTGCTTTATTCCATGACCCTTATGGGTATTTACAGTCCTAATACAATATAATATGATCTCTATCTTTAGAAACAGAATAATATCTAATTTGATCTCTATCGTTAGAAGCAGAATAATATCTAATCTGATCTCTATCTATAACAGATTTAAAGGAATAAATCTAGCCCCTAACTGGGACGTACTAGCCATTGAAGGTGAACACTAATATTAAGATGTGAAACCTGGAGAAACATCTCAGCACCAGGAAACATATTCATTGAACACTAATATTAAGATGTGAAACCTGGAGAAACATCTCAGCACCAGGAAACATATTCATTGAACTATCAATAAGTCATATCCTTCAAATTGTGTAAGCAGTGTTCTAAAAATTGGATCTAGGCAGCACCTAGGTGGCAATTCAGCACTAGGCATGGGCTCAGTGCCACGATTTGCTTGTTGATGGTGAGCTTGGTGGCTGCTCAGCCTCAGCAGTTAACCAGTCAACCATGGCACCAAGGCAGCTTAGGAGCAGCGGCGCCAAGGCAAGCGCCCAGGCAGCAAGGCAGGATGGGAGGGGCAAAATATTAGTCCGGCTGCTCGAGATCTTGACCTAAATCCCCAAATCAGACCAGGGCAAAAATAATGGGTGGCACTGGGGCAGGCACTAGGGTTTCCAAGTACTATGCAGAGGCTCGATGCCGCCAATCAATCTGTCAATGGCCAGCTCCGCTATCTCCTTTGCCACAAGCTAGCCCACGGTACAGTGGTGTGCCTTACCTCTTCTCCTCTGCTATGCGCCTGTGCGGTACACTGCTGCAAAGCTGCCGCCGATGGCCAGCTCCACCTTCTCCTCTGCCACGAGCCCACGGCTTCCTTCTCCTTGACTCTCTCCACACACCGCCAGGGCCCCAAAGACACCAACATGGGAAACCCAGGTGATTCAAGCAAGCTACTATGTTTTTGCTATGTCGCTACTAGTCTGCTACAATGCTACTATCTTCTACTCTGCTTTGTGGCTCTGTGCTCTGGTCTGTGCTAGTGCTCCACTCCTTTTTTTAGCATAAACTGGTAGCACTAGAATAAAAAAATGGAATACATGGTATTTTTCTATATGTTGGCATGTTGCAGCTTACTAAATTGTGTGTTTTGATTGCTATTTTTACTGAACCATTGGTGCAATTTTTTTGTTGGCTGTCTGGCCTTTCCCTGCCTACTCAGACCTAGGCGCCAACTAGGTGGCTCTTGGTAGTTGATACTAGGCACCAACCCATTGCCCGACTTAGCACCTAACGCCTTCTTGAACACTGTGTGTAAGTAAATAGGACAACATGATATATGAATAAAACATTTATAAGGCAGTTAGGAAGGAAATAAAAGAACTTCTAAGCAAGTAGAAGCAGTGGTTTTCCTTGAAATAAGCTTACATGATTTTCTGGAGCTCAAAAATAGGAAAGGTGCATGCTTACCAATGATCCCGGTGAATGAAACATGTGGATCTGAGAGAAACGCATCATATGGCTGGACACGTTTTAGCTTATCTTCTTTTTTCCTCCAAACATCAATGCTTTTCTTGATTGAAATAGCTACCTTAGCACATAATCCAGGTAACAGAGCAACAGGAACAACATTGGTTTCATCACCACCAAAACATTTTGGTTCCCCGCTATTATTCTGCAACAGTACATGATAATTCAATCCAGATTTGGAGCCAACTGAAGCCAGGTCAGCTGATAATGACAATGGCACATCCCAGTACACCCCCTTTTTATCAATGAATAATCCAGGCCAAGATGCTTCTAATATAATATTTTGATGAGGAAGCTGGAACCAGTGAAGAAATATTCAGTTAACACAAGCATTTTGTTAATAGCAACTATTAATTAAGTAAATTGGTGATTCCAACAGTAAGTATGAAACTTTCCATGAGCCAATCAATTCTTCATAACTAGAGACCTAATTAATATAGGAGCATAATGTGTTCTATTCAGAATACCTACAAATAGCTAATATAAACCAAATAGCTTAAGAGCATCCAGATGATTTGCCTTGTGTCGAAATATTGCTTTGCCTCGATCCCCCTTTTTGAGATTGTACAACTCCAGCAGAAAAGTGGTGTCTGGTGTGATCAAGAGTTCTGTGCCTATACCTAGAGACATAACATTGTGCAGGTGTTTTTTGAAATCATTGGACCAGGACACTTCTTGACGATTTGATAACTTTTCTTTCACAACAGCTGTGAGCTTTTGTACATGAAGCTGCTCCAAAATAGTAAAAGTCCTGCACAGAATACACCGAGTTGTTAATGGAATTTTGCATGTGTTTTGGTCTAATGCATTTTAGACATGAAGTAAAATTTGTTATCAATACATCTGTAGACTTCTATATCCATTATGTTAAAACCAGGGGAATGAAAAATCTTTGAATTTTACAGTCCTCTCCCCCTGTAAGCAGACGAGGTTGAAATGAACCAAAAAAATAACCAAATTCAGTGTGTTTAGAATCACAACTAAACAACTATAATACTGGAAGATTCATTCGACAGGGTGTTGGTGAGCATGCAATAACCATTGCACTTAAAATCTTGTGACACATGCTCAGTCACATACATTGACATAGTTGGGCAACATACAAAGGTGATGGCACCAAGCAGACAATATTGACATAATCCCATAAGGTCATCAGTCTCAAGACATTAAAAAAAATAAATGTACTACAGGGCACAAGCACAAAATAACACAGCCTGATGCCTGAGGTCTGTAACATTCCACATTTCACAATCCAATAACCGTGCATCCGTGAGTTGGGGGGGGGGGGGGGGGGGGGGGGGGGGGGGTGTTGACGGGGCATACCAGTTGTTGGCGAGGTGGACGAGGTGGGCGTGGTGGACAGAGAGGCCGGTGCAGGAGGCGGAGAAGGAGGGGACGAGCGGTGAGGCCATGAAGCGGTGGAGAAAGTCGAGCTGCTTCGTGCGGGTGACGCGGGGCCCCCGCGAGAGGCCGAGGGGCAGCGGGTCGCCGGGGACGGGGCGCGCTGTGCCCTCCATCGTCGCAGGCGTCTCCACGTCCAGCTCCCACCGCCCGTCCCCGTCCGCCATCCATCGCATCCGCCGCAACATCCACGCACCGCTTCCGCCGGGCGGCGCTTTTGTGAACTGGTTCGCCTTTGCCGTCGGGCAGGGCAAGATGGTTCACGGTCGCCAGGATAAGGGTAGGCCTGAAAACTGATCCGCTATTAAGGTAGTTGGAGAAGATTTGGGTCGAAAATCGATTAAAATTATTGAATAATACAATAATATCAATATGTTTATAGCCCGTTGGCGCAAAAGATTATGTTAATAGATTTTGAATAACCTCATAGGGTTATAAACTCCAAGTGTTGATCTGCGAGCTGGTCAATAATCTTTAACCAGTTCGAAGTGTCTTTGTTTATCTGAATATTTGATGCCCCTTTACAGTAGTAGATATGGGTATTTATAGGCACAGATACAATAGAAAAATACTATCATACCCTCTAGTTACAACCGTCATAGTGGACTTTATTCCCAAGACTCCATAGGGGCAGACTAGACAAATGTCATGGGAACGCTTAGATAAAACAGGTGTCTTGTCCCAGCTGAAGGCACAACTTCGGAGTAGAAGGCTTCGAGTGCATCTTGCTGACGAGGCATATTTGGAAAGCATGAGCTCCGAATCTGAAGCTTATTGTGAAGTCCCAAATACGCTTCGGTCTTGATGCGGGGCTTCGAACTCTCCCTCTCAGAACATAGTAGTTGTTGCCAACGGTTTCGCCCTTGCCACCTGTCAAGATCTCAATTCGGAGTATCAATTCCTGTTGGGATTATTTCCCCCAACAGTAGCCCCTCGTATACGCCTTTTCTGAACACCCTGCATGATGAGGAGGCAGTACACGCAAGAAATAATTCATACTTCGAATCTAAAAAACCTAAAGGTACTTACATACGGTTTAAGGCAGCTTCGAACGCCAATGAAGGTACTTCGGAAAGAAGCTCTTATTCGTAGCTTAGGAGAGCCGTTAGTTGTACCATTTCGTCAAACGTTCATTTTAAATAACTGGCTTAAACGGCCTCGGGCAACCAATCGTCATTCCTGACGAGGAGTGAGGACCTCAGGATTCCAACCGTCCCGGATATGCAGGGCTCGTGCGTATAGATGTTTTTTGTTGATGGCCCCACTTATCAATGACAGGGTGTTTTACCTTCTGAGAAACCAAGGGTTGGTTTCGGAGTCTGTGATGAGTGATTGATAGTTTTTACCTTCTGATTCGAAGGGGTCCCTCCGAAGGGGTTTGGAGGTTGGATCTCCGAAGGTGTTCGGAGACTGTTTCACCAAAGGGCTCGGTGGGTTTGGTTGCTGCAGCTGTTGCAGTGGAGTGTGTCTGTCAGAGGGGCCCGACAGTACACGATGACTGGGTTGTACCGAAGGTCTCGGTACTTTGGGCGGTACACCGGAGTGTGTGCCGAAGGTTGTTTACCCGGAGAGGTCTCCGGGGTACTGGATACACTTGTCTGCTTGTCTGTGGTGCGCATGGGGACTTCGGAGGCGACGGACGGTTCGTAGCAAGTGAACCTGGGTCAAGCGGGAGGCTTGATGCCAGGGGAGCGGGGAGCTCCGTCACGAAGGCTGCGAAGGGGTCAAGGTCGGATCTCGGGTCGAGGTGCACCAGGAGAAGGCAGTAAGTGCGGAGCGTGGATCCGGGTGAAGGTACCCTGAGACAAAGTTCTCGGAGGCGAGGCACTTCGAAGGGTACTCCGGAAGGAGTGACTTCGGAGTATGGTGGATCAAGTCCTCATCAGAGGCAAAGTGTTTGATGTGTGCTCCGGAGGGAGACACTCGAAGGTTACCCGACGAAGGTCTCAGAAGTCGAGGTGCATCGAAGGCATGGTCCGGGTGAGGCTCGTCGAGGAGTGTGCTCGGGGAGAGACACTACGACGAAGTGCTCATGGAATGCTTCATGCGGAGGCCTTGGACGAAGGAGGGACTTCGAAGGGTGGTACTCCGAAGGTGGGGCTTCGGAGTGTGGATGTCTTCTGGTACTTCGGCCATGCATGGCTTCGGTACACGGACTGACGGAGTTCGAGCTGGGAGAAGCTGCGAAGACGTGGTGGTCCACTCCGAAGGTGGTGGTGCAAAGGCCCAAGGGCTTTGACGGCTTCGGCTCAAAACCGTCACTGTATCGGAGGCTGACTTCGGTGAAGCGAAGGCCGTCAGGCTCAAGGCTTCTCACCAAAGCTACCGCACCCCTCGCGTGCGAAGGGGGGCTTCAGAAAGGTCAAAGACTGTAAAGGCTGACAATGTCTGCTCTGCAAAAAGCTGACGATGTCCCCTCTGCAAAGCTGACAGAGAAGCCTCCAAATAAAGTTGACTACCTTTTGCACCCCTCTATTCTGTAGAGACAAAACCAATGTAAACCCTAGGGGTAAAGTAGTCAATTCACTTGGGTGAATAGTGGCTATAAATATGGGGGCTGGGTAGGTAACATTTAACACTTTGAGCATTCATTGTTGAGCTCATGTACTAGCCACCACATACGTTGTATTCATCCAGTGAGTTCATTTATTGTGTTCCCTGTTCAAGCAGTGAAGCCCTGCTTCTGTGTTGAGTTTATGCTTGAACTTGTTTGCATACCTCGCTGCATACTTCGATTTCTAGTGTCGAGTAGTAGTGCACCGAAGCCTGTCTAAGCGAAGTGTGTTGTGTGCGAAGTGTGCTTTTCAGTGTGCGTTTGTTCTGTGTAACTGGAGGCTAGACCTCGCTGTTTACTAGCGAAGTCCTGATCGAAGCCCGGTTCTTTTCCCGTGTCGAAGCCCCTAGCGAAGTCTGTAAGTGTGCATTTAGACCTTCGTAGTACGAAGCCCAACACTAGTTGCTGTCGCTAAGTATTTGGTCGAAGTCCTTAGAGGATAGTCCACTCCTGCGAAGAGAGAAGTGCGAAGCCTGCTCGAAGCACCCTGTGTGCGAAGCCTGCACTGACTTAGCAGAGTTGTTTTTTCGGGGTTGTGGGTGGAGCGAAGTCTTCTTTGCTTCGAACTTTTGCTCCTTGCGAAGCCTGTGTTCGGAGCTGTAAAATACCTCCGAACCAGAACTTCGAAGGTTGTGTTCGAAGCCTGTTCCGCAGTAGACCGAATTAAAACAGAAGGCGGTCGTTACTCTCGCTACTTGCAGCGTAAGCCACCGACCCCTTATAAAAGGGAGGAGGCAAGCCTCATTAGCAACAAGCATTCATTCTCTTCGAAAAAAACTCCCTCTGCTTATGGCTAAAATAAGTTCCAAGGCACCCAGTTGAGGAGCCATGCTGAATAGTGTGGGTCTCATGGCTCCAGAAGTGATGAGTCATTGTCAACGATAGTCAAAGAAGACAAAAGAAGAAGAGATCTGCTGTTTCATGGGTCGCGTGTGACTCAGGTACACGGGCAGCGAGCGACTGTCGGGCAGAGGAGGCTGCGAAGTCGGGCTGGCCCAATCTGGGTACATGGGCTAGAAGCAGTAGAAGACCCACTGGGCTGTTGACCAGGACTAACTCAGGTACACGGGCGGCGAGTGATTGCCGGGCTGAGAGAGCTGCGGAATCAGGCCGGCCCAATCCGGGTACCTGGTGCAAAGTCGGTGGAGGCTTTGTCAGTTTCGGCGCAAAACTGACAACCGTTGATTCTGTATCCGACTGTTCAGAAGAGAAGCCGTAGTCGCTACGAAAGCTTAGCTTCCGGATAAGTCATCTGTAACTCTAGGTCCACAGTCAGTCAGTCCTGTCTGTAAAAATACCTAAGGGCAGTAGAGTCTTTTCCTTTATTCTTGCGTCTGTAAAAACCCTAAGGGGCTGGTAGAATATTCCTAGTGTTGGGTAGCCTATAAATAGGCCCCAATCCCTAGGGTTTGGACACCCTTCTAGAAATCACTTTTTCAATCATCCCTTGGGTCATTTTGTTCCTGCGTGCTTTTTCTCTCTCCCTGTGTGCGCCGCCAGGCAACCTCTTGTTCTTCCTGAGATTCATTTGGCTCTTTACTGTTTGGAAGCTTTTATTCCTATTGATTCTCATGCGCAGCACTTCATTTAAGGTTCTGTTGGTTCGGTTTGCACACAACTAATTTATTCCTAAGCAGAAGCTTCTCCGTGGCTTCTGTTTGTTCTTCACAAGAGTACTAGTTCTTGTGGCTGGTAGCAAGTAGTACTACTTTCCTGTAGCTACAGTATGCTAGTACTTTAGCCTTGCTTTTCCTGTGTTGCTTTTTGATCGAGTTGGCAGGGCCAAAGTCCCTTTTCTTGTGTGAAGTCCAACTCTATGAAGCAGACTTCGAATCTGCAAGCTTCGAATCTGCAGACTTCGAATCAGCAGACTTCGAATCTGCAAGCTTCGAATCTGCATACTTCGAATCTGCATACTTCGAATCTGCAGGCTTCGAATCTGCATACTTCGAATCTGCATACTTCGAATCTGCAACCTTCAAATCTGCAACCTCCGAATCTGCAACCTTCGAATCTGCAACCTTCGAATCTGCAACCTCCAAATCTGCAACCTCCGAATCTGCAACCTCAGAATCTGCAACCTCTGAATCAGCAGACTTCGAATCTGCGGACCTAGTCAATCTGTTCTCGCTTTGCTGTTTAGTTTTCTTTTAAATGCGTTGGGTTTTGGGAGCAGGCCATTGATTCGAAAGAATTTTTTAGGCGCCCATTCACCCCCCCTCTGGTCGCTACTTTCGGTCCTACAAGTGGTATCAGAGCAAGGTTAGGGTTTTTCCATACCTTAACCGGTTCTAAACCCCAGTAGTGACCATGACGTCTCCTGGCAAGGTCCCGTCCTTGGAAGCCTATGGCTATAACTATTGGAAGACTCGCATGCGAGCCAGGGTTCGGACATTTGGGATATTTGCGTTCACACCGCGTTTGTCATATTGCCAGTTACTGAGCAGGGTACTGCTGGTATCATTGCTCAGCATCTGAGCAACAGTAAGGCTGTGAACATTCTGTTTTCTGGTTTAGGTCCCACTGAGTTTGAGCATGTGAGTCATCTCTCCACTGCGAGAGAGATCTGGGCTACCCTCAAGGCACACCATGAGGGAACAGCACAGGTCAAGGCTCGGCTCTATCAGACCTACCGGCGTGAATATGAGAATTTCACACAGAAGCCGGGTGAATCTGTTGAGGCTTTGTTTGGTCATTTTCAGTCGATCATAAACAAGCTTCGGGACAACAAGGCTGAGGGTGCTCAGTTAGTCTCAGATCATGAGCAGGCGCTCAAGGTTCTCCATACCTTGGACCCAAAGATCTGGGAGATCAAGGTATCCTCTATCGTTGAGAGCACTTCTTATGATACCTTGACCATTTCTAAGTTATTTAGCAAGCTGAAGGCTACTGAGGTAGATATCCAGTTGAGATCAAATCTCACTGGTTCTGGATCAAAATCCCTGGCCCTTGCTACACCTTCTGTTGATCCCTCTGCTGTGAGCTGTGCTGGGTTCTCTTTGATGTCTATCACTGAGGACCAGCTTGAGTCTTTGGGAGATGATGATTTGTGTCTGTTTAACAACCGGGTGCGTCGTGTCTATGACAAGAGAATGTTCAAAAGACACGGCACAAAATCCGGATGCTTTGAGTGTGGTGATCCAGGACACTTCATCGCCGACTGCCCCAAGCGCAATGGACACAAGAAGGGCACCGGTGGCAGCTTCCACGACTCCGGCAAGCATGACAGCTCATCCTTCAACAAGGGCAAGCCGAAGACCCGATTCTTCAAGAAGGCCCTGAAGGACTACCGGCGAGAGAACAAGAAGCGCGACAAGGCCTTCTTCGCCGAGATGGAGAAGAGCTACTCCAAGCAGTCCACGTCTTCTTCCTCTTCATCAAGCTCAAGCGATGAGGAGATCGTCATCAGGAAGGGGAAGGACAAGGACGATCCGGCGGGCCTCTGCTTCATGGCCTTCGGAGACAAGCCGAAGAGCCACTCACACCAGCGCCGAAGATCCTGCAAGAGCTTCTATTCAATGGCTCTTGGGGATAAGGAAGAAAAGAGCTCCTCCGACGACTCCGACGACGACAACAAGGACCGGGGACTGGAGGATGTTTGGATCATGGACTCAGGATGCTCTCGCCACATGACGGGACATCGCAGATGGTTCTCCAGTCTCACTCCCCCGAGCTCCAAAGAGTACATCACCTTCGGGAACAGTGGTCAAGGAAAAGTAAGTGGCATTGGCTCAATTCGCATTTCAGACCATTTTTCATTGAAGAACGTTGCTTTGGTTGGAAACTTGAACTTCAATTTGATCTCTGTTTCGCAACTTCTTGAGGATGGTTTGGAGGTGCGTTTTAAGAAGGGCAATTCTTCTGTGTTTGATTCTAGAGGGTCTTTGATTTGCCAGATCTTACCTTTCGGTAAGGTTTTTCGGATTGACTTCTCTAGTTTTTTTGGCCCTTCTCGCTGTTTGATTGCTGGATCTTCTTCTGAGCTCTGGAAGTGGCATAGGAGGTTAGGTCATTTGAGTTTTGATCTGCTAGTCAGGTTAAGCTCTATGGATCTCATCCGAGGATTGCCCAAGCTTAAAATGGAGAAAGATCTAGTTTGTCATCCCTGTCGTCACGGGAAAATGGTTGCCGCTTCTCACTCACCTGTGACTCAGGTGATGACTTCGTATCCGGGCGAGCTTTTACATTTGGACACTGTAGGTCCAGCTCGGGTACGCTCAGTCGGTGGAAAGTGGTATGCACTTGTGATTGTTGACGACTTTTCTCGATTCTCGTGGGTTTTCTTTTTGGAGTCTAAGGATGAAACTTTTCAATTTGTTCATGACCTGATTTTGAAGCTGAAGAATGAGAACAATGGTCGGATGCGAGCACTTCGCTCCGACAACGGCTTTGAGTTCAAGAACTTTCAGTTCGTCAGCTTCTGTAGTGATCAGGGTCTGGACCATCAGTTTTCTTCTCCTTACACTCCCCCACAGAACGGCGTTGTGGAACGAAAGAACCGCACGCTAGTCGAGATGGCCAGGACGATGCTCGATGAGCACAGGACTCCTAGGCGTTTTTGGGCTGAAGCCATGAACACGACTTGCTATCTAGCCAACCGCATCTTTCTTAGAGCTTACCTTTGTAAGACATCATATGAACTGTGGTTTGGCAGACAGCCCAAGGTGAGCCACTTGCGAGCGTTTGGCTGCAAGTGCTTTGTGCTCAAGAAGGGAGGGCATTTGGACAAGTTTGAGTCTCGTTGCTGGGATGGTGTTTTTCTTGGTTACGCATTGCATTCTCGAGGCTTCCGTGTTTGGAACCTCGAATCCCAGCTGCTTGTCGAGACTTGTGAGGTTTCATTTGATGAGTCCTTGCCTTCTTTGACTCCTTCTTTTGAGTCGTCTGATGGTGAGCTCGGAGAGTCCATCTTCGAGGAAGATGATGACACTCCAGCCGCTAATGAGGGTGGGCCTTCTGCACCCCCAGCAGAGCCCACACCTTCTGAGACTTCGACTGAGGACGAGAGCGGACCTCTAATCACTTCTTCCACTTCGATCGAGCCCCCTCAGTCGAGTCCAGAGGTGCCAGTTGCTGACTCCGGTGAGGTGACTTCAGATCACCAGGGAACCCGAGCAGTTCAGCGTGATCACCCCTCAGAGCTCATCATCGGTGATTTGACTGAGAGAACTTTGCGTTCATCTACCTCTCTTGCTGTGTTTGCTGAATCTGCATTTGTTGCATCTTTTGAGCTCAGAGACATTTCTCATGCTCTTTTTGATTCTAATTGGATTAATGCTATGCAAGAAGAGCTTGAGAACTTTGTCTGCAATCGGGTTTGGACACTAGTTGAGCCGCCTCCAGGATGCAACCCCATAGGCACCAAGTGGGTATTCAAAAACAAACAAGGTGAAGATGGAGTTGTGGTGCGCAACAATGCTCGACTAGTTGCCCAGGGTTATTGCCAGAAGGAAGGTATTGACTTTGAAGAAACCTTCGCTCCCGTTGCCCGTCTTGAGTCCATTCGTATTCTTCTGGCTTTTGCCGTTTCGAAGGGTTTTAAGCTTTTTCAAATGGATGTTAAGAGTGCTTTTCTGAACGGATACATAGAAGAGGAGGTTTATGTTAGGCAACCCCCGGTTTTGAGAACCCTAAGTTTCCTCGACATGTTTTTAAGTTGCACAAAGCTTTATACGGGTTGAAGCAAGCCCCCAGGGCTTGGTATGACCGATTGAAGCAATTTTTGTTGGGGAAGGGCTTTGTGATGGGTTCTGTGGACAAAACTCTCTTTTTGCTCAGAGTTGCTTCAGACTTCTTAGTTGCTCAGATTTACGTGGACGATATTATTTTTGGCGGTACTACTAATGATCTTGTGTCCAAGTTTTCTGAGCAGATGCATAGTGAGTTTGAGATGACCCTCATGGGTGAGCTCAAGTACTTCTTAGGGCTCCAGATCAAGCAGACTAAGGACGACACCTTCATCCACCAAGGTAAGTACACTCGCGACATGCTTAAGAAATTTGACTTTGGTGGTGAGTTGAAGCCGCAGATGACACCGATGGGCACATCTGGGGGTCTGGACAAGGACGAGAGCGGCGTCAAGGTCAATAAAAGGGAGTTTCGAGGGATGATCGGTTCGCTGTTATATTTAACGGCAACAAGACCAGACATACAGTTCGCCGTGGAACTTTGCGTGCGCTTCCAGTCTTCACCACGCGCGTCTCATCGGCAGGCTGTCAAGCGCATCTTCAGGTATCTCACTTATGCGCCTGATCTTGGTCTTTTCTATTCAGCATCATCTTCTCTCGATTTATCTGGATTTTTAGATGCCGATTTTGGTGGGTGCCGGTTGGATCGCAAGTCGACTTCCGGTACTTGCCAGTTTCTTGGTTCTTCTCTTGTCTCTTGGTCTTCTCGAAAGCAATCTGGAGTTGCTCTTTCGACCACAGAGGCTGAGTACGTAGCTGCTGCTAGCTGCTTCTCACAGTTGGTTTGGATGATTTCCACTCTACGAGATTTTGGGTTGTTCTTTCCTACCAGAGTTCCTTTGTTTTGCGACAGCACCAGTGCAATTAGTGTAGGGAAAAACCCATGTCTCCATTCAAAAACCAAACACATTGATGTGCGCTTTCACTTCTTGCGGGATCAATATGAGAAAGGTGTCATTGACCTTGTTCATGTTGATACCCATCATCAGTTGGCTGATATTTTCACCAAACCCCTAGATCAGTCTACATTCGAGCGTTTACGAGGGGATTTGGGTGTTGTGTATCCTTTTTAGGATATTTTGCGTCAGTTCTTCTTTCTTCTTTACTCTTTTCTTGAGTCTTTTTATGTGTGTTCATATCATACATATTCACATATCACACTTTTGAGCCTGCTTCTGTTATATGATTGAACTGCTTTACTTATTCTAGCTGGTACATGCTTTTGATTACTTGTCAATGATCATGTCTTGTCTCAGTTTGCTTGATAAGTCTGATATCTGTCATATGCATGGCTTTTTATGCTTTAAAATTGAAAAATGATCACCATTGCTTCTGATAACTAGCATGCGTAGGCTGAATGTTCTTGCTATCTGTTACATGCCTCGTAACTAGTTCCTGACTTGGATGTAAATATGCAACTTGGACATCTGTATGCTTTAATCATGGAAATGTGCTATAATATAATGAAAAACCAAAAAAATGAAAATTCCATGCCTTTTTAGGCTTAAAATTGAAAAGATCCAGGTGGGTTTGTCTTGTCGCATTGCATTGTTCTGGACTGCGTACCATAGCACTTTGGTATGAACTAGGACACTGTAGTGTATGCCAAGACCAATGTCTTAAGCTTCTGATGGTCCAGTTCTGGCCTAGGCTTGACTTGGTCGGTCAGCATAAGGTTTGACATGCAAATAACCCTTGGCAAAAATGAAAAAAGGGAAAAGAAAAAGCTTGAAAATTGAAATGATAACAAGTTTGCTGAAGCACTTTGTTTTTGGACAATGCTTATCTTGGTAGATATCAGTTAGCTTTTGCATCTCATGCTTTACCTTGCTTGTTTATTGGAACATGTGGTGATGCTTTTGTTTGCAAAAACTGAAAAATGCGTGCAAATGACCTTCTTTAGATATCATCTGTTGCACTGATCATGCCATGTATCGTTACAGTATGTCTTTTGCTGTATCTGTTAGATGTTGTAATTGCAGTCAATCATATCTGAGAAGCATGCTTTCTACACTCCTTATGCACTCCAGTTGAAATCACTGCATATTTTGAGGAGGAGTTGCATTTCAGGGGGAGTCTGTGTCTCTTTTGAGTGCTTGATGAGTTCACTTGTCAACAAGGGGAAGAAAATTTGGGATCAGAGTTTAAGGGGGAGTTCTTACTCTGTTGATATCCTTGTTGTTCTGAAATCGCACTCATTTTGAGCTTTTACGTTTTGGTTAACCATAATGACCGCTTCTTGCTTTTGTTCAGCTTTTTGGTTATTAGGGTTAAACTTTTACCTTATTTTCTTCTTCTTTGTTTTTCTTGTGCTTCGTTTTCGTGTTTCCACAGTTGTTCGCAGGTGCTGAAGAGCTGAAGAAGAGGAGTGTTGACAATGCACTCATCAAGGGGGAGATTGAGGAGCCATGCTGAATAGTGTGGGCCTCATGACTCCAGAAGTGATGAGTCATTGTCAACGATAGTCAAAGAGGACAAAAGAAGAAGAGATCTGCTGTTTCATGGGCCGCGTGTGACTCAGGTACACGGGCAGCGAGCGACTGTCGGGCAGAGGAGGCTGCGAAGTCGGGCTAGCCCAATCCGGGTACATGGGCTAGAAGCAGTAGAAGACCCACTGGGCTGTTGACCAGGACTGACTCAGGTACACGGGCGGCGAGTGATTGCCGGGCTGAGAGAGCTGCGGAATCAGGCCGGCCCAATCCGGGTACCTGGTGCAAAGTCGGTGGAGGCTTTGTCAGTTTCGGCGCAAAACTGACAACCGTTGATTCTGTATCCGACTGTTCAGAAGAGAAGCCGTAGTCGCTACGAAATCTTAGCTTCCGGATAAGTCATCTGTAACTCTAGGCCCACAGTCAGTCAGTCGTGTCTGTAAAAATACCTAAGGGTAGTAGAGTCTTTTCCTTTATTCTTGCGTTTGTAAAAACCCTAAGGGGCTGGTAGAATATTCCTAGTGTTGGGCAGCCTATAAATAGGGCCCCAATCCCTAGGGTTTGGACTACCCTTCTAGAAATCACTTTTTCAATCATCCCTTCGGTCATTTTGTTCCTGCGTGCTTTTTCTCTCTCCCTGTGTGCGCCGCCAGGCAACCTCTTGTTTTTCTTGAGATTCATTTGGCTCTTTACTGTTTGGAAGCTTTTATTCCTATTGATTCTCATGCGCAGCACTTCATTTAAGGTTCTGTTGGTTCGGTTTGCACACAACTAATTTATTCCTAAGCAGAAACTTCTCCGTGGCTTCTGTTTGTTCTTCACAAGAGTACTAGTTCTTGTGGCTGGTAGCAAGTAGTACTACTTTCCTGTAGCTACAGTATGCTAGTACTTTAGCCTTGCTTTTCCTGTGTTGCTTTTTGATCGAGTTGGCAGGGCCAAAGTCCCTTTTCTTGTGTGAAGTCCAACTCTGTGAAGCAGACTTCGAATCTGCAAGCTTCGAATTTGGATACTTCGAATCTGCATACTTCGAATCTGCAGGCTTCGAATCTGCATACTTCGAATCTGCATACTTCGAATCTGCAACCTTCGAATCTGCAACCTCCGAATCTGCAACCTTCGAATCTGCAACCTCCGAATCTGCAACCTCCGAATCTGCAACCTCAGAATCTGCAACCTCTGAATCAGCAGACTTCGAATCTGCAGACCTAGTCAATCTGTTCTCGCTTTGCTGTTTAGTTTTCTTTTTAAATGCGTTGGGTTTTGGGAGCAGGCCATTGATTCAAAAGAATTTTTTAGGCGCCCATTCACCCCCCCTCTGGTCGCTACTTTCGGTCCTACACCAGTCCGAGTTCTTCCTTAGTCCAGCAGCAAGCGGCCGCAATAGCTGCGGCATCAGGGACTTCAGGAGCCCCTAGGGTTTACGACCCTAGGGAACTAAGGCCCCCTCCGATAAGTTTTCGGATCAAACCTTCATTTTGGATCGATCCACATGCACCGAGAAGATGATCTAGGAAGCAGTAGGCGATCGGGTGGGACCTGAAGTGAAGGTGAGGGCTCCTGGTAAACAAGTGATCACCATGCCGCGAGAAGGATTGGTAGTGGTCTTCGAAGCTTTCTTCGATGTGGGCCTCAGACTGCCATCTTCGATGCTCTTGGCCGTGGTGCTACAAATGTACAATGCGGAGCTCCCACAACTGTCTCCAAACACTCTCGCCCGCCTAGCCATCTTTGAATGGACTATGTGGGCAAAAGGGTGCGAAGGGAGAGCGGAAGTCTTCGCAACGATGCACGAAGCTAGCTGCTAGCCAAAAAAGTGATACGGGCTAGACGGCTCCACAACAATACTAGCCTTCGGGAGTATCAACTTTCAACTCTGTAAGGAGTACGAGAAGAAATTTCCGGCAAAGGCTACCAACGAGCGATGGTATTTCGACTGGATACTTCGTTGGTTTTATGCCGAGGTTGGGATGGACTCCAGGCTAGCGGGGCCTATTCGGGAGATCTCTTACCGAAGACTAGCAGAGGTCTCGGTGGAGGCGAGCACCATTCAAGTCCGCCTTCGCCTTATGGACATCGTCGGGCACCGCATGAGCATGCGGGATTTAACGGAGGAGTTTGTCGCCCTTCACATTCCTCCCCTCAAGGCTAGCTGGCCAGTAGCCTTCCAGGGGTCTAAGGACGGGGGCCTTCGAGAAATTCCCTCTGAATCTATAGGTATATTCCTTAATTTCCTTTTGCATTTCAAGTATTTTGTTCCGGTGTTATATTCGTATGTATTTTTACAAAATCTATATCTTGGCATATGCGGGCTCTCGGCTGACAATGACTCTAGAGCAAATAATGAGGGCCACCGAAAAAATAATCGGAGCCCCTAATCCTACCGAAAAGAAGCTTAGGATCGAGATGGTCGGAGTCTGGGAAAGGTTTAATAGGGCATGGAGTATGCTCGACGGTGAACCCCCTCTTCTGCTAAACCTTGATGTCCCTGACCCGATCCCAAGAAAAAGGAAGGCGGACTGGGGACCTAGCGCCGCTCCAAAGCCCCCTTCGAAGAAAACAGCCCGGAAGCCAAAGAGCCCAACTGTGAAGGGGTCCCTTTGACCTCCTCCCGCTTCGGACCCTGCTCCAGCGAAGGTGGCAGAAGAAGAGATGCTCGAAGATGAGCAACCGACCAGAGAAACCTTGGCGGCCGTGCCAGAGGCCACATAATGAGAGGAGGCCGAAGGGGCCCAGGCAGCTATGGAAGAAGTGGCTGAAGAGGCCCAGGTAACAGAAGTAGAAGACCATGGGCAGGTACAAGCCCTAGAAATTCAGATGGTGGAGCCAAGGGACCCTGGGCAGGCGAATGCCGAAGGGGTCTAGGCGGCCGAGACGGGAGCTTCGGAGCCAGAGCATCTTGAGGGAGCTCGGGCAACGGAGTCTGAAGATTCAGTGCCCACGGATAATGGGGTAGCGGCAGCAGAGGAGACGGGGCCCTAGGCGACTCATTCGCCACTTAGGGTCTCTACAGACTCTGGGGAAGATTTTCTCCGGTTGTTCGAACAGACGGACAGTCCGAATTAGTCTCCTATTGTCGGCAATAGAGGTATTTTCTTTTCTGCCTTAGCTTCACACTTGTTATTTTTAGCCCAATTACTTTAATTAAGTCATTACAGATATTTACATTGTTTTGGTTATACCAGCGGAGGACCCCTCTAAGGTATCCTCGCCCTCATCGAAGGGAGCTTAACCGAAGGGAAAGACTCCTACCATAGTGGTAGACTTGTCTGACTCATCCAACGAGGGCCACTTATAGGAGGCCTTAGAGGGGACCTTTCTTCGCTTAGAGCCTTCGCCCATGGTCTACGATTGGAGAGCGCTGGGGAAGCTCCCTATCCTGGCTCCATTCTTGGCTCAGAGAACCGTGGTTCAGGGTATACTGGAGCCTCTGGCTCGGGTCTACCGCGAAGTTGGCGAGACTGAGTTGGTGGCCGAGGTGAGCCGAGCCGAGGGGTCAGACCTTCACTCTCGAGCAGGCTGCTTACCAGGTATAAGAGCCTTCGCTACTTTATTGTTTAATCATTTATAAAAACTTTATCTCATACTTACTTCCCTCCCTATTTTGTAGTTCATGGTCTTGGCTCGCTCGACCTCGAGCTCGTATGGCCATGAGTGCCATCGGCTCGGAGGGGAGGTTGCCACTCTCCGGGACCGCCTTGCTGACACAGAGGAGAGGACCTCGAACTTGGAGGATACACTCCAAGAGGAGCAAAGAAAAAGAGCTGCCTTCGAGGATGAAGTCGACAACCTGCGGGCCAAACGAGCAACGTCCGCGGTCGAGGTTGAAAAGCTTCGGTCCGAGAGAAGTGCCCTAGCAGCCGAAGTGGATCGGCTCAACGCTCAATGAGATATCTTCGAGTCAAGGGCCTTCGAGCTGACCTCTTTGACCGTCGGGCTAAGAGTGTTTGTGGAGGGTCTGCGCGCGGAGCAGGCAAAATGCGAAGGGGTAGCGTCCGAGACTATGGACATTCTCCAGGGCGTCCTGTAGCGTTTTGGCACCTCGTGCCCCTCATCCTCAGTCGTCTCCAATGAGCCCCTAGCTCATCGCATGAAGCTTATCTAAGTGGCGGCAAGGATGATGGACTCCACAACGGCTCGATACGGAGAGATCTCCGGGAGAGTGGCTACCCTTGGCATCCTTCATCATTTGGAGGACATCGGGGGCTCTGTTTCTCCGGCAATAGAGGTAGCTCCCGTCAGCTTCGACGACGAGGGGTTGCTAGCCCCTTCGCCTAGTGCCAGCATAGCTTGGAAGGCCTTCCAAGCAGCCTAGAAGGCCGAAAGCCGCAAAGCTACGAAGGCGTGGATTGACGAAGTTCAATGCCAGAAGCACACACAAACACATCCTCCTCCGATGCCTTCGCCAGGACATCCTCCGCTGGACCCGAAGGTGTAGTCTCCTTAGGGATCCGTATGTACAAGCCTTGTAATATTTCTTTGATCAATGAATGAAAAGGTCTTCTTTTTGAAATGTTTGCACCCAGGACCTATATCTTTCTCTTCATCTCTCGACTTCTAAGTTCTCAACGTTACCGACGAACTTCGAGATCTATGGGCTATGTTCGAAGCCTTGAGACCTGATAGACGCCCCCACTTTTCTATCCCTCACGACGACTTAGGGAAAGTTGCACCCGACATGCTTAGCGAGGTATTCTCTTTTATAAAAGAAGAGGAAAAAAAGTAGAAGTAGTGGGGGTATCCTCCTCGTCGTTGGAGTATATAGATCGGTCCGACGCAGATTAGTCTGATGAAGAACGAAGGTCGGCTACAGTGGAGCATAGCCCCGAAAGGCTTCGAACTTGGGAAGAGATTCAAGAGGAGCAGCGGGCCTAGAGGGCTTCGAAAAAGAAGAAGAAGCCAAAAACCAAAATTTCGAGGAGGACTAAGAAGCCCCAAACTGCTTCAGGAGCTTCGACGTCTCGGGGGAACCAGTCTAGCCTCCGGGATTGAAGGGGTCTTCGATTTCTTATTGGCTTAGACACATATTTTTCATAGTGTGTATAGTTAATAACTATGAACTTGTAATTTTACAACATTTGTCCTTGAAGAAATAAAATTATACGTTTGTCCGATCGTGCTTGTACACCCCGCCCCCCTTTTGTGAGGGTCGATATTTTTTGAAAATGGGGGCCACACGTAATGCTTAGTACCATTTGGATTATGTCTTGTAGATTGCACTTAGTCACTTTGGACTCATAGGATGCTTCGGACCAGTGGTCCGGAATCCCAATACTTAGTCACTTTGGACTCATAGGATGCTTCGGACCGGTGGTCCGGAATCCTAATACTTAGTCACTTCTAACTCATAGGATGCTTCAGACTGGTGGTCTGAAATCCTAATACTTAGTCACTTCGGACTCATAGGATGCTTCAGACCAGTGGTCCGGAATCCTAATACTTAGTCACTTCAGACTCATAGGATGCTTCGGACCAGTGGTCTGGAATCCTAATACTTAGTCACTTCAGACACATAGGATGCTTCGGACCAGTGGTTCGGAATCCTAATACTTAGTCACTTCAGACTCATAGGATGCTTCGGACCTGTGGTCCGGAATTCTAATACTTAGTCACTTTTGACTCATAGGATGCTTCATACCGGTGGTTCGGAATCCTATTTTTTGGTCACTCCGGACTCTTTTCAGGATGCTTCGCACCGGTGGTCTGGAATCCTGTTTTTTGGATGCCATACCTCGCAGAACTAGTCTCACGCCTCAATGCATCCACCGCGGTAGGGTTTCATTCTAGGGTGCGCATACATTGAACAATATCCTTTATTTATGAACAAGAAATTCTCATTTTACAATTGCTATCACGCGAAGTAGCGTTTAAGGTGCTCCGCATGTCAAACGTGCTTCAACTCCTTTCCTTCTAAATTAGCTAACTTCAATGATCCTGGTCACCCTGATCAGAGTATAATATATGGGTCTTCCCACTTGTTGGCTAATTTTCCTGTAGAAAGGACGCTTCGAAGGAAAAGATGGTCGGGCCTCAATTCTTTAAGATTTACTTTGGGATTGTACCAAGCCTTCGTCTGTTCCTGATACTTCGTTAGATTCGCCACAGCTCGAGGCCTTGTTTCTTCACATAAATCCAGCGAAGCCCGCCTTTCGTCTTCATCTTTGGGTACCATTGCTCTCAAAGAGCCCCCTTTAGTTCTGTCGGAGTCATGGCTTCATCTCTAAATAGTAGTCAAAACGGAGTGAACCCCGTTGTTCTGGCTTGAGTGGTCCTAATGGACCATAAATTTTTTGGCAATTCTTCAATCCAGAGTCCTTTAGCGAGGCCTACTATACAGCGATTTAAGCCATATAGGATATTCCCGTTTGCTCTTTCAACGGCTCCGTTGGATTGGGGGTGTCTTACAATCGTGAAGCACAGTTGAATGTCGAGGCCTTCGCAAAACTCCCTGAAGGGCTCGACATCGAACTGTGTGTTGTGGTCTATTGTCAGCTCTCTAGGTACCCCGAACCTACAAATAATATTTTGCCAGAAAAACTTTTGTACATTATTTGAAGTAATTGCGATTAGGGGTTTGGCCTCCACCCACTTCAAAAAGTACTCTATTGCTACTACTGCAAACTTCAAACTCCCTTTGGCCTTTAGAAAGGGACCGATTAGGTCCATTCCCCACCTAGCCAAGGGCCAGACCAGGGCAATGACCTGCAAGGATACTAGGGGGCGATGGCTTCGCCTTCCCATCCACTGACACCCTTGGCAAGTACGAACGAGGTCCTTCGCATCAACCATGATTGTTGGCTAGTACAACCCTTGACGAAGTGCTTTGCCGGTGAGGGCCGAAGGGCTAAATGGCTGCCACATAACCCTTCATGGATATCATGAAGTATCTCTTGACCTTTGGGCTGGGTGATGCATTGAAGCAATGGTGAGCATACCCCAGACTTATAGAGCTTGCCATCGATAAGGTGATAGCGTCGATCTCTTGACTGTAGTCTTGCTAGTTCCGGTCCTTTGGGTAAGGTGGCTTCATTTCATAGCATGCTCATGATTGGGCTTCACCAATCAGTAATAGGGACACAGGAGACTTCGGTAGGGGGTGGTTGTTGCACCGAAGGGGTTGATAAAATCTTGAAAAAAGCCCCTACCGGGACATCCTGGCCTCCTGTTGCAGCTTTGGCCAATATATCGGCTTCTTGGTTGTCTCCCCTTAGGATGCTTCAAACAGTTATCCCTTTGAAGGCAGTCTCCGTCTTTCGAATTTCGACTAGATACGCTGCGAGGTCCTAATACCTAGCTTGAAAGCTTTTATCCACATGTCCTGTAATAATCTGGGAATCCGTCTTGATAGTAACCCTAGCAGCGCCAAGAGCACGCTGCCTTTCGAAGGCCTAGTAGGACCCCTTCGTACTCTGCTATATTATTGGTGGCTTTAAAGTTGAGCCTCACAGAGTACATTGCTTTTGCCCCGAAGGTGAAATAATCACAACCCCTCTCCGGAAGCTTTGTATGCACCATCGGAGTAGATTATCCATATCCCCTCGCTCGGGCTTTCCGAAGCCCAAACCACGGGAGGAGTCCACTCCGCCACGAAGTTAGCAATAACCTGCGATTTACTGGTCATTCGTGCAGCGAAGGATATGCCGAAGGGCTCTAATTCGACCACCCATTTCCCTATCCTTATGGTGGAGTCCCTGTTATGGAGCATGTCCCCCAAGGGCTAAGATGTCGGGACCATTACATTATGGGCTAGAAAATAATGTCGTAGCTTCCTCGAAGCCATTACAAGGGCACATGCAATTTTTTCAAGCTCAGAGTACCTCGTCTTCACCCCCAATAGTGCTCTAGAGACGTAATATACCGGATTTTGAACCAACTTCCCCTCTGTCTCCGCTTCTCGCACCGATACTGCACTTATGGCGAAGCTTGTTGTCGCGAGGTATAGTAATAAGGTCTCATCGACGAGGGGGGTTGTCAATGTAGAAAGATTTGCGAGGTACTATATAATGTCTTCAAAATTCTTCTGACACTCCGGAGTCTAGGCGAAGTCTTCTGAGCTCTTCAAGGCTTTGGAGATAGGGAGGCTCGACGCCGATTAGCACCATGAGGCGGTTGAGTTTCTTCGTGAGGAGACGAAGAACTTGATCCAGTAGAACGGCGAGCTGCAGCGCAAGATCATGCAGCTGCAGAAGGATATCGCGGAGATGGTTCCCCTCCTCCTGAGGAAGAGGAAGCCCATCCGTGAGCCCGTCCCTCGCCCCAAGCGGATCCCGCCACACCCTTCCACCACCGGACCATCCACCGCCAGCACCCCCGCACCACGCCCCGGCCTCGTCTCCGACCCGATTATCGAGAACTTTCTCGAGCCCACCATCCCTCAGGAGCCACGTACTCGTGGTTCCGAGAGCACGGAGACCGCCTCCGGTGGCGAGTAGACATTAGAAGCCGCTATTTTAATAAAATAATTCTTGTATGTGGTGCTATCTACAACGAGTTGTGTTGTAGATAAAATAAAAGCTTGATTGTAATAAACAATTTTTACCACTGATTTATATGCATGAAATTTTTGAGCTATTTTCTTGTATTGTCATCATCTTTTTACCTTATGGCATGATATTCAGAAGATGGATGACCAACGGAACGCTGGTTCCAACAACGGAGAAGGAGGAAGCCGCGATGCACCCGAGGGTGTTGTACCCAACTGGGGTGCAACGGGTCCACGTCAGTCTGGGTCGCCATCCGCCAACCACCATACTTTGGCGGAGATGATGGCGAATCAGATCCAGCTAATCACCGCCCTCCTCACTCAGATGTAGCACCAACAAGTTCAGTTGGACCGTCTACAGAATGGGGAAAACGCCCCTCGCGCACCAGCACCCGCACCCGCTCCCCAACTTTCGGAGTTCCTGCGTGTGCGTCCCCCTATCTTCTCGAGCACCACCAACCCAATGGAGGCCGGAGATTGGCTTCGCACCATTGGAAAGAAGCTGGACCTCCTCCCCTGCACCGACCAAGAGCGAGTGGCCTTCGCCACTCATCAGCTCCAAGGTCCCACCGCCGAATGGTGGGACAACTACCGTGAGTCCCAGCTTGAGGACCACGTGGTAACATGGGCGGAGTTCACCATCGCCTTTCGCGCCGCCCACGTCCCCGCCGGTGTCATCGCGGTAAAGCAGTAGGAGTTCCGCAACCTGCAGCAGGGCAGCCGAACCGTCATGGAGTACCTCCATGAGTTCAACCGCCTCGCCCGCTACGCACCGGAAGAAGGGCGCACCGACGCCCTCAGCCAGGCCAAGTTCCTTCGGGGACTTAAGGATGAGCTGTCCATCCAGCTCGTCGCCACCGACTACGCCGATTTCCAACGGCTAGTCAATAAAGCGCTCATCCAGGAGACTGAGCAGAACAAGTTGGACCTCAAGAAGAGGAAGATGATCGCCTTCAAGCATCAACAAGCGAATTCCCAGAGGCCCCGCTTCGTCCCTCTGCCACCAGCGCCCGCCTACCATCCTCGGCCCGCCTACAGGCCACCTCACGCCGCCGGTGGATCCAACGCTGGGCATCCTCGCCCCGCTCCACCAGCTCTGGCCGCTCAGCCGCCGCCAGCCGCCAAGGCCCCGGTCTTGAAGGATCGCCAAGGGAGGCCGGTCGTCTGCTTCAACTGCCGCAAGGAAGGGCACTACTCGCACCAGTGTCCCCACCCCAAGCAGCCCCAAGGCGCGGCACCCAACCAGGCGGTTCGTGCCCGCGTCAACCACATCAACGCGGAGGAAGCTCAGGAGGCTCCCAATGTCGTGCTCGGTACGTTTACCATGAATTCCGTACCTGCCATAATTTTATTTGACTCTGGAGCGACACACTCCTTCGTCTCGGAAGATTTTGTGAAAATCAACGAATTGGACGTACTCCCTCTATCCGTCCCCATGGTGATTGCCACTCCCGGTAATAAAACCTTAGCCCACTTATACAGTCCCAAGGTTAATATAGAGATCCAAGGAGTATTGTTCCGAGCCGAGCTAGTCCTCATAAAATGCACCGGACTCGACCTCATCCTAGGGATGGATTGGTTGATGAAGCACAAGGGAGTGATCAATTGTGCCAACAAGTCCGTCACAGTGACCAACCCTGAAGGCGCAGCCGTCACTTTTCTGATGACCAGTCGCAAGCCACTCGAAGTGTCCCTCCACTCGCTAGCTCTTGAAGAAGTGCCCATAGTCAAGGAGTTCATGGACGTCTTCCCTGAAGACCTACCAGGAATGCCTCCCAAGAGGGACATCGAATTCAAAATCGAACTTGTCCCCGGGACCACTCCAATCTCCAAGCGCACATACTGGATGGCCGCTAATGAATTAGCCGAGGTCAAGAGCAACATCGAAGACCTAGAGCAGAAAGGGTACATCCGACCGAGTACCTCGCCCTGGGGTGCACCGGTTATCTTTGCCATGAAGAAAGACAAGACCAAGAGGATGTGCGTGGACTATAGAGCCTTGAACGACGTAACCATCAAGAACAAATACCCATTGCCTCGGATCGATGACCTGTTCGATCAACTAAAGGGATCCTCGGTGTTTTCCAAGATTGACCTCAGGTCAGGTTATCACTAATTGAGGATTAGAGAAGAGGACATACCCAAGACCGCCTTCACCTCCCGCTATGGACTCTACGAGTATACAATGATGTCGTTCGGACTCACGAATGCCCCGGCCTTTTTCATGAACATGATGAACAATGTATTCATGGAGTTCTTGGATAAGTTCATCGTGGTATTCATCGACGATATCCTCATTTACTCCAAGACCAAGGAAGAACACGAAACCTACCTCCGTCTGACCCTCGGAAAGCTAAGGGAGCAGCAATTGTACGCCAAATACAGCAAGTGCGAATTTTGGTCGTCTGAGGTGAAATTCCTAGGCCATGTCATATCTGCCGGAGGAATAGCAGTGGACCCAACCACCGTGGAAGCAGTGACCAACTGGCTGCAGCCCACGACCGTGACCGAGATCCAGAGCTTTCTCGGATTGGCCGGATACTACCGCCGGTTCATCGAGAATTTTTCAAAGATCGCCAAGCCTATGACCAGACTTCTGCAGAAAGAAGTGAAGTTTGAATGGACCCCTGATTGTGAGGAAAGCTTCCAGACCCTCAAGAAGAAGCTCGTGTCAGCCCCTATTCTGACTCTGCTAGACATCCGGAAAGACTTCCACGTCTACTGTGATGCCTCTCGTCAAGGATTGGGATGCGTCTTAATGCAAGAAGGGAAGGTGATATCCTACGCCTCCCGACAACTGAGACCGCATGAGCTGAACTACCCAACCCACGACCTGGAATTAATAGCCGTGGTTCATGCCTTGAAGATATGGAGACACTACCTTGTGAGAAACAGGTGTTAAGTCTTCACCGACAACAAGAGCCTCAAGTACATATTCACCCAACCGGACCTGAACCTCAGGCAAAGGAGATGGTTGGAACTGGTCAAGGATTACGACTTGGGCATCCATTATCATCCAGGCAAGGCAAATGTGGTGGCAGACGCCCTTAGTCGAAAAGGGTACTGCAACGCCATCATGATTCTGGACCAGGCTCCCTTACTTTACAAGGAGATGGAAAGGCTGAATTTAGGGATCACCACCCGAGCATACCTCGCTGCCTTGTAGTCTCGGCCTGTCTTGATAGACCAGATCCGAGAAAAGCAGAAGGAAAACCCAGATATCTTGGAGATCCAGCAGAACATGCGGAAGGGTAAAGCCCCCGGATTTTCCGAGGACGAGCATGGTACCATCTGGTTCGGAAACCGGATATGCGTACCTGACCAACCTGAGTTGAAGACTCTCATCCTTCAAGAGGCCTACGATACTCTATACTCCATACATCCCGGGAGTACCAAGATGTATCAAGATCTGAAGGAAAAATATTGGTGGGTCAGCATGAAGAGAGAAATAGCTGAGTATGTGGCCAAGTGCAACACATGCCGGTGAGTCAAGGCAGAGCATCAAAGGCCTGCTAGACTATTGCAGCCTCTCAAAGTCCCTAAATGGAAGTGGGAAGAGATAGGAATGAACTTCATCACGGGACTACCTAGGACCCAAGCTAGTCATGATTCTATCTGGGTGATCGTCGACCGACTCACCAAGGTGGCTCACTTCATTCCGGTCAAGACGACCTACACTGTTGCCAAGTTGGCTGAGTTATATATGACCCGGATAGTATGCCTTCACGGGGTTCCTAAGAAGATTGTATCTGACCGTGGGAGTCAGTTTACCTCCAAGTTTTGGAAGAACGTTCAAGAGGAACTCGGCACCCGGCTGAACTTTAGCACCGCCTACCATCCACAGACCGACGGTCAAACTGAAAGGGTCAACCAGATATTGGAAGATATGCTTAGAGCTTGCGCTCTAGACTTTGGCAGAATGTGGGACAAGAACTTACCCTATGCAGAGTTCTCCTACAACAACAGCTATCAAGCCAGCCTGCAAATGTCCCCGTTCGAAGCACTCTATGGACGTAAGTGCAGAACGCCGTTGCTCTGGGATCAAACCGGATAATCACAACTATTTGGGACAGATATATTAAGAGAAGTCGAAGAGAAGGTCAAGATCATAAGGGACTGGTTAAAGATAGCCCAGTCCCGACAGAAGAGCTATGCCGATAACCGTCGAAGGGACCTAACCTTTGAGGAGGGCGATTATGTCTATCTCCGAGTCACTCCCCTCCGCGACACTCAAAGGTTCAACATGAAAGGCAAGCTAGCACCCCGCTACGTCGGACCTTTTCAGATCCTCCGACGGCAGGGAGAAGTGGCATATCAACTTGAACTGCCTCCATCTTTGGCAGGAGTTCATGATGTGTTCCATGTCTCTCAGTTGAAGAAGTGCCTTCGTGTGCCCGCCGAGCAAGCCGATCTTCAACAGCTCAACGTCCAAGAAGACTTGACCTACACCGAGAAACCCATCAAGATCTTGGAAACTAAAGAAAGGGTAACCAGGAGTCGTGTAGTTCGCTTCTACAAGGTTCAGTGGGACAACCACCCCGCCGAAGAAGCTACATGGGAAAAGGAAGACGAACTTAAAGCCCAATACCCCGAGTTGTTCGAGTAACGTTCCAATCTCGAGGACGAGATTCTTTGTAAGGGGGATAGGTTTGTAACACCCCAAATTTTCAAAGGAATAAAATATTATTTAATTCAATTTCCTGGATTTTATTATTCTGAAAATACCTTTAAATACTCTTCTTTACCATTTTAAACTACAACATAGAGTAGATGGCCAAACCAGGAGCTAAAACTTTTTGTGTATGATCCTAAGACCAGAATACATTTTTAAGAATTTTTATAAATTTTTACCAACCTTGGAAGTAGCCCTAAGATTTTAATATATTTCCTGGAATTATTTTTATTCAGAAATGTTTTGAAACAGTATTGGGCCTCCCTCCTCCCTTTCTCTCTCTCTCGGCCGGGCCAGCCCGTCACCCTCGCCCGCCTCTGGCTGATAGCCCGACCCCACCTGTCGGCGCCAATCGTCCCCTTTCGTGCCCGAGCCCGACCCCACCCGTCAGCCTCCTCACTCGCCCGCTCGCGCCCGCTGCTCGGTGGACCCCGCTTGTCAGGTCCTTCGTCCCCGCGAGATCCGCCCCCAAATCGCCCCCTCGCCGGCCGACACCATTACTCGCCTCGGATCCCTTGCCCCCGACCCCCTCCCCTCGAATTAAGCCTGGCAATCAAACCCCCGCACTCCGGTGACCGTTTCCCCATTAAACCCAGCCGGATCGCGTCCCGATTCAACGAATCCGCCTGCAACCCGATGATGGGGGAATGGTCCCGATCTTCCGCTAGGTAAAGGATAGCTTGGGTTGGTGGAGAATCTCGACGTTGGCGATCCAAGGCTCCGGTCCGGCGGATCAAAACCTTGCAATCATTACACCACTGTCTCCGTTGGTTATCAACCACGCAGAACGCGATTGACCTCGCCACGAAGGCTAATTCCTGCAAGCGAACCCAAGAACACAAGCAAGAACAGGAAGGATACAAATCGAATGCCAAATCACAGACAAACGAAGATAAGATGAGGTTTCACAACGCCAATGCAGCAGCCAATCGGTCCGGTGCAAGAGGCGGGATCTAAACACAACAGTGTAGATGCAACAAAGCAAAACCTAACCCTAGAGGTGGCTGGCGTGAGAATATATAGGGCGGCGGCCTGTGGAAGGGGAACAGACTTGGGCTGTGGGCTAGAAGACGTACAGACTCAGATTATGGCCAACATGGCCCAGTTCTGTCACGCAGTACTGTTTTAAATACACAGGACGACTCGAGACTCCAAATGAGGTTGAAACCAACGGCAAACGATCCGTCTTCTCCTCAGCTTTCCAAAAAGTCAAAGAACGCGCCAATCGGACTTCGTATGAGGAAATTATGCCCATTTTGGTGAATGGTAGTCGATGTAGTCCGAACCAGCGAATTCTTGACTTCAAATCATCCGTGCGGCTCCGTCTTCAACTCCAACTCTCCTATTCCATCTCCCATGTTCCTAAGCAACAAAATATCACTAGTATTCAGTAGCATCCCATCCAAACAAATATAATCAAAGTTGCTAAGGAACGAATTAACCTCATGGTTCAAGCGACGGGCACGGGCGCGTGTGATTGGTCCTTGTAGTTGAATTGTAGGTGGAGGCTCCATGTGTGTATCATGTGAAGTGATGTCCTCATCATCCTCCCCCTCTTGAATTGGAGTCGTCCTCGACTCAAGCTCATCATCATCTCCCAAATAGGGCTTTAAATCTGAAATGTTAAATGTGGGACTAACCCCAAAAACTGCAGGCAACTCAAGCCTATATGCATTGTCATTTATCTTCTCTAGCACACGGAAAGGACCATCAGCACGTGGCATCAATTTAGACTTTCTTAAATCAGGAAAACGATCCTTGCGCAAGTGCAACCAAACAAGATCACCTGTTTCAAATGTTATCTCTTTTCTACCCTTACTACCATAAGCACGATATTTCTCATTCATTTTCTCTATGTTTGCTTTAATAGTTTCATGCATCTTAAGCAATAATTTAGCACGTGTAGTAGCATCAAAATTCAAGTTTTCAGATGGTGGTAATGGTAGCAAATCAATAGGAGCACGTGGATTAAAGCCATAGACCACTTGAAACGGACTTACCTTAGTAGTGGAGTGTACTGACCTATTATATGCAAACTCAATATGAGGTAGACACTCTTCCCAGAGCTTCAAGTTGGTCTTCAAAACAGCCCTCAACATGGTGGACAATGTGCGGTTGACGACCTCCGTTTGTCCATCCGTTTGAGGGTGACAAGTAGTAGAAAACAACAGCTTCGTCCCCAACTTATGCCACAACGTCCTCCAAAAATGACTTAAGAATTTGGCATCACGATCTGAAACGATGGTATTGGGAACTCCATGCAAGCGTACGACCTCTCTGAAAAACAAAACAGCAACATTTGTAGCATCGTCGCTCTTGTGACAAGGTATAAAATGCGCCATTTTAGAGAAACGATCTACCACCACAAAAATACTATCTCTCCCCCTCCTAGTTCTAGGTAATCCTAACACAAAATCCATAGAAATATCCTCCCAAGGTATACTAGGAACAGGCAGAGGCATATAAAGACCATGTGGGTTTAGACGGGACTTAGCTTTATTGCAAGTAGTGCATCGTGCCACATAGCGCTCAACATCTCGTCTCATCCTAGGCCAATAGAAATGTGTGGACAGCACATCTTCGGTTTTCTTGGATCCAAAATGACCCATCAAACCACCACCGTGTGCTTCCGGCAATAACAACAAGCGAAGAGAGCTAGCCGGAACGCATAACTTGTTAGCACGAAAAAGATATCCATGATTCAGCACATATTTGTTCCAAGCACGGTCATTTGTACAATTTGCAAAAGCATCTTTGAAGTCCAAATCAGTAGCATACATGTCCTTCAATGTTTCTAAACCAAAGATCTTATAATCAAGTTGAGAAAGCAATGTATATCGTCTAGATAAAGCATCAGCAATCACATTATCTTTCCCTTTCTTATGCTTAATGATATATGGAAATGTCTCAATAAATTCTACCCATTTAGCATGTCGTTTATTCAGATTTGCTTGACTACGTATATGCTTCAATGCTTCATGATCCGAATGAATAATAAACTCCTTAGGCAAAAGGTAATGTTGCCAAGTTTCAAGCACTCGCACTAAGGCATATAATTCCTTATCATAGGTAGAATAGTTCAACTGTGGACCATGTAATTTTTCACTAAAATAGGCCACGGGTTTACCTCCTTGTAGCAGCACACCGCCTAATCCAAACCCACTAGCATCACATTCTAACTCAAAAGGCTTACTGAAGTCGGGTAGCTGAAGTAGAGGTGCATGTGTAAGACGATCTTTGAGTGTGGCAAAAGCTTGTTCATGTGCTGGCTCCCAAGTAAAAGTAACTCCCTTCTTGGTCAACTCATGCAAAGGACCGGCTATGGTGCTGAAATCTTTCACAAAACGCTGGTAGAAACCTGCAAGACCAAGAAAACTACGTACCTGTGTGATAGTTTGGGGTTGCGGCCAACTGTTGATTGCTTCGACCTTTGCCGCGTCAACCTCAATACCCTATGAAGTGACAACATATCCAAGAAACACAACTCGATCCGTGCAAAACGTGCACTTCTCAAGGTTACCAAACATTCTAGCTTCACGGAGGGCAAAAAAAAACAGCACGTAGGTGTTCAACATGTTCAGTGAGAGACTTGCTATAAACCAAGATATCATCAAAGTATACAACCACAAAGCGTCCTGTAAAGTGCCGTAGGACTTCATTCATCAAGCGCATGAAGGTACTAGGTGCATTAGTAAGTCCAAAAGGCATGACAAGCCACTCATATAATCCAAACTTTGTTTTAAAAGCAGTTTTCCATTCATCACCTAGTTTCATGCGAATTTGGTGGTAGCCACTACGGAGATCGATCTTAGAAAAGATAATGGCACCACTAAGCTCATCAAGCATGTCATCCAATCTAGGAATAGGGTGTCGATATCGAATGGTGATATTATTAATAGCACGACAATCAACACACATGCGCCAACTACCATCTTTCTTAGGTACCAAAAGAACGGGTACTGCACAAGGACTAAGGCTTTCACGGACGTACCCACGATCAAGAAGGTCTTGTACTTGGCGCTCAATTTCTTTTGTCTCCTCTGGATTGGTACGGTACGCTGCACGATTAGGAAGAGATGCTCCCGGGACCAAATCAATTTGGTGCTCGATGCCGCGTATCGGTGGCAGCCCGGGTGGTATCTCAGCAGGAAAAACATCTTTAAACTCCTGCAAAAGGTCAGTGACTGCAACAGGAACAGAGCTAGGAATGTTCGCAAGTGAAAACAACACGTTTGTGCAAATCAAGCCATATAGCAAGGGGGTATCATCACAAATTTCAGCAAGGTCAGTTTTAGTTGCAAGCATGACACGCCCTTTCAGATTTATAACTTGTGATGAAGAAGGAGAAGCAATTTTATCTTTCTGTTGCCTCAAAAGCGTCTTAGCTACTTGCTGATTTTCAGAAGGTTGTTTGCTCTTTTGTGCATCCCTAGCATGTTTTTCTTGTTCAAATTTTACAATTTCAGCTGGAGTCATAGGAAGCAATGTAACTTTCTTTCCTTTATACATAAATGTGTACGTATTGCTCCTACCATGGTGTGTAGCATCAGTATCATACTCCCAAGGTCTACCAAGTAACAGAGAACATGCTTGCATTGGTACTACATCAAAATCAGCAGCTCCGAAGTATGTACCAATGGAAAATTTGATGTGAGCAGTTTGTGTTACCTTGACCTTACCGCTATTGTTGAACCATTGCACATGGTAAGGGTGTGGATGCGCACGTGTGGGAAGTTGAAGCTTCGTTACCATGTCGTGGCTCACCAAATTGTTGCAACTACCGCTGTCGATGATGACACGTACACGACGGTTATTGACGCCGAAGAAGGTCTGAAACAAATTGTTTCGTTGTGCCCTGTCGTCCTGCTCCATGTGAGTGCTCAAGACGCGTTGTACTATAAGTGCTTCAAGGTCGGCAGTGGCATCCGACGCAATAACAGCGTCATCGTCGAATGTATCATCATCTCCTGCAATGTTAGCAGCAAGTGCATATTCATCTTCAACATCACTAGCACTTACATAGCCACCGTCTTCCGTAGCAATATAAGCCCGCTGACTAGGGCAGTCTTTCATCACATGGCCAAATCCTTTGCATCGGTGACACTGGATCGCCGCAGAACGTGCAGTAGAGGCCGCCGAGGAGGTGGGCTTGGCTGGCGCCTTGGATGCTGCAGTCTTGGAACTCTCAACCTAGGGCTGTAGATGTAGAAGGCGCTGATGTAGCCGCCGGTCGAGAAGGGGGTGCGGGTGGTCGTTGCTGCTGCCCACTTGAGCGTGAAGTAGCACCACCAATGTTGGTCCTCATGCTGCGTTGTGGTTGTTGGCGACCCTGCAATTCTTTTTCTGCAAGCATAGCAAGGTGGAAAAGACGAGTGATAGTATTGTATTCTTTATAATCAATGATATCCTGAATTTCACGTCTTAAACCACCATAAAAACGGTCCATTTTATCCTCATTGTCCTCCTCAATTTCAGCACGCATGCAACCTATTTGCAACTCCTGATAATACTCCTCTTCCGATTTATTTCCTTGGTTTAGGCGCTGCAATTTTTTTCTCAAATCACGTTTATATGAAGGAGGGACCCATCTACCACGCATTTGCCATTTTAACATATCCCAAGTTTGTGGTTCATGGCCAACCTGAACTATTTCAGTCCACCAAAGAAGAGCATATCCAGTGAAGTCACTAGTAGCTAAGCGCACGCGGTGGATAGCAGGAACCATGTGAGCATTAAATTTTTGTTCGACTGACATCTCCCAATCTAAATATGCATCTGGATCATAGGTGCCAGCAAAAGGAGGTACTGAAAATTTTACCTTAGAGTAGGGATCATTGTTCCTGTGGTTGTCATTGTTACCTCGTGGAGGGCGGTTGCGGTGGCCGCCCATACCTTGACGGTTGAACTGAAAGCGATGACGTGCAGCCTCGTCAGGGTCAATGGCATTGTTTCCGGCATAGGATAGGTCGTCTTCCTCTTCAATATGATCGTCTTCCTCTTCAATATGTTCATCGTTGGCTCGTGCAGCAGGCAATCGTGTTTCCAAGGCAGTCATTCGGTCCACTAGGTCAGCCACAGTACGCGCGAGACGTTCGATGGAATGTTGGGTCTGCCGCTGAGACTCTAGTAGAGCACGCCGTGAGACACAGTCATTAAAATCAGATGGAGGGGTGCCGCTGTTATCTGCCATGTTAGTGAAAAGATAAAACAACAAAGAATAATCCTATGTAAAACAGCTAGGTGGGGTGGTGGGTGTGGGGTGGAGGCAATCCGTCAAGCACCTTACCCACGCTTGCAAGTGTTCTTACCACGCCGCAGTGAGGTCACCGGCCTACAGGTGATGAACCAAGTGGAGGGTGGTGGCAATTGCAAGGAATGAACCTGTCCTGACCAAGAGAAATGTGTAGCTTGGAAGGCAAGTGAGTAGCAAGGATTAGCGATAATAATAACAGTTAAACCAAGTTCAATAAGTATTCCCAAGTACTCGTCAAAGTTGCTGGCCTTAGTGCTCCCAAGGTGAAAATTCAAGCAATAGAGGGAAACTATGTGCCCAAAACTCAAATGGAAGCACAAACAGACCAAATTCAGCTCTCTACAGATCGGACAAGGGATCGGACAAGGGTATATGCACAATTTTTTTTGCCGCTGATCGGACAAGGGATCGGACAAGAGTTCGGACAAGAGTTCGGACAAGAGATCGGACAAGCAACAAACAGCCAATGCCTTCCTCAGATCGGACAAGTGTTCGGACAGGAGTTCGGACAAGAGTTCGGACAAGCAACAAACAGGACCGCTTCTCCTTTTTTTTTCTCTTTTTTTTTCACTCTATTTTTTTTGAACAAGGATGACCAGAGATGCAACCACAAAAATTGGCACCTACAACTGAGGTGGGATGTGGCTCACAAAAATTCAAACAAGTTCGCTGTCCGGCGAGCAAAAACTTTGTCCAATTTTTTTCTTTATCTTCCTGATTTTTTTTGGCGATTTTGGTGAGGGCTAACCGGTGAGTGTATGCATGGTGGGTTCCGGGTGCAAGCTAGGGCATTGGTCGGTAGCACCCGGGGCACTATAAGGACCGGTCTGAGGGATCCGTTGCAATACACTTCCGTACTAACCACAAGTCTAATGGGTAAGTCCTAACTAAGGTATGGAGTGTTCCAAACTGAGGCCACCATTTGGAGATGGGTCAAGCAGCACCTGCGGGTGGCTTGTACCGATGTGGCGCAAAAGGGGGTGCGATGTTAGCCGGGATGCGGCCCGGTGCACCGGCGAAACCTAGAGCGGGTGGTTATCGCTTGGAGCATTTCATGCTGAGGTTTTGGCACGAGTTCCCGTGGTATGGGTCATCTCGTTTGGGATGAGTGCGTGCCTTGTGGGTACAATAGTACATCTCAGATCAGAGTCTTAAATCTTTTCGAAAAGCCGAGCCCACGGTCAAGGGCGGGTTGCGTGACATCCCACAGTTAGATTACTTGGAATATGTTTGTGCATGATGGTTTGACATGTAAGGACTGTTGTGCGAGGAGGTAAAACGTACTCCTCGAGTTAGATGATGTTATTGATGTTCATGTTTATATTTCCGCATGATAAAATTTGATTACACTAAATGCAATAACTGAAAATGTACTTTTCCGCACTTTGAGCCACGATCCTTCCATTGTTATTACCTTGCATTATTACTTGCATTTGCGGTGGCTTGTTGAGTACTTTTTGTACTCATACCCGTTGAACACCACAGAGGATGCCTACTATGAAGACGGTCTGGAGTAGTGACCCCGTCAAGCAAAGATCCTGAAGAAGGCATTCGTCATGCTATTTACTTTTATTATTATCTTTATTTCAACTCTGATGTAATAAATATGGTCTACGTGCCATGAATATTGTCGTATGTACGATTGTCGCATGATGAACCTCTTGTATTATTGTTTTTCTATGGAAATTCAATAATATTCCGATTTTGGTAAATCGGGGCGCCACAATAATGCTCCGAAAAACTAAATGACCTGGTTTAAGTTCATTAAGTTTAATCTTTGGGTCATACCAAGTCTTTGTCTGATGTTGATACTTCGTAAAATTTGCAACAGCTCGAAGCCTTTTTTCTTCTGTTAAGTCTATCGAAGCTTGTCTTTCATCTTCTTTTTCAGGTTCGATGATGCGAAGAGATCCTCCTTTGAGCTCCGTCGGCGTCATGACTTCATCTCCGAATAGTAACCTGAAAGGGGTAAAGCCTGTGGACCTTGCTTGAGTGGTTCGAATGGACCATACAATCTTCGAGAGCTCTTCGGTCCACAACCCCTTTGCCAATCCTACTATCCTTTGATTCAAGCCTGATAGAATATTACTGTTAGCTCGCTCGATGGTTTCATTAGATTGAGAATGACGAACAGCTGCAAAACACATTTCTATGCCAAGACCTTCGCAGAATTCTCTAAAGGGTTCGACATAAAATTGGGTGCCATTGTCGATTGTCAGCTATCGAGGCACTCCGAACCTACATATAATATTCTTCTAGAAAAATTTCTGTACATTTTTTGAAGTGATAGTTGTGAGGGATTCTGCTTCGACCCACTTGGAAAAATATTCAATTGCTACCACTGCAAATTTCAGACTTCCTTTTGCCATTGGAAAGGGGCCGATGAGATCCATGCCCCATCTGGCCATGAGCCAAACTGGAGCAATAACTTAAAGAGGTGTTGGCGGACTGATGACTTCATCTTCCCATCCATTGACAACCTTGGCAAGTGCGGACCAAGGCTTCCGCATCATCTACTATTGTAGGCCAATAAATCCCCTGGCGAAGTGTTTTCCCTACCAAGGCTCGAGGGGCAAGATGGCTACCACAAAGGCCTTCATGAATTTCTCGGAGTATATCTTGGCCTTCAGCTTGAGAAATACATCGGAGTAGGGGAGAACATACTCCGGCCTTCTAAAGAATACTGTTGATAATATGGTAATTCCGGACTCTTAATTGCAATCTTGAAAGCTTTGGGCCTTCGGGTAAATTAGCTTTGCCTTGCAGTAATTCCATAATTGAACTCCGCTAGTCGGTGTTGGGTATGCAAAGGACCTCCGCAGGAGGGAGTTGGGGCACCGAAGGAGAAGTAAGCTCTTCATAAAAAGCCCCTTCCAGAATATCTATGGCTCCGGCTGCAGGTTTTGCCAAGATATCGGCTTGTGCATTGTCAGCTCTTGGAATACTTCAGACAGAAATCCCTTTGAATGCTACTTCTATCTTACGAATTTCTTCTAGATATTTAGCAAGTTGTGGATGCTTAGCTTGAAAACTTTTATCAATGTGCCCTGCTACAATTTGGGAATCTGTTTTTATAACAACTCTTATAGCACCAAGGGCACGCGCCTTGCGAAGACCTAGCAAAATTCCTTCGTACTCCACAATATTATTGGTGGACTTAAAGTTGAGTCTTGCAGAGTACATTGCTCTTTGTCCTGAAGGTTAAATTATCACTACTCCAATGCTTGCTCCGGATGCTTGAAAGGCTTAATCGGAGTATATGGTCCATATTCCTTCACTTGATTTTTCCGGAGCCCACACTGCAGACGGAGTCCCGAAGGGTGCCAACTCAACGGCCCATTTTCCAACTTTCCCTGTAGAATCTTTGCTTCGAAGCATATCTCCCAAAGGATAATAAGTTGGTACAATTACATTATGTGCTAGAAAATAATGTCGTAGTTTTCTTGAAGCCATCACTAGAGCATAAGTGAATTTTTCTAATTCGAAGTATCTTGTTTTTGCTCCGGATAAAGCTTTTGATACAAAATTCGGAGTATCTTGTTTTTGCTCCCGAAAAAGGACCGCACTGACAGCGGAGCCTGTAGCTACAAGATAAAGAAGAAGGGTTTCATCTGCCATGGGCATCATGAGTGTTGTAAGGTTGCTGAGATAATCTTTAATATCGTCAAAACTCTTTTGGCACTCCAGTGTCCATGCAAAATCTTCGGACCGTTTCAAGGTTTTGAATATGGAGAGGCTTCGCTCTATGGACCTTGCTAAGTGCTGCAAGGTGTCCAGTAAGCTTTTGAACCTGTTTCAAATTTTCTGGTGCAGCCATTCTTTGCCGTGTAGTTATTTGAGTTGGGCTAGCTTTGATTCCCCTGCTCGAAACTAAATACCCTAACAGTTTCCCATCTTGAGCCCCGAAGATACATTTTTCGGGGTTGAGGCGAACTCCACATGCTCGGAGGCTCTCAAATGTTTCTGCTAAGTCTAGACTATGCTGGTGCTTTAAAGCACTCTTTATTACAATGTCATCCATATAGGCTTGGACATTACGGTCTATTTGGTGACCTAGAGATTTAGCAATTAATCTTGAGAAAGTTGCCCCGACATTTCTTAAGCTGAAGGGCATTCTTACTTAGCAAAAGACTTCCAAAGGAGTTACAAAGCTTGTTTTAATTTCATCTTCGCGCTTTAACCATATTTGATGATATCCGGAGTACGCGTCAAGGAAACCGAATAGCTCCAAACCAGTAGTGGAGTCAACTAATTCATCTATGCGGGCATGGGGTAGGGGTCACGTGGGCATGCTTTATTCAAGGATGTAAAATCAATGCACATGCGCCATTTTTCAGAGGCCTTCTTCTTGACGAAGACTAGGTTGGCTAACCACTCCGTATGAGCCACTTCTCTGATAATCCCAGCCTTCAAAAATTTTCCAACTTCTGCCTTAGCAAGGCTTGCTCTCTCTGCTCATAATTTATGGAGCGCCTGCCGAATAGGCCGAACCCTCGAGTTCACAAGTAAACTGTGCTCAATGATATTTCGGTTAACTTCCGGAATGTCTTCATTAGACCAAGCAAAGACATCCAAATTCTCTCTAACTACTTCTTCCTGTGAAGTAGCGATTTCCGGAGGCAATTCTTTGCCAAACTGGAAGGGACAGTCTTTATCATCATTTACAATAACCTTCGTTATAATTTCTCCTTCGGGGCTTGGCCTTGAAAAGGATATCTTCGAAGATTCACTTGATGCAGGGATATCCTCCGAATGGTCTTGCAAATTATTCACTTGTCTTGGATCAAGAGGTGGACCATGGTCGTATTCTTCCCTTCGTACAGTAGCTTGATCACCGAAGACAGTAAGCACTCCTACTTGTGTGGGCATCTTCATGCATAGATAATTATGGTGCACCACAACTCCGAATTGATTTAACATGCCCCTTCCGAAGATGACATTATAAGCGTAGGGGGCATCGACAATGTCGAAACTCACTTCCTCCAAGACCTATTTGGCAAAGGGCATCAAGAGGAGGTCTTGCGAAGCCTTGAAGTGGGCGAGCTGCTGGGAGGAGATGCTTCCGGGAGATGCAAAGCTGGTCGAAGGCCTGAACAAAGATAATATCCGTAGAACTTCCACCATCGACCAATACTCTCCGAACTTCTATTCCTGCAATATCAGTAGTGATGACAAGAGGGTACACATGGGGGAATTTTATACCCGCAACATTAGTTACAGAAAAAGATATAGGCACGTGGGACCACTCAGGCATTTCAGCTGCTGATGAAGAGGTCCCGATATGGTCTACTTCACGAACATACTCCCTCCGTTGTCTTTTTGACATGCTGCCTAGGGTTCCTCCTCTGGAGATGGGAAGAACCACTCTTTTGCCCCAGTCTTGAGTATCTTCTTGCTTCGGAGGTGGCATAACACTAGCCACTGAAGGTTGTCTTGGGGTATCGAAGTTGTCTACACGTACGACAGCCTGCACCGGCTCCGGACGTGCCTCTAGAGGGGCTCGGTCAGTAGTGCCTCGACTAGAGCTCCTTTTGAGGTACTCGCTTCTCAAGGCTAGTATAGACTTACATGCATCGATAGCATGGCTTCGGTTTTCGCCGTGAACACAGCAGAAGAAAGCCTAGCCCTTGCCAACCGGCTTCCCTAGCGGCCTCTAGTCGCTGACCTTGTTTCCTAAAGCTTGTGGACTCTAGGGGGAAAATTTTTGTGGAGAGAGAGCGATGTTCAGGACTTCGGAGCGAGGATGCTTCTGCCCTCGGCGCCTGTCATGCTGATTGTCGAAGTGGGGCCCTTGCGAAGGTGTTGAAGTTTTCACTTCGAGCTTATCTTCTTGGATGATTGGTGAAGACGAGGATATCCTTTGGAGCCATCCTTCCTCCGACCTAGCATACTCCTCAAAATAAGTCATTAATTAGGCTACAGAGGATATATGCTTCTAGTGAAGCTTGTTGAGGAGGCCTACATTGGTAACTCCTTCTCAGGCTGCATCGACCATTGATGATGCAGACAATCCTCTTATCTGCGACTTCGTATGAGTGGAGCGCTTAAAGAATAGCCTCAAAGTTTCTCTAGGTCGCTGCTTCACCCGAAAGAGACTTCCAGTAGACATAGGGGGCACAAAAGTACCCTTGAAGTTGCTTATAAATTTTTTCCTTAGCTGTTCCCAAGATTTAATTGATCCTTGCTTCAAAGACCAGAACCAACGCAAAGCGACTCCTTCTAGCGCAAGGGGGAAGCATTTTACCATTGTATCTCGAACCCCTCCGCTGGCTTCAATTGCTAAGGCATATGAACGAGAGAACTCTCCTGGATCTTCTTCCCCGGAGTACTTACAGAGCTTCGAAGTTTTGAACTTGGGGTTGAAGCACATCTTTTGCAAGTCGGGGTGCAGCGGAGATTCGTTATCAAAAGAAGCATTCTCAAGGGCTTCGGGATAAAATGCGAGGTCATCGTCTTGAGGCACCTCTAGAATGACAGGGGTAGCTTGGGGACGAAGCCTGTCTGCAGCTTCCTGCCTCCACCTTGTCACTTCGGCTTGAAGATTGGACATCTAGGTTGCCACATCGTCAAGGCGGTCTTCATTTCTTCCGGAAGGAGCTTCCGGGTCTTGAGAACTGAACAAGTCAGTTCGGAGTATAGTCAGAGCTACAGGAGAGGTTCCGTTAGTTAGAAGCATAGACGGAGTTCCTAGAGGGGCTTCGTATGTTCGAGGAAGAGTATTCATTTCGGGAGTCTGAGGTGGGGGGACTACAAAAGGTACTCCGACCTCAACAGTATTCGAAGATCTCACTCCAGAGGTCCGAGAGGACCTCCGAAGGGGATTAGCACCTAGGTTCCATTTAGGAGGCATGGCTCTAGAAAGAACATGGTAGATAACGAAGTTTTCGTACTAGGTTCCCCACGGACGGCGCCAACTATTGGCATAAAAGATTACGCTAACAGGTTTAAGAAACTATATGTGTGACAAACGAAGTATTTGTGAAAGCGGACTATCTCAAGCTTCCGAAGGGTATTTATAGACTGACTATTAAAGGAAAAGACTCTTTTACCCTCTAATTACAACCAACTAAGAAGATACTGTTTAATACTCTTCATATGGGTAAAAAGGTAAAATACTTATTTAATCAGAAAGAAGATAAATCTTCTATCCTTACTTGCAACATCCCTTCGGGTGGAAAGGCTTCAGGAAACTTCATTATGCCGAAGCCTTAACGGAGGTCTTTACTGTATAAAACTCCGAATATATCGAAGCCTTGATACTTTTAAGATCTTCAAAGATCAATGCTTCTGTCTTCGTCCCATCTACTTGTATCGTTAGGGGAATGTCTTTAACCTCTGGAGGATGAAATATTTTCACCCAACAATAGTACAAATTTCATCCCCTCAAAAGTTTCACCAAATAACAGATGATTCATCAACCACATACATATCATACTCAAATCACGTGCAACTTGTAAATATAAGAAGGCACAATATTTAACGCATTTAATCTTGGCAAAAATTAATGCAAGAAAATAAATGTGCTAGGAATTAATTCATCTATTCCAGAATATTCAGAACTAAAAAACAGTGCACGAAAATCAAGAAATTACTGTTAAAAAATGTAGTCTCCTGTTCACGCGTTCTGTCGAATGCCTTGTGTGCATGTGCCCAAGCTCCTGGTCGCCAAAGCCTGCGATGCCTGTGGCCGAGACTCACCACGTGCGGGTCTCAGCAGCACAACTCCCTCAGCTTCGATTTCTCCTCCCCACTGCCACGCGCTACGCACGTCTTCAACGTTCACACGCCACGCTCTACTTGCTGCGCTCTAGCGAGGCCAGCCTTAACAGCGGCGACCCGCCTAATCAGCAAATGACAGCACAATGTCAAGATCTGTTTCTTCTGCGTCAACCGGACTCCAAGGCTTCTTGCTCTCTATGCCACCCCAACCCTAGTGCGCAGAGCCGAATGCCAAGCCACCCGTGTCCAGCAGCGTAGCATCGCTTTGCTCCAAAAAAACCTTCTCGAGCGGTGACAGCTCACAGCAGCGAAGCTATCAACCGAAGTGGTAAGAACAGACAGGGAATCCGACGGAAAAACTATGGAAGCAGATCACTGTTATATCGGTTTTCTTGAGAACAAAAAAACCAGAGATGGAAGCAGTAAAACAAGTAGTATTTCTTGGTGGCGCTAGGATGTTTTGTGCGGTGGCGCTAAAAAACTCCATAGACGGCGACAACGATACAAAGCCAAAACAATGAACTCCGACAGAGTAGGTGGAAGAGGATATCTAAAAAGTGAACTCTGAATTTTTCATTTGAGTGAGTTAAGAAACCCTAGGGGGGAATTGGGGCACTATTTATAGACAACCTAATAAATGAAGAAAATCCCAATTTACCCTTAGGGTTTTTTACAGACGCCGGAATAAACTAGAAAAAGACCAAAATGCCCTTAGGATTTTTACAGACTCGAATAACATAGACAGTGGGCCTAAAAGGCAAAATAGTAAAATCCTAACTAAAAGTAACTTGTCCTGATGCGGAGCTTTCGTAGTAGATACGACTTCGCTTCAGGACTGTCGGATCTCCGATGGGCGGTCTTGGATGGTTGCGTCGGTTTTACACCGAAACTGACAAAGCGTATGCTATCTTTGCACCAGGTACCCGGATTGGGCTGGCCCGATTCCACAGCTCCCTCAGCCCGACAATTGCTCATCGCCCGTTTACTTGGGTCAAACTCGGTCAATAGACTAGCGGATCCCTTGTCGTTCCTAACCCATGTATCCGGATTGGGCCGACCCGACTTCGTGGCCTCTCTGCCCGGCAGTCGCTCTCCGCCCGTGTACCTGAGTCACACACGACCCAAGAACCGACAGGTCTCAACTCCTCTTCGTTTCCTCTCTCTCTTCGTCGTTGACTTCCGTTGACAATCACTCATCACTTCTAGAGCCATGAGCCCCATGATCTTCAACATGGCTCCTCAATCTCCCCCTTGATGAGTGCATTGTCAACACCCTCTTCATCAACACTTCAGATCCTGCAAAACATGTGGAAACACGAAAACAAAACACAAGAAGACAGAAAGAAGAAAATAAAATAAAAGGTTTAACCCTAATGACCAAAAGCCAAACAAAAGCCAAAAAACGGTCATTATGGTTAAACAAAAATAAAACTCAAACGAGTGCAGTCTTTGATTATCAACAAGGATATCCAAAGAGTAAAGGCAGAAGAGACTAAAACTCTCCCTGAAATAAATCCTAGAGAAAGCCAAAACTCCCCCTAAACTCTTCTAAAAGATCAAGAAACCCAAAATTTCTCCCCCTTGTTGACAATTGGACTCATCAAGTGAGACTAAATGCACTCAAAAGAGACACAACTCAAACTCCCCTTGGAATGAAGCTCCCCCTCAAAATATGCAATGAATGCAACTCGGGTGCAAGTGGAGTGTAAAAAGCATGCTTCTCAGATATGATTGAATGCAATTACAACATCTAGCAAGTATAGCACAAAATATTGTCTAAGACCCATGCCATGATCAGTGCAATAGATGATATCCAAAGAAAGTCATTAGCAAACATTTTTTAGATTTTTGCAAATAAAAGCATCACCATATTTTCTAGTCGACAAGCAAGGTAAAACATGAGATGTAAATGTTAGCTGATATCTACCAAGATAAGCATTGTCCACAACAAAGAGCTTCAGCAAACTTGTTATCTTTTTAATTTTCAGGCTTTTTCTTTTCCTTTTTCATTTTTGCCAGGGGTTATTTACATGTCAACCTTATGCTAACCGACCAAGTCAAGCCTAGGACAGAACAGGTGTAGGACCGAAAGTAGCGACCAGAGGGGGGGGGGGGGTGAATGGGCGCCTTAAAAAATTCTTTCGAATCAATGGCCTGTTCCCAATACCCAACGCACCTCAAAGACTAAGCAGCAGAGAATGAACAGATAGCCTAAGTCTAAGGGTATCTAGCCTAGAAGCAACTGTTGATATACAGAGAAATGCCAGAGCAGTGCTAATAGACAGATAAACAGAGTACACGAGACAAGGCAAGATAAACTTCTCAGTAAAGCAATCTAAGTGCACTATGAAAGAGAAGAGAAGTTACTGTTCAAATCTGTCTCCTGTTCAGAACTTGGCGAAGCCTGCTTCATAGTGTCGAAGACTGCTTCGTTGGGTCGAAGCCTGCTTCAGAGGTCGAGGCCTACTTCGCTGGTCGAAGTCTGGTTCGGAGGTGGTAGTCGAAGTCTGTCGAAGGTGTGTTGTCTATCGTAGGTTGAGTGTGAATGAGAGCGAAGTATGACAGAGTTGGAGCCTGCTTCGAAGAGTGTACTTCGAAGGCAAGGCTTCGAACACAGCTTCGAACAAGCACACAGAGCAAACAACCTTCGAAAGGATAGCGAGGCCTGACACACAACAAATAATCTAAAATCGAAGCCTACACTCTACCTTCGAACAAAACACATCAAGGCCTTCGAAAATGACAGCCGACAGGAACTCTCGTCGAGCGAAGTTTAACATAAAGATAAGCTTCGAAGCCAACTTCGAAACCTGTCGAAGTATGGACTTCGAAGAGCTCAAGTCGGAGTACCTTCGCACAGACGTTCGAAGTATGATACTCTGACAGTTCAAAAAGTACTTCGGAGCTAGCAACTCAGGACACAAAATGAAGTTCGAAGTTCAAGCGAAGCCCTTGAGGATATCAGATCGAAGCCTGCCTCACGGAGCTGAGGGGCTTCGCCAGAGAACAGCCAGAAAAGGGACTTTAGTCCTGTCACCTCGATCAAAAAGCTGTGCAGCAAAAGCAAGCTAGAGTACTACTTGCTACAGGCAAGAACTAGTACTCTTCACGAAGAATAGAAGCAACAGAGACACAAAACCCACGGAATAAAATCGCTTCGGACAACAAACGAAGCTTCAGATCCAGAGAAAATGCTGCACACTCCACGATAAAACCAGGTAATAAATCTCACTGTATTAAGAAGAACAGAGAGAACGCAGGAATCCAAATGGAATGAACAGGAACCTGGTGGCGCATCAAACAGGAGAGGAGAGAGAAAGTGCAAGTGACAAAATGACCCAAAGGAGTAGGCAATGATTTCAGCAAAAGGGGTAGTCCAACCCTAGGGATTGGGGCCCTATTTATAGGCTGCCCAATGGCCTAGAATATTCCACCAGCCCCTTAGGGTTTTTACAGACGCTAAAATAAAGGAAAAGACTCAACTGCCCTTAGGAATTTTACAGACACGACTGACTGACTGTGGGCCTAGAGATACAGATGACTTATCCGGAAGCTAAGTTTTCGTAGCGACTACGGCTTCTCTTCTGGACAGTCGGATACAAGATCAACGGTTGTCAGTTTTGCGCCGAAACTGACAAAGCCTCCACCGACTTTGCACCAGGTACCCGGATTGGGCCGGCCCGACTCCGCAGCTCTCTCAGCTCGGCAGTCGCTCACCGCCCGTGTACCTGAGTCAATCTTGGTCAACATCCAAGTGGGTCTTTTACTGCTTCTGGCCCATGTACCCGGATTGGACCAGCCCGACTTCGCAGCTCTCTCAGCCGACCGTCGCCGCTGT